>JANRGV010000084.1:61604814-61693551 GCA_024734035.1 Alethe castanea
CCGGCCCGGCCGCACGAAGAGCGGCGGCACAGGCGGGGCCTGCGAGCCCTTAAAGGGAGCGGCGCCTCCTCCCGCGGCACGGGAGGCGGAAGAGCGGAGCCGCTGCCTCGGGTCTGCTCCGCTCCGGGGTTTTATGCACCTGTCCGGGCTCCTGCTCGCCCTGGAGAAAGAAGAGAAGGGAGCTGCCTCGGCCATGTGCTCGGTAAGCGAGGCCGGCAGCACCGACCCCTTGGTGACCCGCTTCAGGCAGGTGGAGGAGACGCTGGAGAAGCTGCACCGGGAAAACAGGATCTTGAAGAACAAAGTGCCTCGGTACAACGCGCTCTGCACCTTGTACCACGAGTCCGCGCAGCAGCTGAAGCACCTGCAGCTGCAGCTGGCGGCCAAGGAGGCGACGATCCGGGAGCTGCGGGGCAGCCTGGCCCGGCAGCGGGCCGGGGATGCGGCGGCGGGCGCGGAGCCGGCGCGCTCGCTGGTGGAGAGCCTGCTGGAGCAGCTGGGGCAGGCCCGCGACGGCGAGCGCCTCTCGGCGCGGAGAGTGGAGGCGCTGAGCCAGGTAAAGCCGCAGCATGCCCGCACCTTTCCCTGAGCGCTGCCAGCGGGCGCGGGGCTCTGCCCGGAGCGCTCGCCGGGTGCCGGCAGCAGCGCTGACAGCCCGGCTTTGCTTCGAGCTCCTTCCAGCCATGCCCGCTCCGGCCCCGGCTGCCCAAAGCAGCTCGCCCGTTTGTGCCCAGAGGTAGCGCCGCCTCTTGCGTTCAGCTCGAAAAGGAGGACCATAAAAGCCTAAACCAAAAACTTAGCGTGGCACTATGGAGCTTCATGCAGCTGTTTTCATAAGGAGAAAGAAAAACAGTAAAAAACTCCTTCATTTATCAGATGCAACAATTTTGATCTCAAAGATAATCAGCAGATGCCACGAATTTTTCTATTAAAGTGTTTTGTTTAAAGTGCTCTTAAAAATGGATTTTTGTATTGACAGGGAGGTAGCACGTTCATATTTGAAGAAGTAACTGACAAGTCTGGATTGTGTGGAGATAGATTAGGGAAATCAGTATTTTTCTTGAGAGAAAAAAACCTGCAAACTGCATCCTTCTCCATCTAGTACAAATGCTGTTTTGGTTACTGTCATGAAGACTTTCCCAGGTGCAGCCTGAAATTCTCAAAAGATTTTTAAAGCATTTATTTCTACATGAAGCTGCATGAAGTAATTTCCAAACTGAGCAGCAGTACTTAAAAGTGAAACAAGTGGTTTTGTCATAAGTAATGTGTTGACCTAATGCTTATACAAAACATTTTCCATATATGACACTCACCTAAAATACATTTTCAAGAGTTCATGTTTGGAAATTTGTTACAAGGGATGATCTTACTGACACTTTGCAGACAGATGACAAACTTGTGGTATCTGGACATATTTGAAAGGCTGATGCTGAGTATCGTGAGAGGGGAAGTTTAGCATTCAGCATGATGTGAAAGAATTTAAATGTCAGTAATAAGACAAGTGCTATTTATCTATGTCAGATGTTAATATTTATTTATTGAAAGAATAAAATGCTATGCCCAATCAGAATGCTGAAATAATTGGCACTAAATAATAACCAAATAAAAAAGACATTTTTGTGAAGCCAGTGTGCTGGCAAAGAGTGATCTCAGTGATGTACAGCTCTATTAGCACTCCTGAGAACGAGAATGACAGAGCTGGGATTGGAGCTGTCTCATGGTCTGCACTGGCATCCAGAGATCCTCAATTCTAAAGGAACATTGCTGCAGAGTGTCAGCATCTGCTACTTCTTGAGGGTGTGAAAAAGCAGCTTGTTTGTTTATAAAGTCAGGACAGGTGCCTTTCAGGTGCATGGAACTACAGGTGGTTGCACCAGTCACCAAGCAAACCTCTTCCTTCTCAACACACCTGCAGAGGTGTGGATGCAGGGTGGTTGATCCCACAGAGCTTCCAGCAGGACAGGGAGATGCAGAAACAAAGTGCAGTTGTTTCCTAGGGGAGTGTCAGACCCCCTCATGTACCTGTGGCCCACCTAGAGCCACTGCTGCCACAGGGATTGTATTTTCTGCTCGTTTGCCCTTACCTTACCCATGGTGGGAAAGTTGCTTTGTGTGCTACCTCTGCTTTGTCCTTGTGACAGTGCCAGGCAGTGAATACACTTCACTGGATTTGATGACTTTACAATTCCTTTTTTTCTTTTGAGGAAAATCTCTATTATCTGGTAGTTTAGTGTGCAGGACCTGTAAGTATTTTTCCGTCTCCACAGTTATTCATCTTAAATTACTTTGTTTCTTGTTTTTGTTGCTGCTGTATGGTCATAAAATCTTCCTGAATTTTGCTGCTTGTTCCTCCATTCTACAGATGAGAAAGTGCTTGCATGGCTGCCTGAGCAGTTCTTGATTGATTGATCCAACAGTTCCAAGATCTTGTGATCACACAGAAATGAAATTGATTTAATCTACTTTTTAAGTACTTTGCAATGAGTACAGGAGTAATAAGGAATTACTGCAATATTGAAGTCAGTCTTAGATACATTTTAGCTTTTGGGTATATTTTGCTTTTAAATAACTTCCCCTTGCCCCTCTGTTTAGGAAGTGCAGAAGCTGAATCAGCAGCTAGAGGAGAAAAATGGAGAGATACAGCAGATGATAAATCAGCCTCCATATGAAAAGGAGAGAGAAATCTTACGACTGCAGAAGACTTTGGCAGAGAGGGAGAAGGCTCAGGCCACCAGTGATGTTTTGTGCCGTTCACTCACTGATGAAACTCACCAACTTCAGCGCAAATTAGCATCCACAGCAGAAATGTGTCAACATCTGGCAAAATGTCTAGAAGAGAAGCAAAGAAAAGAGAAGGGGAATTCAGATGACCAGATACCTACAGAAAGATCTAATCAGGTATTCTTACAGCTACTGTGTGTGTCTTTAAAGTCTTATTAGCTTCTGAGATGTTTATAACAATATCATAGCTGTAACTGGGGAATGGTGAGAAAGAGCCCTTTAAATAATTTCATGTAGGGTGTTAAGACTGCCATGGCAATGGTAAATAATTCTGCATATCTGAAATTTAGGATGGAAACAGTTGTCTGCCACTTCAGTTTTGGCCATCTCATCATCAGAGGCTTTTTTTTGGAGAGGAGAAGATCTCTTGAGAGATTTCTCCTCTCAAGAAACCTCTCAAGAGGTTTAGTCCAACCTCAGCAATTTCATGATTACAGTTCTTCCCTCAATACCCAGGAGGCAGTAACTACCTTATACCACCCCTGCTTCTGTGCAGCACTAGATGGTGCTGTGATTTTGAAGCTGATCTCTCCTAATTACTTGTTTAAGTATCAAAATCACAAAACAAGGTAGAGATATGTCAAAGTAGTATTTATATTAAGAACTATGTAACATGTGGTCGTCTCTGCTCAGGATTTGGCTTTGCACACGTAGTACAGACCTACAGAAAGTTGGTTGGGGAATATGAGTCAAGGTGTCATACCTTTTTTTTTTTTTTTTTGCTCTGGGATTCCCCCTGGCATCTGAGTGCAGGGCAGTGCTTCTCTTCAGGAGGGTTGTTTTAAAAAAAAAGCTTCATAATAGGACAGTGTCAGAAATGCTGCTGCAGGGCACAATGAAACACCTGGATCTTGGACTACTTTGCCAGTGGCTGTTGAGGCTTCAGTTAAAGTTCTCATCATGGGGCAAAGGTAGATCATTGTTCTGTTGTTCCAGCAGTCCTGATGGCTGAGAGTCATTAGATAATTCATTAAAACACCATAAGGAAATAACATTAGCAGTGCTGCCTCTAGTAACAGTTCAGAGCATTGAGTAGGGTGCTACAGACAGTTCTCATGAAAAAGAGTAATTCTGACTTTTGCTCTTACTGCTACACCGTGGTAATGCTGTTTTTCACATGACCACTCATCTGTGCTGTTGTGATGAACTCTATACATACTCACGTCTGCTTTGTCAAATATCCCAGAAGTGTTTCCAAAGAAAACTTATATTAAAGTTACTTAGAAGAAATAGGAGTTGAGTAGATAGAAGAAAAAAAGACTTTTTAAGCATTTGGCGTTATCATATTTAATGTGAAATTGATAGACAGGAAACTTGATTGACTTTGATATATGCAATAAGAAGCTAACCTTGTACAGTGGGGACTTCCCTGTTGAAGAGGAGAAATTTCAGATGCCATTACTAGCTGATTCTAGGGAATTTTGCACAAAAGTGTTCTATATTACTCATGTACACCGGGGTTTTTTTAAGCAGATGTCACAACTATAAAAAAGAGGTATCATTTTAGTCAATTATTTAGCAAGCAGGGTTTTTTCCCCTCTGTAATTTCTTCCTAGTACTGGCCAAAATTGACAGTAATAACAAAGCAAGATGAAGGCATATCTGTGGCCTTCAGACAACTCCAGACAAGTAGTTTTGCAAGGAGTTTCTGTAAACTCTTAAGTTCTGTTGTCATGAGGCCCATTTAATAGCGGTACCAAGGTCATAAAAACCTAGATGTGTCATTACACATCACTTCAAAAAAAGAGATTACTTCCAGTTAACAGCACAGCCAAACAGCATCTGAGATTTTTATGTTAATGTAACACCTAACTTTATCTGAAAATTGCAGCTTTTAGACAACGAAACTTCACTTCAAGCTCTTATTTGCAACCTACAAGAGGAAAACAGGATGTTAAAACAAAAAGTAGCTCACGTGAGTACTTTCATTTTGTTACAGTAGATTAATATTTTTTAGGTATTTTGTATTAGAGTAAATTTGGAATAGATAAGGTCTGGTTAACCTAATTACATGGCAGTTTAAAGCAAGACAGTTTTTTTTAGTCCTTTCAACTTGGCACATAGTTTTTGTTCCCTTAGCTAAGAACAACTTATTACATAATTTTTAACATAACTGGGTTTTTGTTGTTAAAAAGACAGTGCAGAAGAAAATGTTCTTGTTCCTTCCATGGATCAGTATTCCACCCAGAAAGAGCAGCAGTAGGCCCAGGGTGAAGACCAACCCCTCCCTTCCCACATTATTTAATTCTGTCCCTTTGGACTGGGAGATGGGAAGCTGCCCTTGAAGAGTCTGCACAATCACCTCCTGCTCTCCTGGACAGTGGCTTACCCACCCTCAGGGCTCCAGTCAGCATGTTACACTAGCCCCTAGACAGTTTTGGTCCTGCACATGTAGACAGCCTGTGAAAGCCTGGAAGTTTGTGTGCTCCTGTTCTTCATGCCTCTCCTGGATAAACTTTCAGGTGGAAGATTTGAACGCCAAGTGGCAGAAGTACGATGCGAGCAGGGACGAGTACGTGAAGAGACTCCACTTGCAGCTGAAGGAGATGAAGTCACAGCTGGAGCAGCACCACAGCACAACTCCAGCACAGAGGAATTCTGACCTGATGCACAAGGAGATATTCCGGTTAAACAAACTGCTGGAAGAAAAAATGAATGAGTGTGTAAAAACCAAGAGAGAGCTAGAAGACATGAAGAAGGCTAGTGAAGGGGATAATGAGCGCATACAAATGCTGGAGCAACAGGTCATTAAGTTTCTATTTCCTAGAAATGGGAATTCTTTGTTTCTTCCCAGACCACTGAAGTCCAAGGGGGAAAAGGGATTTATTTTTGGGACATTTGCCTGCCTATGCACATTTGCTATATAGATACTTAACAACACAGATTTAAAGGAAACTCACTACATAAAGAACCCCATGCAGTTCTGCTAGCCTTAATACAGAATATGAAAGATCTGTAATAGAAACACAAACACCTTTGAAATACAGATATGATAGAGAAGATACTACTGAGGTTCTGGAAATAAGTAACAAAGGAATCATAGTCTCAGGTTTTCAACCTAACCTGCCAATGCTCTAATTTATAAAATATTAACATAATAATTCTATTTCAGGTCCTGGTTTATAAAGACGATTTCACATCTGAGAGATCAGACAGAGAACGAGCACAGAGTAAAATACAAGAACTTCAGGCAGAAATTGCATGTCTACAACACCAGCTAGCAAGAAGACAGGTAAGAAAGAAGCATGCTCCTCTTTTAATTTAAGCCTTTCAACAGAATTTGGGACTAAAATATGCTTTCAAATATATTTTAAATATCTTATTATGTCTAAAACAGTTCCAGCTCAGTGCAGCTATCAAAAACTTAGATTATAGTCAGTTCTGGTGGAGATGCTTCTCAGTTCAGATGTAATACCCCTTTCCAGTCCCTTTTTCTCTACTTTTGAATCAACATAGAAGAAGGGTGAATTCTTTGAAGACAGAGGACAGCCATGGCTCTTGGCATCTTTAAAGTACCACACTGGCTGTGTTCTGTGTTTTCTACAAACCTTCTTTACAACAATATTAATAACACTGCAATAACTGATTAATAATTTATTTACAAGCCCTCAGATAAATATTTGAGTGGTGTTTCAGATCAAGGTGATAAAATACCACCCGTTAAAGAATATATTTTTATTGCACCTTTTTCAAGAGCTCTTCTTTCTCTTTCTAGGACTCAAGAGACACAAGTAGTCATTTCAGAGTTCATGCTGGTAACCAAAACCATTTGTACGTTCAGACCAATGTCGAACACCTACGAGGCAACAGCCCAGCCCAGACAGGCACGAGAAGAACAAACTCTCAGTCTGAACAAGCTTCTCCTCCTGGGGACAATGCAAACTTGGGATCTGAAGGCAGGGCACAGGGTGAACTCAGATGCCCTCATTGCATGAGGTTTTTCAGTGATGAACTCAGTGATGAATTCCTCAAACATGTTGCTGAATGCTGTCAGTGACCACAGGATGTGAGGGATGTAAGTCAATCACTACTTCTATAGACAGAAAATTTGCTCTTTACATATCTCCTAAAGTCCTAAACCAGAGTAATTCAAATGGAGAGCTCTGGGGAATTAGGAGGATGAACAATATCTACCTCTTGCTTGATTTTGCCTTCTCTTGGACTGTGTGAAAGGCTTCAAGAGAAAGCAAAGTGTTTTTCTGAAGAATTATTTTTGACAGATACAAGGAAGGCAAGTGTAATGGAGATTCTACTACAAACTAAACTGAAACCTACGGTGGTAGTTTAGCTTCAGAGTACAGTTTGACTTTATTTGGGTCTAATTCTCTACCACAGTCTGATGGCTTGTGAAAAAAAAATTACTGAACTTGAAATTTTCCTCCTCTTCCAAAAAATGTAGGCTGAAGAACAGGAAGGAATATTTTGGCAGAAGATAGGAAAAATCTTACTGTGCTTTATGTGGATTAAAAGTGAAAGTATTTTCTTGACTCTTGAGGCTGAACTGTCAGACATCTCATCTGAAAATCCTTTTGTTTAACTGAAATCAGAAGTGAAGAAAACATAAAAGGGCTAGTTATTGACTAAAACTAGCCTGCCTTTTTTGCACAGAAACAAGGTACAGGGATATTTATATTTTCTGTGCCGTAAGTATCTATCTTACAGATTTGTAAATGTATATTTGTGTAATTATTGATTGTATTCCTATTTGACCTAAGGATTATTTTTATAATAAAAGTAATTGTGCATTTGCTTTACTACATTAGTAAAGGGGTTGAAAAAATCTCTTTTGGTGTAAGTATTTAAATGTGAAATAGTAACTATACTAAGGGTTAATTAAATGTCATGGTTTCAGATATGAGTTATTTCATTACTTTAGTTTTAACCAGCTGCTCAGACAAATTTCAAATATGTTGAAAAGAAAATAATCTCTGAGCGGAAGAATGACATTTCAGAGGCACAGGAGCACATTTAACCCCCTGCCACACACATGTGACTATGTCAATGCTAACTTAAACTTCTTCTTATCCTGTCTGCACTGGAGAGAGCTTCAACAAACAGCAGGGGACTGTTTTGAGGAGTATCTGCAATTAAAGTGTACAAATATAAGAGTGCCACAGGTTTGTGCAGCCTTAGCTCCAGGTGAAGCTGAAATTGTTTTCTCACTGTGTCAGAGCAAGAGTTAAGGATGGGATAGAAAGTAAAGGCCTAGTGCAACCACGACACTTCATAATTAAAGAAAACTTACTTTGTGTAACAACACTTCTGTCTTCTGCTTTGCTTCATTCCCTGTTCCACACTTCAAGAGGAATGTGGATATTTTTTGGATATTTCCTTTTTGGGATCCTGTTGTAGCCCAAAAGGAAGATGATGGTTTATGCCACTGTTGTCTTAGGTGGGATGTTACCACAGGCAATGCCTGGGCCATTGCATGCAGCAATGGTTACTGGTAATCTAATCTACAATAATTGCAATCCTGTGATTCACTACTAGCTTGTTCTTCCCAACACAACATGCACAAACATACAGAAAGGCTTTTTTTCTTGTTTTTTTTTTTTTAGTGACCATTTTTTCATTGCCATTTAAGGTCTTATAGATCAGATTCAGCCCAGAGAATATAAGCTGAGAGACATGATTAAACTTCCTGTGGCATAAATCTTGCTTTTTTGACTGTTCTCATTACACAAGCCTGGTTATAGCTTCAGTGTACATCAATATGATAATGCCAGTGATTGACACAGCAAAGCAGGGACTTGATTTTTGTACTGATTTACACTAGAAGACAGTTAAGAAAACAAACATAGCAGTAAAGTAAGTTAGGTCAGGGCAGTACCTTTTTTTAATTGCATTGAGATGATGACTGCTTTAATATATATCAGAAGCTGAAGTCTGCTATAGGTTTCCATTTTTGTTAATCCCTGTGAGTATAGTTGGATAGACTGACCTACAATAAGAAATAATAATTTATAATAAGAAATAGATGCAGGAGTTAGGAGAATATGCAGTACACAAAAATTAATAGTGCCTATTCTTGTGGATTTAAATTCTGTGAATTTTAGGCAAAGCAGAGGTTAGTTTCACACTAATCCTGAGAAAGGAGAGCACTTCAGTGCTGGGAAACTGGATATACCTCCAGCACTGGACCAACAAACAAGAACAGGTGAAGTTACAGATCAAGCACAGATTACAGCTACCACATAAAACAATAAGTGCAATAAATGACAACTGGCATTTGACTACCTGTGGCAGAAATCTAGGACAGATCTGCTGTTTTTTTGTACAAAAATGCCTCTCTTCAGAGCTGTTTGACTTTACTGAGGCTTTTGGGTTTTTTTCCCTAGCTGATAAAAAGCATGACTGTTTCTTGCTCTGCCATAACCAAGAAATGTTATGCTATGAAGAACTACAACTGTCTAACATGCAAATGTTTGTTTCAGATGATGGGCCACAAACTATTGCTGAGAAAAGTTGTCTGTTATGCAGTGCTTTTACTTTTATACCAAATTCACTGGTAGGTCTCTTGATAAAACACTACAAAATCTTTACCTACCCCTCCTCACCAGGCAAAGCATACACACCAAGGCATCCCCAGCCAACTTCCACCACCTCCTACCCTCACAAGTCACACTTCTCAGCTTGTAGACCAGAATGCATAAAACCTGTCAGCTTCACTATCCCAATACTGAAGTGACAGTGGCTGTGAGTTTCCAGCATTTTTAACCCTTTAAATTAAGAAAAGCTCCTTCTGGCCTCACACTGGTGCTCTCTTCTTGTTGGATAGTTTCCACAGTGTCTTGCTTGGTTGAATGAGCAACCCAGCTCCTTTCCTAAAAGAAAGCAATAAAGGCAGAGTGAGTAAGAAAGTAACTGCCTGCAGTGAAAGGAACTTCAGTAGCACAAACTTTGTGAACTTTCGTTATCCATTTGTACTACACTCGTTCACTGAAACACACATCATCTGTAAAACTGCAGAAAGATATCCTCACACAAGAGACTCTTGAAATCATACAGAAAAACTCTCTGACTGTATGGATGGGGCCCAGTTCCTTTTTTGTTGTATTGGTAACAAAAGGTATCCAAGAGAAATGAACCCTGTTTTCAGGCAAAGTTAATTCCTGTTTAGGCTTCTGTAGATCCCTCATCAGCACTGCCTGTACTGCAGTGGGATGCCAATACCAGGCAGAAGGCAGACAGACACTGCAGTTCCACAGAGGCTGAGAGCAGCCAGGATAACTGCCTCTTCTTGTAGGAATGTGTCTTAACATATTAAAAGCTGCCAAGATGGATTTGTCCAATTACCTTCATGATTAGTCCCTTCTCCTAAAATTTCTCCTTCACCAAATGACTGTTCCTCAGTTTTGCCCTCCAAACCAACCAGAGTCCAGACCCAGGGCAACTCAGCTCCTGAGGATCACCTTACCTCACCAGCAATGAGATTTTCAGACTGTATAATCTCCAGCTGCTGGCAAGCTTGTTCTCATTTCTCCTGGACCTAATTATAACACACTTTGCTCGGGATTTTAAAGCAAAGGCTGTTTACTAATAACCATGCTGGTTGCCATGCAGAAGTGGGCCCTTAGCACACAATCACAGCAGCAGCTGTAGGCAACACTGACTCACTGCATCTTAGAAAATATAATTGCAAGAAGCCTCAGAAGTTGGTCCCTACCCCAAAAGCCCCAAGAGAGAAAAGATCAAAAATAATGCTCTTTCCTGTAGCATGGGCAGCACAGAGCCTAAAAGGTTTCTCAAATAACGTGCAACATCAATGTCTGCTTCAGGCTTCAATGATTTAGTATGTCACATCTTTTAAAATAAATCTTAAATGATGTCTCAAGATAAGATGCTCACTAATAATAAAACCAGCTACAAGAATAAAATTTGTTAAAGAGGCAGATACCTATGCTCTATGCTTTTTTTTTTAAACTTCCATTTCCTGTGGCTTTGCTGCATGTGTATATATAGAAAGCAAGGGAAATTCCAAACAAGATGCCACACCATTATACTCAGAACAGCAGTGCTTCTCATTCTAAAAAAGGGAAGTCTCAAATGCTTTTTCTACAAAATCTATGTGAATTCAAAGTATGTTGTAGTAATATTTCAGAGTACCATACTCCAGCAGCTATCAGCTGGGACACAGAGGGTGTTTCAGCTGAAATCCTAAAGTGTAAGACATGCTTATGAAGCACTAGGTGAGCCCAGCAGGACCTCAGCAGAGCAATGGGATATAAGGCTAAGCACTCCTGCCTTCTTACCTGATACCTCAAATTCTTCTCTGAGGGCAGAGCACAGCCCAGCATCCTCACTGAATTGTTCCCTGAAGCAGCCTGTCCTGGGGGTCAGGGCTCCAGCAAGGTCAGTCCTGGAAGCACCAACCATCCCAAGTGGCACAGCAGGGGTATGGAGAACACTGAATCAGATGGGGGCCTAAGAGACAGATGATTTCAAATGGGTGTTTTTGGTGCTTTCTAGAAGTGTGTACTTAACCACACTCATTGCCTCACCACCCTTCCCCAGACCAACCCTCCAGCACATCATCTGGAGACCTGGCTGATGGCTGGACTGAGCAGGGCAGCTGGCTGCTGGTGCTGATCCCCACCTCCTCAGGGTCACAGGAACTCACCTTGTCTGAGGCTTTCACCCTCTCATTTCTGAAGGAGTGGGAGGGAGGAAAGGGCAGTGGGACCCTCCTCTCCCATCCTGCACTTATCAAATCTTTTTGTCAAATCTGTCTTCATATAAAAACATTTTAATTTTTTTTGTTGTTTTTTGTTTGGTTGGTTGGGTTTTTTGGGTTTTTTTGGTTTTTTTGTTTTTTTTTTTTAATTTTATTTTTTTTATTTACTCATAGGCAGATACCTTGGTTGCACACAAATATCACAGGCCATTTATACAGGAGGGGCACCAGGCAGCCTGGTCTGTGCCCCAGCAGCTCTTTTGGCCAGCACTGGAACACCCCATACCTTGCTTAGCTTCTTGGTTCCTGTTGCAGCCAGGCTTCCTTCAGCCACGTCCCAAAACTCCCCTGCACAGCCCAAAATGACACATCTGGACAGAACAGTGAGTTTCTCAGCTCCACAGCAGTCTGGACCTGGGTGATAGCCAGTTACCTTCTCTGCTGAGACAAGATCCCACACCATGGGAACAGTGCCTTGATGGCATCAAGGGCAGGGTGATGAGCTGTCACCTCCCTCCAGCTGTGCCCCCACAGCCCTCCCTGGCCTGTACCAGCTGCAATTTCAACCAGCCAGACACCTGCACCTTCCACCTGGGCCCCAGGCACACAGGCCAGCTCTGGGAGCAGCCCCCCTGTGGCTGGTCCTGCTCACAAAACCCTGCTTGTTTCCTGCCCAGTGCAAAGCAGGAAGGAGGTCTCAGACCATGCTACAACAGGGCAGGAACTCCATCTTTTAGGACACACAGGTGGGAAGGCAAGAGATGCTCAGATCTTGGACTAATTGAGCCCAGCTCATACAACAGGGAAAATGAGCAAAGAAAGGAGCTCAGACACCCACAGAAGAACCAGCCCTCACTCTATCACTACCAAATCTCAAGAAAATCCAGACCTCCAGAGAGGCATGCAAAGGTCCACAGATACTCGAGGAAAAACATCACCCACCAAGAGAAAGTGGGACCTGGTGGGATGTGAAGTGACTCATGCACACACAGCTGAGCAGTCTAATAGAGCATCCTACTCCTCCTTCCCACCAGCTGAGCTTGCCCTCAGTGATGCAGCTCTAATTTAGTGATTCTCAGCTCCTCTTCTGACCTCAGCACTGAGCACCTGCTCCACCTTCTGCCTGTTCTTACCTCCCCAGGTGGAAGGACAGAGCTTGTGTCTCTGCCAATGACAGCAGGCAGATGGGAAGCAGACATCTCTGGAGGAAAAGGCATCTTCCTTTAATCCTGGCTGCTGTCATAAGGGGTGTCTCTATGCTCCAGTCTCTCTCCTGAGCAGTCCACTTACCTATTATCAGAGCTCACTTTTGCCCTATTCCAATCCCAGTCAAACACAAAAATGGTTCTTGGGGTATAAGTTCAATGACACCGACAGCCTGTGACACTGGCCAGCCCAGCTGAGTGCCTCTAATCACCAAGCTTGGCCCCAAAAGCACCATGCAATTGCCCTTCTTGCTTTTTCAAGTACCTCTTCTATTAAAGCAATGAGTGGTCATTGAAAGGCATTTCAACTCCAGCAGTAACATCATCACTTTCCCCTGTGGCACCTTTTCAGGGCCAGTCTTCCTGCAAGAGAGACACTCCAAAATAAACAGGGCACAGGTGGGGTGTGCTTGGCCCGGGGGGGGCAGGGGTGCCAGCCCAGGAGGTTCCTGCCATGTGCAAGCCAGGAATGGAGAGGATGGCTCTGGAGCACTCACTGGAGCAGTGAGCAGAGAGGGTCTGGAAAGGGGAGCAAGGTAAAATTTGTTTTAAAGAAACACCAAGGCAAAGATACGGACTAGCCCAGGGTGTTCTAGAGAATAAAGTCTGTGGCTGAGACCAAGAACCAGTGTGGGGTGCAGGGAGGCTTTCCCCTCCCACACAAGATCCATCCTTTGATAACCAGGTACGGAATCCCCTAAACTCTCAGCATGGTGACAGCTCCTGGGGACAGTGGAAAAAATTGATAAGCACAACTACATCGTCACCAAAAGAATGAGCGACAGCTTGTTTGGTGAACTGTTTTTAGGCTTTGTTTTGTTGCACCTACACACACCAGTTGCATGGCACCACACCTCCTCCTTCAAAATGTCAGAGTCTTCAACTCCTAACAATAACCACTATGGGGGAAAATAGTGTGTGCTGGCCAGGGTATCTCCTGTGCAGTGGGGACTGCACTGGTCTGGCCTTTCTCCTCAACTCAGGTTGCCTCCACCTTGTCCTAAATTTCCTCCTGGTGGTAGCTCTTTTGATAGGCAGAGGGCAAATATTAATTTTTACCTCTGTGGTTTCCAGGTGACTCTCTCAGGGAAAGTTTACTGGAGCTTTAATCTTCCTGAAATGGCAGCAAGACTGAATAACCACTTCCTCTTAGCACAGCTGAGGAACTTGAAACGTGCAGCTGTTGCAAAACGGTGTGAGGACACTCTCCCTCCTGCCTCAGCCGTACTCTCCTGCCTGCACCAATGCCGCTTGTTACACACACGGGCCAGTAACAAGGTTGGGAAACACTTGAGCAGTGAAAGCCACTCTGACAGCCTGGAAAGGCAGGCAAGTGCTACCTTTTACTCTTCCCTGCAGTCAGCTTGTGCCTTTGCACCCCCAGCAGCAGCAAACAGCCTCGACCAGGCAGTCACCACAATCTATACCTGGACAACTGAATGGTTTTGAGCCAAGCCCCAAAAGGATGCCTGCACTATAGGTACCTGCAAATACTTCTGTTTTGCTGCAGTAATGCAAAAACAAGCAGCAGGAGTAGACAATAACTTGAAACAGGTGTTCACAAAACTGATCTCTTATGTTGCTTCTGTAACCAGAGGGGCACATAATGTTCCCAGCACCCACAGAAAAGGACCCCAATGCCTATAATAGGGAGCTGGGCTTGTGTAACTCTTCAGCAGTTCTTCTGAATTTTTGAGCAGCCTTCTACAAGGTGGGGTTCACGTTCTTAAAAGAGTTAATATTAAAATGGCTCACGTTTGACTGACTTTCAAAGTTCCAGCCTCCTCTATACAACTTTCTACTTAAGGAAGGCAGAGGGCTGTGGCTTAAGTTCTCCTTGTCACTTGTTAAGTGACAACACAGGGCAACCCTGAAGTGTTTCTAGAGATGGTGCTAACACAAACCAGAACAAGTTTTGTGCAAACAGTGCAACTGTTTTGACATCATTCCAGTGAGACAACACTGTAATTTAATGCAAAAAGCCCTGAAACAGACACACTTAAAATCTCAGCCTCAGGTCACCTGTACAAATACTTTGTATTGTCACAGGCTACAGACTCCATTGAGGCTCTTCTTTCCACATTATTGAACTGTTCCTTCCACTTGTATTTTTTAGCAGTCACAGATTTGAAGTGCCCAGGCTGAAGAGGTTGCTCTGGGCCTTGATGCACAGCTGTACTTTAAGGCTGTACCCACATTCAGAGATAGCATACTTAAATAATTACTGTGATCATGCAACTTGTTAAGTGCGCTATATAAATAACAAAACACAAACCCCCACCACCTTTGAAAGCTATAGTGTCTAAAAGTCCCAGCTATAGAACATAGAGCAAGTCTTCACTACACCCAGCCCCATCCCATCACTTGCTGTCCACTAACAGGATGAGGTTCAAAATATGCCTTAATATATATCAACACTTCATTAGCACCTATTTCCAAGCAGGCATGGTTTGAATAGTGAAAGTTCAGCTACAAACAAGTTTAGGGAGCACCTGCAGTGACAACATAGCCTGCAAGTCACCAACAAGCTGTTGAAGGCTTCAATGCACCAAACCAGTACAACCTGTAGCTACAGTTGTTTATCCTGGTGCAATTACTCCAATTCTTGATGCTATGGCTCATGAGTCAATATAAGGCTGATCTATACAAGAGGCTGACAGTCAAAGTAACAAATTCAGACTCCAGGGTAAACAAATCCTTCACATTTAAAAGCCAGAATCTCTTCCAAGTAATATCTGTGGACTACAGGTTTGGAAAACACCACTTTGTGTGTGCTGGAGTTTGGGATTTCCACTCCAGCTCTGCAAGTGAGAGGTCGAAGAGGGAAAAGGATAATATAAACACAACAAAAGGCTATAAAAGCTTATGGATTTGGAAGCCAAGACTGACCATAAAGGAAGGGACTTTTAGGAAATAAACAGCAGAATATCTTTTAAGCATCCTTTAAATCAATAATGGAAAGTTCTGTATGCATGCAAGAGTACTTCAGAGGAAAGGACAAGGGCATGGAGCCAGTACCCAAAGGAAACACAGAAAGAAACTTACTGGAACTTCTGAACAAAGACAACAGGTCTAGGCATGAATTATTTGCCTAAGCCAAATTTATGACTGTCACAGTCAATGGAAAGTTTTCAAAATCCACAGAAGAGCTGAGCTTGGGAAGAGGAAGGTTTGAAGATCATGCAGTACTACATCCCTTACCCAAAGCAGAGTCAGCTAGAGCAGGTTGCCTGGGGCTGTGGCCAGTTAAGGTTTTGACCACCTCAAGGATGAAGAATCTACAGTGTCTCTATACTCAACCTACTCCTGGTTCAATTACCCTCACAGTAGAAAAGGTTTTCCTTACATTTTAACGGAATTTTGCATTTCAACTTGTGGCCCCTTGCTCTGCAATTGGATACCACTGAAAAAATTCTGGATCCATCTTCCATACTGCCCCCACATCAGGTATTTATACACATTTGGAAGATCCCCCTGAGTCTTCTCTTCTACAGGTTGGGCAGTCCCAGCTCTCACCTCTCCTTGTTTGATGGATGCTCCAAGGCCTGAGCTATTCTGGTGGTTCTTTGCTGGACTCTCTCCATGTCTGTCTCATGCTGGGGAGTCCAGAACCAGGCTGCTCCAGATGTGTCTCACTGGGGCTGAGCAGAGGGGAGGGATCATCTCCCCATGGTGGCAGTGCTCTGCCCAACAGCTGCCACCTTTAGTACAAGGGACACACCACTGGCTCATGTTCAGCTTCCCTTCCAAGACTCCTGGGTTAACTTGAGCTTGAGCTATTTGGCACTGGTCAAGAAAGGCAGAAATTTAGTCTGTTTTTTATCTTGCCTCTCCTCTCTGACCCAAATCCTGAGACAGATTTGATGTATTTATTTATTAACTATCACATTCACAGTATTCAAGATCTATATGTAAATAAATAAACCATGGAGATAGAGAGGAGACACTAAAACCTCAGATCAAACACTAGACAAAGACCCTTATCTCAGGAATCAGTGCTGAATAATGAGAAAAACATCACACTCAGCATGGCTTTTAAAACAAGCACTTCTGGAAGTGTTTAAGTCTTTTTTAGACAACATAGTCCATTGTTGGCAGGGATGAATGATGAAGAGGAAGGAAAGAAATCTTCCACTTAATTTTGGCAGACTACAGAAATTCCTCAATTCAAATGCACAGGCTTATTTTGAAAACTCAGCTAAAAGACTGATAGAAAATGAGAGAGCCTTGAAAACCTGGGAGGTCTAATGCAGAATCCCATTTAATAGCCAAGGTCCCCTAAAGCACAGGAAGTTAAAACCCTGACAGAAGGATTCACTACACATACATTAGACTGTATGTCCTTCTGAAACTCACATGTGTCCACACCACATTTAAGACCCTGATATTAAACTGAAAGATGAAAACAAAAGGAAGGACTCTAACTGAGACAAAAGGACTGAAACCTGATAGAAGTGAAGAGTTCCTGCTGTTCTTACCAAACTCAGCTGTAATAGAGGAGAAAACACAACAAGCACAAGCGATAACAAGGGACCATGAATTTAAACTAGGGGTTCATGGGATACATTAGGTTTTCCAAAGTAATTAGGCTGCTGCTAATCATCAGAAAGTTTATAATAAAAAAACTGATTGAATTTTCTAAATTCCTAGAGACTCTTGTCTCAAGTCTTGTTTGGGAAGTAATGGATGAAACTCCACAAACCCAGAAAGGACAAGCATCCTAAAAATGACAACAAACTAACTTCAATCGCCCCTCAAAAGAACAAGCAGGTGATTTTTAGGTGCCTACCTGACAATAAGGAGGTGATTTATTCTTGACAAATTCACGTTGGCTGCTACTCATGGTTGAACTGCTGACTGTTTGTTTCCTCCTTTTTCAGTTTAACAACAGCCCTGGTGAGCAGAAGAAAAACAGTAGATACCATGAAATATAATGAGAGTTTCAATGCCTTTTTCACATGACATTTCAGTAAGTAAACTCTAAAAAACATCGTTTTCAGGGGTGCAAAAACTGATGCAGGAGAATATACCAGCAAGGCTCCTTAAACATTGGTCCTGAACATAACAATGAGATATTTTCATTACTGCTTGGGGATGGGACAGACATGTATTAAATACACATGCAAAATACATGTGCAAATGCAAATAATGTGCCAGTGCATAGGTGAAAGGAATCAGAATGGCTTTGGCAAACAGATGGTTTGGAAAAAGATGGCAATTCAGCAAGTACAGACACAAATTTACATTGTTTGAGGATGACAAACTAACCAATTATGTGACAAGGAATCACTAATGGCCTAATTCCTCAAAAAGGATCAGAGGCTGGATTGAGCCACAAGCTGCTGTGAATAAGCTAGACATGAAAGAGAGTAAGGAGAAGAGCTGTCAGCTGGATGTGAAGAAATCCCTCTACTCCACTTGGGGTTAACAAAGCACAGCTGAAGTACCACACTGTGCTTTGAGAATTGTACATCAAAAAATCTGGGGAAATAATAGTAGTAGTAATAATAATAATAATTAATAATAATAATATTGGACTAAGAGCCACAGAACTTCAACAAAATAGTATAAAATATGACAGCAGAGCAGAAGATTGAGGGAAGTCTGGCTACATCACTGTAGGAGGCAGGGAAACCATGCAGCTCACCTCTTGTTTTTTTAGTACAGCAAATGTCATTTGTTTCCCTGACTACCCTGATTAGGAAACTCCATGCAGTGTCCAGCTGGCCCCTAAAAAATACTCTACTCCATTTTCCTGCCCCTGTGTTGGGTACTTCCCTCCTCCAAGGAGCCTTTGGAGCCTGTGGAGCCTGCAGCTCTGTCAGCCCTGCCCTGCTCTGGGGGAGCATCTCCAGGCCAAGCACAGGCATTCCCAGGGATGGAGCAATCCCTCCCTCCATTGGGAGGGCCAATGAGGAACTGAGGAACATGTACATGAGCAGCTGCCTGCTGCCATCCTTCCCTCCTCAGACACAACTTTTGTTGTGCATCACAACTTTTGCAACAAACCAAAGAGAAACTGTGCCATGCACTACTCCCTGCCACAGCTGCCTGCAAAGAATCTCCAAAATCCATGTGTATATGTAGCAGAAGAATGTATATTGGATTAAATCATGAGCATGTGTGCATCTACATCTGGTGGTAGGGCAGGAACCCTTCCTGCTGCAGGGCAATTCTCTAACAGACAGGCTGTTCAGGGATGTCTCCTCCATCCTGTCCTGATCAAGATTTTCCACTACACACAGAAATCCTGACAGGGGCTCAGACAGAGTATCTGGAAGGAGACTTGAAACTCACCTGACCTGCAGATGGGCCCACTCTCTACCTTGACCTTCTGGTTCACACAGCCTCTTTCCTCCTCTCTCTTATCTCCCCTGGTAGAATCAACAGTTCAACTGAGGTTGAGTTTCAAAAAAAAGGTTTTTGGTTCTGCTTGCTCCAAAGACCACCAGCTTTTCAAAATGCCCAGCTATCTCCAGGCCAGGTACTTTCACTTCTTTCAAAAATCTCATCCTGATTTCATGGATTCCTCAAATATTTTTATTTGGAAATCCCTTGCTTCCATGTTTTGTGAAGTGCTTATCTGGGAGCTGCATCACTTGCATGCATCCTCTAATCCAAAGACATAAAAGACAGACAAAAAATATTTGCATCCCCATTACACTAGTCAGGACCAGAGAAATTATAAAAGCCATGATTCTTCCAGCTTCCTAAAGCCTTCAGCTACACACATCCAAGTTGTGCTCTCATGAAACTGCACATTTAGAAGAAGCTGAAATGCCTTTGCCAGCTCCTCAGTTCCTCTTTGTGCCCACCTCCTCCCTTCTCCACCCTTCCAGGGTTAACCTTTTGTTCCTTTTTTTCTTGGTTCCTGCACAAGCCTTTCCACTAAGCACCACCACCTTAGGGATGAGTGAAATACGGGCTCCCATTGTTGGGCTCAGTAATTGTGTCATTTGATCAGTTTATACCTTCCTGCTCCTTGACACAGTGGTAATGAAATCACCTCAATATTTAATCTGGGCTGGGCTTTAATCAGCACCAGTGACTAATGTAAAACAATTGGAAACTAGAAAGAGAAAAGAGAAAAAAAAAGTACACTCCCTGTGCCACCCCTCTATCTATAACAATAAAAAATTCCTGATCTCAATGAACAAAGTTCCTGGATTTTTAATGCCTGGATCCAATTTCTCAGGCTCCACTTTCTAGATGTCAGCCTCACAGCAGCAGGCTTTAATAACAGTCTCATAGTGTTTAAAGCTCCTACTGCTGCCTTAAAACACAGTGGCAACATCCAAGAAGCTTCCACTGCCAGGGACTGCTGAGCAGCTCCAGCAGAGCAGCAGAGGGGTTTCACCACCCACAGTGTGGGGGAAATGGGGCAGCATGCAGCAGCATGCAGGCAGGTCTGCAGCAGCAGAACATGGGCCAGTAACCCTGGCCTGCCCAGTTTGGTGAGGCTAAAAGAGTGCCCAGCATTGCTGGAAACAAAAAACAGCAGAGAAAGGCAGTGAATTTATGGGCAAAAAGATAAGTGGAAGGGCTGATGTGGAAGAAAGGCCAACAAAGCAATCCTGTCTTTGGCAGGGCTGGTGAGAATGGCAGGTCTGGCTTTACCTCCTGCTTCCCTGCAACATATCCCTGCCAGGTGGAGGTGGCTGTGGGAGAAGGGAACAGCCAGAAGTGCTGCAGATACTCTGCTAAAGCCACATCCCAGCTAAGGGGAGGTGTCTCTGGCTGCAGACAGGTGCTCCAGCTTCAAAAGCAGAGGTATCACATACCTGAAACCAGGAGACATCTGCGACAGGGCTGTTTCTTCTGATAGAAAAGAGAACACTTGCAAGGGCTGAGAAAAGCAAATAGAAAGGGCTGGAGGTCAAAACAAAAGGCAGAAAACCGAGGGGATTTTGTCTATTAGCAATGAGATGAATGCCAGGCAAAACCTTCTAGGAAAAGAATAAAAATCAAGTGGAACAGAACAAAACACAACAAATACATAACACTGGTTTGTATTGCAGCCCAAATATGACTTCACACGGAGACACAGCAGAGGGGCTGGAAGGTAAGAAAGTTCAGGAGAAATGTAAGTTAAACACCCAACTGAAGTCTGATATCATCCTTGATATTATTTCAGGACAAGGGCTATAGAAAGATGATATCTTTCACTAGACCAACTCATAGCTTTGACAGAAGTCCAGACTTGACTCCAGAAATGGGCAATGGAGCTGGTGAAGGGTCTGGAGCACAGGTCTGAGGAGGAGCAGCTGAGGGAGCTGGGGATGTTCAGCCCCAGAAGAAAGGAGAAAAGCAGGCTCACAGGGGCCTCATCACTCTCTGACAACTGCCTGAAGGGAGGGTACAGCCAGGGTGGGGTGACAGGGGTTGGCCTCTTCTCCCAGGTAAATAACAACAGATCAAGAGGACACAGCCTTAAGCTGGGCCAGGGGAGGTTTAGGTTGGATGTTAGGAGGAGTTTCTTCATAGAAAGGATGATTAGACATTGGAATGGGCTGCCCAGGGAGGTGGTGGAGCCACATCCCTGGAGGTGTTTAAGGAAAGAATGGACGTGGCACTCAGTGCCATGGTCTGGCTGACAAGGTGGTGTTTGGTCACAGGTTGGACTTTGATCTCAGAGGTCTTTTCCTACCTACTTGACTCAGTGATTCTGTGAAAATAGCTCTCTCTCCACTTCAGTTTTGTTCTGAAATAGCATTTTATTGTTTTCCACATAATAAATGCAGCCTGTGCCATCTCTCTGAGACAGCAGAATTTGCTTTACTTGAGGTAAGGCTGAAAAATGACTTAAATTTTCCTTCCAATTTTTCCAAAGAGAAAAAGAATAATTGCTTCTAAGTAAGATTAGTGTTTCAAAACATCTTAAGTTTATTTTAAAAAAAAATCATTAAAAGCTTCCACAATAGTACTGCAGCAATTTTCTTACATCACCTTCCAGAGCTTTCCTGAACAGCTACAACTCTTAACATATATGTGGACTCCCCAGCACACTTGAAAAGTGACCCGGTGCCCAAAGTTTTCATAGGATCAATGATACCAGCACATATCACTGACCTTTAAAGTTTCTTTTCATTTCTACATTCCCCCAAACCCACAAGTAGTTCAAACTAGTAAAGCCAATGATGAAACTCCTCAGTTGCTGCAAAATTCACAGCATTTTCTATTCCTTAAGTGTAATTTTGGGAAGGCTTTTGAAATCAAATTCCATGCATGCAAAACAGATTGAACTGTCAGGATCAGTTTCCTGGTTTTTTTTCAGCTCCTCTTATAATCAGAAGAAGAAAGTGATTTGCTTTTGCAATACTGGGAATTATTGATATTCTGAAGCAGAGCACGGGTGTTTTCCTTTGGAATCAGAAAAGAAACAAAAACAATTTTAGGGAAGATTTTCCTTTCCGTTTCTTAAAAGTTTGGGAGGGGAGAGAGGGAAGGAAGAAAAAGAGGCATGGAGAGGACCAGTATAATAACAACAATGATAAAAACCCATCCTCTCAGTCTCTGACAAGTCAGCTTCTGTAAAAATCACAAGTCCTTGTCTTAACTGATATGGATTGGCACACCACAACAAACACAGCCTGAGCTGGTGCTTACAGGCAGAGTATCTCTTGTGAGTCATTCAGCAAACATCAAGTCCTTGGCTATATCCAGGTTAGTTTTAAGCTCCCTGAAAAACCAGGGCAGGGATCAGGCGCCATGAAAAAGACAAAAAGCAGCTGGGAATAGCAGAGAGAAACCAAAGACGTTGTGCTAACTTATAAATCCATACATCATCAGCACTGTACAGCTTGGGTTGCCTTCTAATAAATTACATAAAGACTAAATAAATCAGAACGGAACCAAATAGATACAGAAAGGCTTTAATCTAAGGAAAGATTAAATAAGCTCAAACTTCTTAAGTAGGAAGAAAAAGGACTGATGAGTGAAGTTTATCAAATCAGGACTGAGCAATGTGGTGAATAGAAGATTAGTACGTGCTGCTTTTCATAATGCAGGGATTCAGTATCAAATGAAAAGAAATCCCCAAACAAACCCAACCCAAAAGGTCATTTCATAGGAAAAGGTATAATCAGACTTGGGAACTCTCTGCCATGGGATGTTTTGGATGGCAAAAGGATAAATGGATTAAAAAATGACCAGATGAATTGAAGGAAGAAAGTCTATTTGCTTTTAAGCACAAGTGTGGATGACAGGATCTGGCTCAGGAAGTCCTTAAATCACTAACCGATGAAAGCCAACAGGGAATCTTCAGGGAAATAAAATTAGAAAAAGAACAAATACACGCTCATCAGTATATTATTCATTTTTGTTTTGCCCTCTGTCAGAGGCTGCTCCTAGATTCTTTATCAGTTTTCATATTCTGGCACACACAAGAAGGGAACAAAGTTCTGTACCTCTTCTTGTTCTGGGAGATTCCTATAGAAATTCCATCCTGGCCTGGGGGTTTGTATAATTGATTTTAGTCCTGTTCATTCTAGCTGTATCTGGGGAACACACACATAAGAGATAAGAAACCAGATTCATAGATAACACAGTTCACTTTGACGACTGTAAATCACCTGCTGGTACTCATGTAACACCACTACAGCCCAGCTACCTGAAGGACACTGAAATTACAAAGTGTCCAACATTGTGTAATGCTCTTTTGGATCCAGAGGTTCCTTTACCCAACTTATTTCTGTAAAACATACCAAAAGGTCCAATCCAACTGATGGACATCCCTATGGTACAAAGCAAGCAGAAACAGTTGGTTTCAGGCCATTCATCTACCTTTCCTCCTTCCTTTAAAATCCCTCAAAGAATTCTAATATTTATTAGAAACAACAAAACACCTGAAAAATTACCAGTTAGATTTTCTATATTGCAAGCAACCTTCAGATAGTTTGTCCAGCAGAAGAAACATTTCGGTTAGTGTTTCAGCAGAGTGGTTCCTGGCACTATCAGCACAAAGCAAGGAGTCCAAAAACCTCCAGTTTTGTACCACTGCTTTTAAAAGGGACTTTTTGGAGGAATTAATTGTAATAGCTTTACTATAAACACATCCTTTGGTGAAGGTGCTTGGAAATAGTGCCCTTTATAACAAGTATACTTTGACTACAGTCTGATTATCATGGAGTGGTTTATGTTGCAAGAGACCTTAAAGCCCATACAGTTCCAATCCCCTACCACAGGGATCACCACCACTAGATCAGGTCGGTCAAAGCCCCACCCAGCCTTTAACACTCCCAGGCAGGGGGGACTCATCAGTCCTCTGGCCAATTACATATCTTGAGATCTCTTAAAAAAAAAGACAGGAGAGTTTAAAGATACCTGTGGCACAAAACATCCCTCTCTGCCCATTTACCAGAGCTGTACAGAGTCTCTGAATGGAATAGAGGAACCTAAACCTGAAATTTTTAGTATGTTCCTCACATCCTCCCTGCCAGGATTTTTTCTGTGAATGCCCACTGAATAACCTGGAGGAAGACACACGTATTGTGGTTTCCCATCTCCGCAGCAAAGTGAAATTCCCTTTGGTCAACCACCTGCTAGCTGTGTAACATGGCGTTTGCTTCACAGTGAACCTTAACCAAAAGGCACACAGACTCCACAGCTGTGTTGGGTTCACAGAACTCAAACACTGGATATTTTTAATCTTGAAAATCCAGGGATTTTGCATCTATTTGCTTGACAACAGGAGCTGTTTCCTGCAGCTCCCTAAAGCTGCCCTCACTTCACCCCAGCAGTTTTACCCGGGTACTTTTGGCCATGACACGCAGGCGCACAGAACGTTCACTTCCTTCTCCGGCTCGCTGAAATTCCCTGATTTCACCACACGCCACTCGCTGTGACAGCCAGGACACCACACAGGAAGCTGAGAAGCTCCCTTGTTAACGACAGCCTGAGGACAACCAGCTGCCTGGGAAATCACAACAAGCACTTTAATTTATTCAAACAGGATTTGCAAACAGCCATGCACGTGCATGTGCATAGAACACGTATTTATCATGAAACCCGAGGGGACAGATAGAAGTGTTTACTGCCACAGTTACAAACTTTTCCTAGAACACTGTGTTCTCAAACTTGCCACGTCACAAAAACTCGCTGAAATGGGGAGCTCTCGCCCCATCCAGCTTAATTGTTATTTGACCATGTGTTTTCAAACAATCCCAGGAATGAAAGTGCAGCACTAGAATCCCATTAGTCACTTCAAAACTATAATGCCTCCATGTTACTTATATTGACATATATTTTATCTGTAATAAATAGGTTAAAAAATCCTTCTAGAGATTAGAAGAATCACCTCAGTGATGTATTTCACCAGTAACATCAGGAACTGAAATACTGAACTGAGGCTGAGGAAACCTAAGGGTTGGGGTGGGTTTTTTTGTAATTTTGTTGTTGGGGGGGGGGTCAGTCCGATTTAAACAACTTTAAATGCATCTGCACAGTGAGTCAGAAGAGCAAGAGGGAGCCCTGAGGTGTTCACCTTTAAAAAGCAAACTACCAGCCACAGGAACCTCGTGCAGAAATACCATTTGATTGTGTTGCTACCCTACTATCTACTGCTGAGCAGCTCTGCTCATGTCTGCTTAGAGAAACCAGGAATCAAATCTCAGCAGCATGACTGGGAACACAGAAGGCCATATACAGCTCTTCACTCCTGGATGATGCACCTCTGGAAGTGTTCCAAAGAGCATCTCTAAACACACCAAGGCAACATAACACTGCAGGGGCAGTTTCATTCACCCAGAGAGTTAACCAAGCCTCCTCTTCTCACCAACCTCCTCTGATTATACAGGAACAGGAGAGGATTTCCCACATTTCCTGTCAAGGAACGTGGAACATCACCCAAATCTGTTCCCAAGGTAGGAGTACTGGTGTCTGAAATAAAATCCCTGCATGTTAAAGGCTCTTACAAAACCATCAACATTCATGTAACCCCAAAGAGCTGGCGTCACTCTGTATAAGCAAGGGGACTCACAAGCAATGTGGAAATTCCATCCTTAAGTCATTAACTGCGACATCCTCTGGCAGTTTTCATCACTGCTACCTCACTCATCTCACAGTGGCCTCTTTTACGGCTTGTTACTTGAACTCTTACATGCACAGGTTTTTTCTGGTTCAGTGTGCAGCCAGAGGGGTCAAAAGGTTTTTTTTCCCCCCTTTTAAGCAGATTTTAAAATTCTTCTGGGTTTTTCCCCCAGTGTCCCCATCCAGAAACTGAATTATGTACCTGCAGTCAGAGCTGCCTTGTGCCAGACATTGTCTTGCACTCATGTGGCTGGTCTGCCCCATCACATGGCCATGTGGGTTATGTCACCT
Organism: Alethe castanea; assembly: GCA_024734035.1. NCBI lineage: Eukaryota > Metazoa > Chordata > Aves > Passeriformes > Muscicapidae > Alethe > Alethe castanea. The sequence goes on from JANRGV010000084.1 coordinate 61,630,792, forward strand.
CTCCTGAACAGATTTCTGGTGCTGCCTCTTCACTCTCTGTGACCAGGGACTGCTTGTTGAAAAATGCAGAATCACATACAGCAGAAGTACAAACCATAAATGGGCTTCAGATCATCTGAGATCATATTCAGACCATCTTTCTGAGCCCCAGAGACAGAGGTGTGAAGGCTGCAGAGATGTAGGGCAGTGCTGAAGCATGAACAAATGACAAACCATGGCTGCTACATTCACTACATCAAATCATACTTCTCCCATACAAATCTCTTCTTTCTGCTGCCTTGGGATTCTCATACTTTCATACAGTTTCCTTTATCACTCTGGCATCAGCTGCTAGTCAAAGACAGAAATGTACATGGTAATGACCTTTAACTCTGCAGAAAGTCAAGGGGAAAGATTAGGAAGAAAAAACAGGAAACAGTGTGTTTTCTCTCCATACATTTTTCTTTGCTCCATAAGTGTTAAACCCAATTGTTTTGGTCCTTTTCCTTACCAGCAGAAGAGAAAATGAGGCTCTGGAGCTTGTGGAAGACACTGGTAACTCTGATGGCGACACTAGAGCAAACATGACACCCAGGTGAGCTCCCACAGGAGAGAGGGGAGGTTGCAGCCACTGTGTGTAGAGAACGCTGATCTCCAAATATGCTGCAGCCCCCAGACAGTGAGGGCTGAAAGGTGTGCTCCAGCTCAGCAAGGTTTGTCCATGGGCTCACAGCTTATCACTGCTCATTCCTGCCCTGGGAAGGCAAACCAAACCACCTCCCCACCTCAGATTCTGCCTGTGAAAAGCACCAGCAGGAAAGGCAGCCCTGCAGCACCCACACAGCTGCTCTCCACCTCCTGGAATGAAAGGAGAAAAGTTATGTATAGAGAAACAACAGAATAGACACTAGAGGAGAGGAAATAAACCCCTTCATGGAAAATGTAAATTATTCAGCACACCAGAAAAAAATGCAGCATCATAGCAATCAGGCCTTAAGAGATTACAGAAAAGGTATTATTGGAAATAAATACTAATTTAAAAAAGGGTAGAAAAAGTGATTTGTTATGTGGTCAAGAGAAGAAGCAGAATTTGGCCTTCCACTAACTCTCTATAGATCTTGAGAACAGAGAGTGTCATCAGCTCAGAAAACGAGCTGTGAGTGTTGGATAAATCAGAGGAAAGCTGGAAAATTCAGATAAAGTTGAAAATTCAGAGAAAACCAAATTAATCAATGTGACAGCACAGGAAAAGAGACTTTCAATGGATAAGCTGGAGTGTCATGCAAAGCCAGCTTCTTAAAACCTCATTGTATTATCAGAAAAAAGTTATCTTACTGTTCCATGAGGATATTGTAATTTATGTGCAAATATTCCTGAATGCAAGAGAGAGGGGAAAAAAAAGAAGGTGCTTGTTAACTTCTGAACAAGTCAGGGTAGATATGTTTTATGTAACTCTAAGTTCCAGTTCTGGCTTGGTGCTAACTTACTATGGTACCTCTTTTGGGTTTTGTTCAAATGGTTCCATATATAATAAAAGAGATCTAATAAGTGCTTATAATCCTTTAGTAGCCTAAAGAGTGAATACAACACAACTTTCTATGGGACAGGGAAAAGAGAAACTTTTGTTACTCCTGGTCCCATGGGGAGCTACCATTAATATCAGTGATGTCTTTTTGTTAAAAAATAGTATTTAAAATGAAATAGTTTAATCAAATATGAAACTCACTGTTAATGAGAAGGATATTTTTAGTAATCTTTTATTTGTGCTCAGTACATTACTAGCCAATAGAGCAGCATTACCTAAAATCAGAAGCAGCATGTTAAAAGATAGCATTACCTTTCAACAGAAAAAACCTCATCCATCCATAAAGGCATGTAGAGGACAAAGATGAATAGAGAACATAACTATGGATACCTGGCACAATCCCAAAGCAGGGCACCACTAGTGTAAGTGGAAGGAATCCCCAGTTCTGCACTGATGTTAGATAAGCTGACATCCTAATAAATATAAAAGAGCTATCAAGCATGCGAAAGAAAAAGATGATGATAGTAGATAATAAATGGCAACTTCAAAAAGGTTCCAGATGGCAGATGAATTTTTGTCCACTCTAATCAAATCCCAGCATGACCAACACATGACCTCTTCAGCACACACAGAAGCTGAACAAGAACTCCTGCCCTTTTGGAGCTCACTCTTATGAAGGTAGAAGCAAAACCTCTTCTCTCCTCACCCCAGAAAAAACACCTACCTTAACACTCTAAGAGGAATTGATATGAGCCTAAAGAGCACTGGCCCTTTTTGAGGCAGAGATACTGGAACATCTTGGGATTTCCTACCCACCGTGTGCATTCCCACTGCAAAGCACTGAAATTCTTAGGGCTGTGAAACTGTGCCACCTATGTGATCTCTGAGATGGTTTTGGGGAGGGGGTGTGTGACAATTCTGCCACTGTGGTTTGGTTAAAGATGGTTTCCTGTGAGGCTGAGCCTTCAGCATACAAGTTTCAAGAGAGGAGAAGAAAAAGAAAACCAAAAAAACCCAAAAAACTGACAAGCAAGCAAGACGCAAGCTTGGACTCTCCAGGAAACCACAAAATAACCCCTCCGAAGACTGCATGAAGTTCTATTTCTGTGCCTTTATTATCTTTTAAGGAGACAAGAATGGAGGCGGAACAGCTAGAGAGGAGAGCTGAGCAAGAAACCAGAGTTGAACACATGCTAAGCAAACATAGGCACAGAGGAAAGAAAGACCAGGGAATGCCAAACCCTGCAGAAGCCCTTGGGAACTTCAGCAGCAGCTTCATGGACCTGGGGCCACATACAGGGATGAAAATCCTTCTAGACAGGAACAAAGACAGACACTGACTGTCAGCGTTGCAGCCAGGCATGGGAATGCCCCTGTTGAGATGAGCAAGTGATGCATGAACGGTGTGCTGGAATTACCAAGGTGGTTTGAGTGACTGCAGGGTTAGGCCACCACAACCAGACTGTGGTTGAGGGATGCTGTTATTTTAAGCAGGCTTTCTGCACAGCAGAGAAGACAAATCAGGTGTGGAAATTGTCAGTGGGATATCATTTGTGCATTAGCTATACGAGCCATCACCACAAGGGTTTGGAAACCAAATGGTCAGAGATTGGCCTCAACCCTGCAGAGATGTTCTGTATCTGCTCCAGCTCAAAAGCTGCCACTGAGAGAAACATATCTTGAAAATCTTACATGGGAGTATGGCCCATCTGCTTAATTTGGTTTTAACACTTAAAACTGAGCAACATTTCTAACAAAGAGCAGCTAGAAGAGGGAAAGCATTTACATGAGACTAACAGCCCTTAAATGACAACAACCTGACCTTTGCCATGCCTCATAGTTCAAATTAATTTTCTAGCAGTGAAAAAAACCAAAGAATTCATTAGGCTGAACTCCAGCTGTAAATGATACCTGTGCTTCTGGAAACCATAGGGATCTAACAATCTTCAAATCATATTTGTTCTACTGACAAGAAGTTTTGTTTTAAACTTATATTCACAACTGTACTATTGGTAGCGAGGTAACTCTGCTTTTTAAAAAAATCTTTTGTTCCAAGTGAAACAAAGCTATAGGGGGGAGAGAAAGAAAAGTATCTTTTCTTCTCTTAACAGGAAAACCCTCCTTAGGAATAATGATTAGCCCATATTAACACAGACACCACTAACTTGATACATGAGCAACATCTGTTTTTCACTATTGCTACAAAATTATTTAGTCTGTGTTCAAATCGGTCTCTGCTTTGAACACAGGAATGCTCCATGCTCTGACACTGACTACTGTTTTCAGCCAGACAGTTAACTCTATTTACTCTCCTGCTGACCTTACAAATGTCATGCATGCCTTCAGCATCAATGTGTATATGAAAAGTGCAATCTAAGAACAAAACAATCTTATCAGACCACTTCTTTTTTGATGCTTATTTACTAGTATGAACTATACTGAAAGGTTATTAAGGTTCCAAGTACAAGCACTTTCCAAGTTAAGAAATGACTCTTCAGCAAAGCATCAGTTCAGCTCTTTCAAACCCATGCTATGGCTGCATTTTTATAACCATATCCAAACCAGGAGACTCTTGCTTCACTGGAAGTATAAGTGGACTTAGCTAGGAGCAAGACTACTGCAGTGAAGAGACATTGGTACACCAGACATTCCCCACATGGAGGCATGCTGCAGAGAAATAAGAACTCCTGGGAAAAATCCTTCCTCTTTGCTGGTTTTCACCTCCTGAAATACAGAATTTGTATTTGCCTCAGCTGAGGAAGAGCCGAACCAAGGCTGAAGCACAGGTATATTGGGCCTGCAGCAGAGAAGTCATCTGGGTTTAGGCTGCCTCTTTATTCCTTTGGCCTCTCACTGTAGCATCTTCCCATGGCACTGATATGTTCTCTGTCAGCTGTGCCTTCTTGGCCCCTGAGGAGGGGTCATAAGAGACAGCACAAAGAAGCAGCACACTGAGGAGCAAGGCTCTACCTCTGTGCTCCTCTGCAGAGACCAGTGTGCCAGGTGGGATCAGAGACACACAACAAATGCACCCCAAGAGCCAGGCAGGAGTGGAGGTACACGAGATACAATGCTCCAGGGGATCAGAGAACGCAGTGTAGCTCAGAGGGTGAAGCTGGCTGGGCAGTGGAGGGCAAAAAGCTTAACTTAGCAGTGGGTGTGGAAGGGTAAGTGTGCACAAGAATGAATGAAGCCAAAGCTTGCTTTGATAGACTGGGTATTTAAAGTTACTTTGGACCAAATACCTTGTTACCACAATATTGTCACCATTAATGCACACTGACTTCTCAGGTCATATTTTAAGGAGTCAGAAGTTTAGTAAAATAGATTAAAAAATATTACTCAAAGAAGAGGAAAGGAAACAATGGTTTGCATGTGAAGTCTCAGTGCCTGTATAGAACATGAGACAAACAGATAAGGACAGAGCAGTCTTTACACCACAGATCAGAAAATGACCCCAAAACACTACTCTGGAAATCTTTAACAACAGAAAGAAGAAAAAAAAAAACAATTATGATTTCATCAAAACATACATGCCTTTAGATAAGTGGTAAACTGAGGAAATTACAATATGATATTCTTGTCCTGCCAAAGCATGTGAAAAGCTCTACTCCTTGTTGAAAAGGCTTTCACTAATAACATGGTGTTTCCATCTTCATGTGTGCCTAGTGACAGGCTACATGCAATAATATGACACAGCAAGGCACTCCTTCCCAAGCTTTTATAGCTGCCACCAGATTCTGATCCATTTTATTGCAATGTTTTCACCACCATCAAGCCTTGCAAGTCATACTCTGCTGGATATAGGCAGGTACAGTGAAGGAGAGAATAAAGCTGAGCAGCTCACAGCAGCTGTATAGCCCAGGGACACAGCACAGCTCTCAAACTATGCACAGTAAAATCCCCTCAAAGAGAAGTTACTAAGACACCTCGGCCAATGAGCACATCGTAACTTCCACAGCTATGGAGAAGTGCTCAGGGGAAGTGCACACTGAGCTCCTAGCAATTGTTCTAGGATAGTTCCTCTTCAGATAGTTTTGGAGCTATCACAGCCTGGGTGGAATTCACCTGAAGAACCCTGGACATGAAAAAAAATTACTTCTAATCATCAATAGCTGCACACATCTGAGTAGAGATGAGGATGTGGGAGAAGAGAACTGCAATCTTCCAGCTTCTGAGAAAAGGAGGAGGAAGTACAGGGCCAATGCCAGCTGATTCTGCTCCCTTACTAGGAGAGAGGAAGAGCTTACTTCCATTCTTCCTCACTGGGGACTAAATCTCAAATCCACTGTGGGACATTCATAATCCATAGTATGGGAAAAGGCTAAAGAAAAGCAAACTCTGCCTGAAGAATGCTGAACAGAAGTTATCATAGAGACAGAACATGTGTTTGTGCAAGTACATTAAGTAGGTAAAAGAACATATTAAAATAAACCATCTGGAATTCAGAATATTTGAAAACAATCTCTAAGAGGTAGACCAGGATCATTCCACAGGTACACAAATCTATGTCACTGAAGTTGAGTATCAAAGAGCTGGATTAGAAATGTCTGTGTTTCCTACTGTGTGCCTTACTCACCTGTCCCAGAAAGGGGTTATGAAAGGTTTTTTCTCAGGATTCACAGTACTCAGGAATTACATTCCTGACATTTCCCATACAAGTGGAGCAACTTCTTTGCTTCACAAAAAAATTAACACCATGACACCAGAATCTGTTCCACAGAAAAAGAAAATTAAGGAACAAACAGTAGCCGGTGACCCTACTCTCTCTCCAATTCCCACCCTCCAGGTGTGGGCTATGTCTGAAGGGCCTGCACACAAAGAATACCGCAAAACAGAAGAAGCTGGAAGTCTGTGTGCAGGCACAAAGCTGTGATATTTTTAGGAGCTGAGATATGGTGGGATAGTTTACGTGATTGCATTGCTGGGATGGATGGATGGATGGATGGATGGATGGATGGATGGATGGATGTCCAGGAAGGTAAAAAGAGAGAGACCTTGGGGCCATGTTTTTTTGCAAAGAAGTGACCTTAGTGTGCAGAGCTCTGCAAAGCAATAGGTGACACTCTGATCAATACCTTAAGAGTCAGGATGAGAAAGGAGACCAACAAGACAAATCAGTCTGCTATAGGCCATCAAAACCAGGAGACAGTTGATGAAATCAGCTGACATCAGCTGGGAGGAGAAACCTTTTGACTGTAGGCCCTGCTTCTCAGAGACAGGATAACTGGACAGAACCTCAAGGTGTGCCAGGCTGGGCATCAGGAAGAATTTCTTCACTGGAAGAGTGGTTAAGCATTGGAACAGGCTGCCCAGGGAGGTGGTGGAGTCAACACTTGTGAAAGCATTCAAGAAATGACTGCATGTGTCACTTAGTGCTGTGGCTTAGTTAATGGTGGTGTCCAGTCAGAGCTTGTACTCTGATCTTGGAGATCTTTTCCTACCTTAATGAGTCTCTCTGGGGGGTTTCACCACGCCAGCATCTCCCTGGGAGGGTAACAAGGAAGTAATCCCAGAGAGCTATCCTGAAGGGCACCTTCTTCATAAAAGTTATAGAAAAGTCAATTAGGAGAGGCAGCCCCTGCTCAATCTGCTGCTCATTAATGTTGAAGCTGTGAAAGTTGATTACAGCCTTGGCTGCAGCAGACATGCAGGTGATTTAAAGATCTTGAAAGAAGTGAGGTAGGTGGGTAGCAGAATAGAGATCTTGCACTTTGGAACAGTAGATCTATGCTTGTGCAGGGAACTGGCAGGCAGGATCCCACTGGAGCTAAGGCAAAGGGACCTAGGGGCCAGCTGATCTCCAAGAACAACCACTTAAAGCAGAACAGACCGTTCTGATGTGCAGGAAGTCAAGCAAAGGTGGCAGGCAGCCAGCTCCACCCAGGGGGGAATTCCTGACTGAGCTCAAACTAATAGGAAGTGTATAGGAGGTGGAAGTGGGGACAGGCTACTTGGAGTACTGAGACAATGCCTGAGCACATAGGAAGGCAGGAAAATAAAAGATTATCTGGAGTTGAAAGATGGAAGGTGTGCAGAATGCAGCAAGAAATATTTCATGAGTAAGGAAAACACTGATCCAAGGGAAAAGAGCACAAAAAACCCCACCAAGGTATAAAACATCTACTTGGCTGGGAAAGCCTGCCTTCAGATCTCCCTGAAAGTAGGGGCAGAGCCTATGCAAGTGCAGCATGACCCAGAGTAGAGAAAAAGTGCATTAGGGGCCACTTCAGCAAATGAAGCATCACAGAAGGTAGCAGGAGGCTGGACTAGATGATCTGTGGACGTCCCTTCCAACCTGAATTAGTTGTGATTAAAATTCCTAGGGATCACCATTAACTCTTTTGCTATGTCAAAGATAAAAAACTGTTGTATTTCAAGACAGAAGACATAACACTGCATACCCAAAATGGTGATTTTAATTTCACTAACAGTTCTTATCTGTATACACTACTGTCAGATGCTGACATCTCTAGAGTTGTTTTCAGACAGGTGAGAACAAGATGGGGCCAAACATAGTGCTGCCCTCTAAACCACACCAGAAAAGCTGATAAGATCATTGCTTCTCCCATTACTGAGGGGTTGACATCAGAGATTTGGTGGCTGAAGTTTAATCCTATTATACTCTAACACTAAAAGGTCCCCAAGTGCTTACAGTACATCACAGCAACCATTAGAACAAAATGGAGGGAGAAAGGTACCTACAGGGGCACGTCCCAGTGGAGCACAGTAACAGCCAATTCGAAGGGAAAACACAGACACGTATATTAGCCCTGTGAAGAGAACAAATCAGAAAAATATTAGGAATTTAAGTAAAACATCAGTATATTATTAGGTGTCTGTAAAGGCTCCTTCAGTGAACTATCAGCCAGGCTTTTTACATTCTTTTACATGTTTCCAATTCATTGTTACCCTGCAAACACAGAAAGCCACCATTTTAATTATGATTTTTTAATACAGCAAGGTCAAGCACTAAGGCAAGCATGCTGCAACAATCAAACACCAACTACACAATTAGTCCCAGAGCTACAGCAGGAGGGAGCTGAGCAGTGACAGTCTGTGCCTTTGGACTGTCAAGCTTTTGAAGTTAAAGCCTTTTTCAGACCCTTCTTAGAAGCTGAAACATTCTCAGCTGAGTACATGCACTCATAGATGTTCACATTAATGAACTGAAAGTGTCAACTTCCCATTGGTGCGTCAGATGGACTTTTTCTCAAGCAGTGGAAACAATTGTCTAGGCAGCCCTTGCGTGGGGCTGCAGACACCACCGAGCTGCTAAAGTACCTTTCATAATAAACTTGAAACTGTGAGGAGAGACCATTCATTCTTTACCTCTGAATCAGGAAGTCTACTCATTCAAGCAATCACCAGCTCCTGGAGCAAAACACACAACAGTCACACCATCTCCACCACTCCTCCTCCGAACATTTACTCACAAAAAGCCACTCAGAGGCTTCCTCAAGCCCACCTGGAAAACTGGCAGGGGCTTTTTGCAGATGCAGTTTATGGTACTCTAAAGTCAATAGCTAATTTCAGCTAGGGAAAGCCCATTGCCATTTATTTATTATTTCCTTAATGTAACTTACACAGAGTGAGTAGGTTATAAAGGGAAAGACCTGACACAACTGTGATGCAGCCAAAATGAAACAAGGCTCCCCATCAACAAACCAGCCTGAAACAGTATTAACAAACATATCACATCACATGCCAGGTTAATACAATATTCCACCACAAACAAACACTATAGGTACAATGCCTACACCATTATCATCACATAGTGGAAAAATTTGCCACAGAAACATGATCTCTAGGCTGATGTAAACCAGGTACTTCACAATGGCAATGCTGTTTTGTTTCACTTTGAAACTCTCGAAATGCATGGGTTAATCCCCACTCCCTCCCCAGAACTTCCTTAGAGGTCATAAATAAGCTTTCTGTCTCCACTGGTAAAAACAGAGACATGAAAGATGAGTCTAAAGGCTAGAAAGTAAATGAACAATAGTAACAAATAGAATGTCAACTTACTAAAACCAATAAATCAATGAACAGATTGCCCAGAGATGTTTCATTCTCTCTTCTAAAAGGTTTTCAAGGTCAAACCAGATAAAGACCAGAGTAACCTGATCCCACTTCAAAGCTGATCCTGCTTAGAGCAGGAGACTGGACTGGTCAATTTTCCAAATACCTTTTGCCCTGAATTACTGATTTGCATTCCTGCTACACAGCTTTCTTGGGTTCAGCCTCTGACTTAAGAGACTGAATCTCTTCAAGTCTGGCAACATAGATGCAGTCTTCAGAATCAAAACTGCCCTTGCAGCCTCTCCAGCCTTTAAGTAATCAAGTGAGAAATTCATGAACCCTCCAGCCCAGTAAAACTGAACTATCAATTCCATGATCACCTATTGCCAGATGGTGCAGCAGCTTTGAGAACGCACCAGCAAGCTGAGCCCTTGAAACAGCATTGCAAAGGTGCTAGAGAGTATTTAGGATAGCCAGGCTGTAACATGTGTACTAGACTGCACTACCCTGCCAGACTTCAGGGCTCACGAGAAACCACAATCCCTGTGAAGTTTGTAACCCACACTTCACATCTGTCCTTGGGCTGATGTACCAGCACAGCAAGCAGGGTGGCATCTTGCAACTGGTGTGGCCTCAGTCTGTCTCCTGGAAGTGTTAAACTAGACTGAGTCACACAGAATGAAAATTTGAAAGGGAAGCAAAAAACCTCTGCAAAATGCCCGATTATTTGGTGCAGCTAGCAGGGTGGCTAGCCCTCCACTGGGTGCAGACCTCCTTCCCCGACTGCCACCTCGTGTCTTCTCAAAGCACTGCCAGCAGGAGCAGGATGCTGCATCAGGACTTTTCTCTGGAGCTATCAATCTTTACTCTGCCAAACATTCATTTTTGTAACCAACACAGGGAGCAATGCAATTAAAATTTAAGCCAGACTTGTAAAATGAATCTGTCATCCATTTTTTTAATCAGGTCCTGGCTAGCACACCCCAGGCTAATTGCCTCAATGAGTCAGAACTCTCTCTGAGGATCCATTGGTTGTCACATTTATTTTGACAAGAACAGTATCAAAACATATTTGCACTTCTATTGGTATATGAATTAATTTTTTTCTTCGTGGAGCGTACAGCTAAGTTCTGCTCAAAACCTCATCTGTCCTTTGAGGCATGTCCACTGAAACACCATCCATGACATGCCAAGGACAAAGAACTGCAAATTATTTAAAATTTGGATAATATTTATGGTATTCCTGATGCTGATTCCTAAACATCTAGTGTTAGCAATGGAAAACAGTGGTGGAAGACTACAGTGAACATAAAACAGGAAGCCCACTCGGCCACAAAGCACAAACTTCTGTACTGGCCACACCGCTCTCACTTACAGGCAGAGTATTTCCTTTCCTGGGTGGCTTTTCCAACAAGGGACTGCCAGAATGCCACCATAAAAGGGAGCAGGGGTGTTTCAGTGACTCACCCTAGAGGAAAAGCAGGCCATAACTTCCACACTCCAAAAGAGCAAGAATCACACAAATTATTTTTGTTTCCAAGCAGTGAAATTCAGATGTAGTATGTTTTGGAAGCTGGGTATCCAGTGTAACCAAGCTTCCACCTTGGCTACACAGAAAAGTGCAAACCAAATTGCACCTAGGTGAACATTACCCTGAAAAGGCAATTTAACTTTTCAAGTTAAACTTCGGGTCTCATTACCACAAAAAATCATTACATCTTTAACAAGCCTGGCAAAGCTCACTTTTAGCTGAAACACAGCAAGTGATATGACTGATAATCTGCATAGATAATGGCAACTCTTCAGTGGTCCAAAACTACTACACACTCCCTGCAGAATCTAGCATCCAATATCTTTTCTTGTTGGTTATAATGAGAATTTTTTTCTCACCTGAAGACCAAGACATGAGAAAACTGGTAATTTTTTTTTTTCCAGACAGTGTCAAATTTCATAGTGAATTCTCATTAAACAGCTTTAAGAGGCAACTTTTCATTCTACCAGAAGTTATCTCACCAGACTAAGATGCTTAAACATACTCAGCCAGGCTCTTCACATATACCTGTTATCCCTTCTCTGTGTTTGCACAGATTATTTCAGTTTCCTCTACACTTCTCAGGAGGAAGTGGCATGTACTAGCTGAATTAGCTGAACCCATTCTGAGCTGATCATTGGAAATTAGCTCACTCTCATGCAAATAAGTACATCTGCTGAGACAAGGATCCTCATTCGATGCAAAACTTGCTGTTGCTGATGAAAGCTCTCAGTTTCTTTCTATTAGCAAAAGTAAAGTGAACCAAGTAAGTCATGTGCTTTCCTGGAAATTCATTTCTAGTGGGTAGAAACCATTGCAATTCTACACAGTCCACAATCACTGCTCATTTATACCATAGCTGAACCACCTGAGGTCTTTCACATTTAGATTTTTTTAGGCATAAAATGTGTAAGCCAGTTGATTCACTTCCTCAGGTATTGGATGGTGATACTGCACCAGGTAGCCAGTCCATGCAACAGTGACCTCAAAATACAACCTACACCATTAATTAGCATTTAATGTTCCCATCAGTTCACTGATTAAATGTTTCTGCTAAACTTCTACATGACACCTTTCAGATGAAAATCCCCCCCCATCGGCCTGTTCCATGATCTAAAGACCAAACACCTCTCAGGGGTACAAAAGAAGTATTTCATAACAACTGTCATTATTTTAGAAGTACAAAAGTGATGCTCAGTTTTAGGGTCACTTCACAGCTCCTATTCCCAACAAGAAATGTGGTCATGTACAATGGAAAACAGCAACCAGATTAACCCAATACCCTGATATGGTAAAACAAAAGGCTGATTTACTTAAGGAGAAAGAGGTGAGACCGTAGAAAACTGAGCACTAAGGGTTTGGATTGCAGTCTGGCCGCAGCTGTGACATACATGCTTCTTGATTTATGAGAATCTACCAAAAGATTAGTACAGACTAGGAAATCCACAGCTCCTATCCATCCCAGTGGCTGCCCCCTCCAGCAGAGGACATACTGTGTTGCAGCAGGAATGAATGAGATAACAGAGGAACACCAGACCCCTCCTCTTTCTCTCACCAAATGAGTTTTACTTTGTTCTGACCCCACCGAGGTTACTGACAACAAGGTCTGACTACAGCATGGGGCACTCCATGGCTTTCCAGTCATGTCACTGCTCACACATGGGAAGAAACACTACAGCATGATGCTGGCACTTGAAGCATGCACGAAGTAACATTTTAACTGAACAAATTAAGCCACGTAGGATTAAGTCTGAAGCGCTGATGTCAAAAAGCCTGAGGAGAACATTACTGCTTACATAACCCAATCGTTCTTCAGGTATTTCCAGGGAACCTCAGCTACAAGGTCTGTAGGAGCAAGAAGGACCAGTATGATGATGTGGGAGGTGGTGAGAGTAAACAGATGAGAAGAGAATGCATAGTGCAAAAATCACCACAAAGCAAGAGTATAGTGCTTCTCCTCTCTTTTATCCAGTGACAGCTCTTGTCTAAATCCTCATGACATAGTTCAGTAATTCAGCCATAGACTTAGATCTCTGAATACCAATGTTCAATTTCCAACTCCATTTCAGAGGTGCACTGAGCTGAGGTAGCTCTCAGGCAAAGCTGTTTCATCTCTGTGCTGATGCTTCTTCTGTAAAACGGAGTCAAGCTGCAGTTGCACCACATCTTTCCTGCCTCACCTGTCCCAGTTGTACATCAATGTGGGACACCAGTGTCAGCCTGGAGACATCTTTACCACAGTTCAGATCCTCATCAATCACGCTCCTAGAAAAGACCAATTCTTAGTGCAGTGATGAAGCTACTGGATTGCATGGACCACAATAAACCAGAAATACTGTCAGTTGGTTAGGGCAAAAATCATTTAAGAAAGTGATTAAATTAGAGTCCTTCACCAAAAGTAATTCAATTCCAAAGAGTCAAAGACACAAAACTTTGTATAAAAGTTTACAACAATCTTTTCTGCATGCTTTACAAATCAAGTTAAAATGCAAAAAGGATTTGCTAAAAACCTTATCATGAAGAAAACAAAATATATTTTAAAAGTTACTTCAATATAGCAATTTTTTTCCTTCTTCATTTACCCTCAGCTACCTCATTTCAGTTATCAGAAAAGATACAGCATCTGAAGTTGTGCAGAGCACAATTCTTGCTCAGCATAGCCATGAAATGGTACATCTCATGAAGTTAAGCCTATGAAACACTACCATAGAAAAAGAAATATTAAAGAGGAAGTCAGTCATCTCTGTGCAATACTTAAGCCTTACACAGTTAAAACAATGGTACCTTTAAGGCCGAACCTATTTTAGCTCATTATATTAAAACAGTACATCAATATTTACACATGCAACTCAAGTAATATGCTTGTTTTTCATTATGCTGCATTATCTCCTGCAATCTAACACACAGAATGCATTCCAGGCTATGCCCCAAAAGAATTAGGTTGTGGTGGTGGTTTTTTTTTTCCTCTCACAGTAATTTCAAAACACTATCACTTCCACAATTTCTCAACCAGCTGCACTGCTTCCTTATTAGGCGACTTTTGTTTGGGTGATTCTGTATTACAGCAACATTCAAGATTGCTTAAGCCACCAACAGCCAAACATTATGAAGTGTCAACTGACATCAAAACCAAATCCAAAGTAGAGAGGATAACTCCCCATCTAAATACATATGGGGTGCTGGGTTTGGTTTTTTAAAAAGAAACTGCAAAAAACAAAGTCAGCCAGCCAGCCTGGAGACTGCAGTCTGCAACTGTATTTGGGTTCCAACTGGTTTTAGTAAATGCTTCACCCACATCATCAGACCATGGCACGCTCATATATTGCTGGTATGAGAAAAGGGAACTGGCAGCAGGTCATGGCAGACCTTCTCTCTCCCTACACCACATCTTTAAGGATTCCAACCCAAGGACAAACATACCTTTGTATGGAAATGACTTCAACTTTTTAAGGCTTCTCTTCCATGTTTATTCTATCTGCATACATCACACAGATTAGCATGTCCTAGTCCGAGACACTGCCAAAATTTATTGCCAATGCCTAATCCTTTCAAGTACCTTACTCCTACGCCTAAAATGTTCCAAGGCACGCAGCGATGACAGTCCTGTTGCACAAGTGTAGATTAGTGTCCAAGAAGGCATCTACATGAAGAAAGAGAGGAAAAAAAATCAGGCTATACTGGTTAACAGTGACAAAAAAAAGACACGAAGTTCAGACCACATGAGAACATGCCAACTCTCTCCAGTAACTCAGCTGTGACCAGTCTAGATTGACCAATTGGTAAGATGGGCTAAAAATGGATTTCAGAAGAGTGATTACAGTAATGATCACAATTGGTGGTCTCTGTGTGAACTGAAATGAAGAAATATCTTGGAAGAGATTAACAGTCCTGATGTGCAAGATGACTGACTCTCACACTGCACAATCAGTACACATTGACCTGCTTAACTCTTGCATTTCCACTTACTCATCTCCTTATCTAGCATTACATCCCCAGCTGTAGCTCTGCAGCAAATTTAATAAACATCTGAAACCTCTTATGACTTTATACATGCATTTACATAACTCTTCCACCAGTTCTCAACTGGCTGTTATGCTTTTGTACCACTTAAATATGCAGCAAAAGACAGTATGGAGAAGCTGAGTGATGTACTCAGAGCTTTCTCTGGCAGGCTATTCAATTAATTACTTTGCTTCATGCTAAACAAAAGCCCTCAGTTAGAAAAAGAAGCATCACATAAGACTTAAGCCCTTTACCTTGCAATTATATTCTCACCCGTTCAGATTACTAAACCAGCTTCTCCCAGAATTACACTTCAATACTGCAGGCAGTCCCAAATCTTTTATTACTATTATTATTTTATAAAACCTCCCCCAGTCAATACACAATTTCATGTCTTTTGACTCAAGGAACATAACTCATGATACAGAAAGGATAAGACTTTCTGCAAGACTGCCTTCAGAAAGCTTCCCCACCTGGGGAAATATGCAAGTATGACCAATGTAAATGGCTCACAGACAGCTGGGGAGAATTAATAAAGGAAATCATTTCACTTTAGACCACAAAATGGCCTGGGCAAGTGACATGCACCACAATTACATTACTGAAAAGGTTCATTACTTCTTCAAATGGACTTTTCAAACATGAACTCAGTCTAAGAAGGAAAGAGAGATCACCTTTGAAAGGTTTTAAGGCAGATTGATGGCAGGAAAAAAAAAAGGTATGAGGTCCATATAAGAGAAGTGCCAGCAAACTGCATTTTCATTGCTCTCTTCAAATGGAAATGTTTTTTTTTTACTTGCTAACCAGAACACAAGGCCTTTATCTGCAGATTGTTACAAAAAGTAAGAGTACACCCAATTAAGAAATCTCAGAGGTGACCCTGCATTAAAGGATAAAGGCAACAGCATTGTTGCTATGTTAGGTATCAGGCTACCAGGGTGCATTTCTGCTCCCATTTTCAGTACTTCAGCCATCCCATCTTTCAGTCAGCAAGTCTACACAACTCTGGCTCTGCTTCCAGCCTTGAAATTTCACTCAGAAGAGCAAAGACCTCAAATCCTGTTACAAACAACACATGTAAGTGAAGAGGCTGATGTAGTATTACTTAAAACTTGGCTTTTCCTATTACTCTGTTAAGACTGTCCCAAGAAGACCTCTCTTGAAAGCTGGTTATATATAATTTACCCTTAACTTATACAAAACAAACCATCCAAAAAAAAAAACCCATGAAAAACCTCATTTTAACTGCCTTTAAGAATACTGTGGAATTTATTTAGTGGTCAAGCAACAGTTAGACAAAAACTTGTATCAGGTCTTGAAGACAGACTGTATGAGACAAGCTATGTATGGTCAAACATTTTACTTCAAGTGACTTGATTCCTATGTTTATTCCCTTTTGGAAGAAGAAGGCTTTGCTGTTTATATGTTTCCAGCTGAACCACTCTCCCAAGAGCTAACACAGATGAGAGGATTGAACCATAAATTGAAGCAACAGCAGACAGCAATACACTCATATGGTCTGATGAGTTTGGCACTGCAGCTTTTCTACTCCAAACCCCTGGATTCAAATCTTGTGTTTCAGCCACAAGCAAAACCACCTTGGACAACATCATGATGCTTGCATGCAACTCCTCCACTCCCCCTAAACCAGCATGAGCCATTGTAACAACTTGATTTGAGTCAACAGCCTGTTCAAGGGAAACCAAAATGGGAAAATAGGTCCAGACATCTTTCCCTCAGAATAACAAACTTGTGCAAGTTGGTTGAGTGACATACTTGATGAGAAATGCATGCTAGTTTATGCAGTACCAGTGATAATTAATTGTGAGTACATAAGTATAGATTTTTATTTACTCTTCCATTTAATACTACATGTCTCTTTCTTCACAGATATTGCACCTGCCCACTGCCCCCTGTCTCCATTGACAGCTAGCTGGATGTTAAGTATTATTTACAGTGAAAACATTGCATTGTCACGTATTCCTTGCCAGCTAACGAATCTGAAATTGTCAGCCTATGACTATTACAGCACTGTTTGAGATCTTCATTTTACTTTTCTGTTCAGCTTCCAGAAACAAATGGTCAAGGAAAGGGAGGTTAAGAGTTGATATGAGATTCCCAAATGCTCCTCACTGGCAGAGTGTTTGTCTTTGGGCAATTTCTAGAAAAGAAGTGTCCAGTAGGTCCCTCTATGCAGATCTGCTGTACTTCTGCAACACAGACATACGGGAAAGAAAAGGTAGGTTAAAGAAACATCCAGACCACACACTTCTGCTCTCCTGGCAACTCTGCCCAAGGAGCCATTAACAACACAAAAAAAGACTGCATATTTCTCATGACAGAGCAATGTTAAAGGCTATGGACCTGTGATTCAAGTGTAAAAACCCACTTCAAGCTGTTCTAAAATGAGACATTCAAACTAGTAGAAGGTTTTAAAACACCCTTGAGAAGAACCTATCAGAGACAACACAATCAATATAACTTTTTGTTTTTCAGCGAGATAGAAATTGACACCATCCATTTTAAAATTCCATTTATATGTATGTCCATAAGCAAACCAGTAAAAAACCCAAAAGTAGTTACAGGAAAACACAGGTTTACCTGGCATGTTCTTCGACATGGGTATAGTAGATCCAGAGTGCATCAATGACTTTCTTTCACATCTCTAGGCACTGAGCTAGGAGAGGCCCAACTCTCCTATATGCAGCAGCAAAGCTGAAACTAAATACACAGACCTGTGAAAAACAGAAATTAGCCCCCTCTCCACCCCCCAAAAAAGGGTTGGCATTGCTACTTCTTTGTTCAGTGGGGAAAACAGAAGACAAAAATCTTTCTTTCAATGATAGTTCACTTACATCAGGTGCTTGCAGAAGCAGTACAATACAATATTTTTATGATTAACAAAATGACAGGGTAACAGCTGACAGACATGCTGTTGGCCATTAGGAAGGCACTGAAAATCTGGAAAACTGGAATTCTTCTAAGAAGTCTTTTCTGGTGGGCAGGAAGAAGAATGTCAAATCAACACTTCTGTGACTTCATTTCAGAGAATTCCCCTACCAAAGGTTTGAGTCTTCAGATTTCCTGGAGGCTTAAGTAGAAAGAGCCAAAGACAACAAATATAATACACACCTAATCTTGCTCAGATGTAATTACAACAGAGCAAGCAGAGATTTTAAGAATAGCTTCTGAAATTACAGGTCTCACACCTTCATTTGTACTGGGAGATGTGTGAAATTGTGAATACTAATGTAAACATTTACTCCAGTAACCATTAGATTTCTCCATTATGATACAACATATTAAAGTGAAGGTAAGCTAATATTTCTCTGAAATTAAAGGCAACTTGCAAAGCCTTTTTGAATAGCAGTGAGCCCAACAAATGCCTACACACTCAACAGTCACTATATAAATTAATTTTTAACACATTAATCTTCTTTTCAGACTATGGTGAAATCTGTTGCCAGCATGCTGAACCTCAGCTACACAGTTTTATGTACCAATGATGCCACATCAAAAAGACATGCTGAAGATTTTCTGAACTCTCAGGTACATTCATTACCTCAGGAAGCAGCAGTAGTGAATGCCAAGCAGAAATCAGTCATTCCTCTTTAAGAGTTGTCTTAGAGCATCCAAAATCAACACTGTTCAAGATACACACATTTTGTGCAGTTATGCCCTCTTCCATTAAGGTGCCTGACAGCACCACACCCTCAGATTCAGCAGCAGCACTGATATCAGCAGACAGGCATAAAATAAGATATGCCACCAGCCACCTCCAGAACCTAGATTCCATCTTTCATACAGGTTAAAGTGAGTAAGGAATAGGGGCATAAGCTACACTACAGCTATCAAATCAGGCCACTCCCAAACTTGGAATTATTTCCCCTTTCAACTCTCATGAGAGCTCAGCTTAGTCATGATGCATGATTTACAGAGGCCTCCTCTACTCAAAGTCAGCTTGAAATGTATTTTATCTGAACTACACAAATACCAATGAGGTTGATTTGTGCTTCCAATAAAATTGTACCTCAACAGACTTCACATAGCTACTTACCTAATTTAGGCATTAAGAAACAGGCTGATCATTCAGCAAATCCTTAATAAAACCATTTAATGAATGAAGTAACTGTAACTAACTCACTTGCCCAAGGCCACAAAGTGGTAGAACTGAAGCCAGTACTTTTCAGACTCGTGGAATCATTTTGGTAGGAAAAGACCAAGGAAAAGACCAACAAGTCCAACCTTGATCCAACCACTGTCATGTTACCACTAAACCATGTCCCCAAGTGCCACATCCACACATCTTTTGAATACTTCCAGGGATGGTAATTCCATCATCTCCTTCCCAGCCTGTTCCAATGCCTGACCACACTTCCAGTGAACAAGCATTTCCCAGCATTGAACCTAAACCTCCTGGGTGCAACTTTAGGCCATTGCCTCTTACCATGTCACTGGTTACTTGGGAGAAGAGACCAACCTCCACCTGGATATCACCTCTCCTCAAACCTCCCAGATGCTTATCTTCACTTAATTACAAAATTACTATAAAAAAGTATGATTTGCCTTTAACTTCTCATCAAGGTGCACAACATCAGATCCACAGAGACTCATTCTTGGTGCTTTTTGTTTAGAGTGTGGGAGCACATTACATGTACTAAAACACCATGATAGAGCACATGGCAAATATCTTTGAAGGATATTACAAATACATACATACATTCCTCAAATGCAAAAAGTACAACTTGGGATGTCCTCACTCAGGATCTCAAAAAAACGAAAAGCAGTCATATTCATGTGTCACTCTTTAAACTGCTTTGTTAATAGGGAATAAAGCCAACTTTCTTACCCAATTCCTAGTGAAAATAAATGCTATGAGATTTCTAGCACTATTAAAAATCTCACTACTTTCTAAGCATTCCAACTCTAGAGAAGGTATGATCTGCAAGAATATTCCTCCATGTGACATCAAACAGATTCCCCAACCCAGGTCTCAATTTGTTGAGATCCTTGCCATACTGATGACATGCACTGCCATCTTGTGTTACAGTTCAGAATTGAAACCATAACAGAAGAAGCTGGGTTTCACACATGCTTCCAGCTTCCACTGTTTTAACTGCAATTTCTTCCCCAGCCACTGTTCCAAATGAGGAGTCTCTCTAGTAACGTTTTATATACATACCTATATATATCTATATATATCTATATATCTATATCTATATATATATACACATATATATATGTGTGTGTGTGTGCTAAAAGCTAAGATGTAACTCAGGCTGCAACAAATGCAAGCCTCCATGATCCCAAGGAACAAACTTAATTCTTATCACTAACTGATGCAGGTGTTTTCAAGAGCACACGGTTTTTTTAGTTTTGCTGACACAGCTGGTGCTGAGTGGCATGGGTATCATGTTTTAGGTTTGAGCTGCTATTCCTCCAGCACAAGCAAACAAATCCATTGATAAAAAATGTGAGTCTGAGATATTAATCCCTTCCTCAACTTTAATCTGAAGCAGAATAATAGAAGATGTCCCTTTTACGTCTCTGAATTATATTTTGAAAAGAGATACTGTTCTCAAAATCTCCTCTCAAGAGGAGACTGAAGGTTCATTTACCCACAATGGGTATAAGATGAGCAACTATATTCTGTACCAGGAGCATACACTGGGATAGGAGTTCCAGAACAAAAAAGAGGGATGTGACATTGTAGGTATTTCAGTGGTCTGCAGCCAACCCAATCCTGCTACATCCATGTCTCACAGGGGACATGAAAGCAATCATCTGTCAAACTTCCCAAGTCCAAAGCTGAGTGTAATTACACTGCAACTTGCAGTTCAGTCCCAAGCTCAGGGTGGATCACAGAAAAAATATGTGTTAACAAGTAGAAGAAAGAAAACTGTGCAACAGTTCTGGGAAAGGACATTAATGGGCTTTGAAGCTGTATTGTATTTTTAAATACGTGCCGAGTGGAAAATCTGTTTTCATTTAAAAAAAAAAAAAAAAAAAAAAGAAATAAAAGGAAGACTGCCTTACAATTTGGGTATGGTCATCTAGAAGTAAAAAAGCTTCTGTTGTCTCTATTCTGAACAAAGTATCAGAGAACTTCTGTAAGTGTGCTATCTTGACACAGCTCAAACTCCTAAATCACCCATCTTCTTTCTCACTGGGCACAGTATGGAACTGCAAACCACTATTGTATTGTTGACCATTTAAGTGACAGCAGCATTGAACTTACCTACTTCACTACTGAACTGCTATTTAACTGGAAATCTTTGTGTTACCTTGTTTCTCACACATTATCTACTGAAATAGAAACATTACAGTAATTCACAGAAATTTAGTTCCAGCAATCAGGAGGC
This sequence comes from Alethe castanea, assembly GCA_024734035.1. Taxonomy (NCBI): domain Eukaryota; kingdom Metazoa; phylum Chordata; class Aves; order Passeriformes; family Muscicapidae; genus Alethe; species Alethe castanea. The sequence continues at coordinate 61,652,210 of JANRGV010000084.1, forward strand.
TATTTTCCTGCTCTAGCAGACAGTTTTTCCTATGTGAGCTGACAAACAGGCATTGAATATTGAAGCTGATAAGCTTTCACTGACCAATTTTGACACAAGCTGAAATTCAGTTTACAAATTTTTTTTTTGTTTCTTTCTTTCTTCCCTTTCCCACCCATGCAGAAAAAAGCAAGACACAAGTCATCTGCCATACTAATGTATTCCATCTTTCAAAAAGAAAGACATGATTTTAATATTACTTAACAATATGTTAAAAAAGTAGCCAGTTAGGCTTCAGTGTTAATACAATTATACACTCTATAACAGATCTGATAGTGTGAGTACTGTTCTTTTTTAAATTTTCTCATTCTGCAAGTATTCTTACACAAGCTGGCTACAAGTCAGGAAGAAAAAAATCAAAACACAAATAGCGTAACTTGTACACTCTTAAACAGTAGATTGTGAAAGAACTGAGGGAATACTTGTCCCATAAGAGCCTCTTTTTCATGAAGTCATGTCAGGAGAATTCTGGAGCAGATGAAAGCACAACTGACTAGGTCCATTCCTTTGTCAGGAGTCAGAATGACAAAACATAGCTAGATGCAGAAGTGACAGGAGCCACTGCAGATGATGCAACCTAGTATTTTGGCCTCCACCCAAGCCTAAGCAATTTAAAGTCTCTGAGGCCAAGGCATTCAGAAGGAGATGGAAAAGAGCTATTGTTCCAACTCCCAACGGCATACAGCTACAATCAAGTAAGTCTCACTCACAGACTACAAGCACACAAGCTAACAAATTCAGGTAGAAAGTGGCAATTTTTCAGTCCGCAAGAATTATCAGGCCAAAGGGTTCAGTGCAGATCCACACAGCACTGGGGACAAGGCAAGGCAGCACTGGCTCAAGACCAGATAAGCTCTCAGCACAGCAGGACAGGTAAGTGGAGTTGTTGTTCATTGATTCCTGCAGGGTTCCCTCCCTGTATTGTGTCATTTCAATGTGCAGCAAAGGTGGTTTTTTTTAAGCTAAAATTGGACCAGTTGATGGAAAGTCTCTGCCTTGTCTGTCTGGCAGAATCCAAGCAGAATCTGAAAAGAAAAAAAGCAATAATGTAAAACCAATACACTTAAAATCAAGCCACAAGTGTTATCCCTCTTTTGGAGAGCTCTCATTCAGAAAACAAAAACCTCTTAACAAAACCATACATAAAAAAAAATAAAAATAAAAAAATCCCTTGTCCATCACAAACCAGTTACTTTTAACAACTGTATTATCAGGATTAAGTGAAGGAGGTAGCAAAGAACACTGCACATTCAGTAGCACAGAAGCAAGTTAAATGTCAACTATGAACAGAAATGGCATTGCTATATTCATCAAAAATTTCAAAAGCATAAGAATGAGTGGTAGATGGTGTGTAAAGCAGCATCACCAATGGCATGGGACACTGCTGCTTCTCTTCTTAATACAGCAAAGCTACATTGGAGACAAAAACCTAGGGAAAGGAGGTTTCTTTGCAATATAGCAGATAAGGGATCCACATGTCTGGAAAAAACATCCTTAGAACAAAAATCCTCTTCTTTGTTTCCACTGACCACAGTTTATGGAATAACTCTGGAAAAAGTTACCACATGCAGGCCTTTCTGGGACTGTTAATCTGAGCTGAAGACTATGCTACACCTTATTGAGGCAAGGTGCAGCTTGTTGAGGCTAAAGGTTGCATGACTGCATCAAAGCCATGCAAACATCTCTCTCTGGAAGGTTATACTGCTTCTGTAACAACTGAAAGCCAAAAAAGGGGGGCAGACAGAAGGAATAAATAAAACAGGTACAATGTAAGGTTACAATCAGTCCGATTTTGTTCTTTCTGTGCTAATGTAAGAAGCAGCGTGTAATATTAATCATGTCAGGGTGTAATTAAAGTATCCATCTATTATACCACTACAAAGCAGGAAGAAAAGATGAATGAACTACAAGGGAAAAATATTAATTCAGTTGGCCTGTGCAGCTTATTGCCATTCAGGGTTACTAAAACAAGCCATGCTACTAGCCTTCCAAGTACTATACTGGGAATTATCAAATGGTAGAGAATCTTGGCATTAAAGGAGTCTTAATGGCATCAAGTAGCTGGTTTTCTCCCCTAAAACAGCACCTATCAGGGCTTTTAAGACACCTTTTCTAAACAAGTATCTATAAAAAACTAGACAATTACACATACTTCCTAACAGATGACCATGAAGTAGAGCTCACCAATTAGTGAACGGATTATAAAACAGCATGCTTTAAAGTTCTAACTCTTCAGCTGGAATCACATTTGACAAATTTATCCCCAAAATTCAACTGCACGTCTACAAATGTTTCATCCTGATGTTTCATACACTGTTTCATCCATCCTATTGAGAGTAAATAAATGATGAACAGAACTGCTCTATTTACTGCAGGTACTGCAAACTTGAGGGAAGCTAAGAATATTCCATAACAAAGGCTTTGCTATATCAACACTAGCAGTATCTAACACATGCCATATTTCACCTGTAAAACCTATGTTTTGAATTTTTAAAAAAATCCTTTAATTGGCACCACAATAATTTTTAAGACAAGAGACCATGTACCTGTGACAATTCCATTGTCATGCACATTGTAACTCCATAAATAATCAGATATATGTTTTTGTAGCAATAATAAGCAGCAGTTGTACTCAGTGCTTACATATTATATCCCAGGCTTGTAGGCTATGAAAACTATATAAATCTAGAAAAGAAATCCATACTGGAAGTCTTTTCTTGTAACAAATGCCTTGTGTTGCTTTGTGAAATACTACTGCCGAGTCATAAATTATTTAATTGCAGGGAACAGATTTATTTGCAACATTACAGATTTGGCTACCATAATGAAAGGCTCACTAGATGTATTCAAGGGGAACCAGCACATCTAGACACCACTGAAGAACAAATCTGATGAATTTAGACGTAACAGAATATTCTGAGTTGGAAGGTACCCACAAGGATCATCGAGTCCAATTCTCAATACGATGCACAAATCCCAAAATTAACCAAAAAGTACAGAAGAAAAAACTTTCACAAGCACAGGTTTATATAATTCTTTTACTGTCACTGTACTAGGTCAGATGAATGACGCTTTCAGCAACTTGTTCTAGTGGAAGATGTCCCTGCCCATGGCAGGCAGGTTGGGGTGAGAGGGTCTTTAATGTTCCATCCAATTAAAACCATTCTATGATTCTAAGATAAGCATCTCCTCTTAAAGACTGGCATAAGACACTATCCCACAGTTACACACCTCTACTTCATGTACAGTATAAAATTCCCAACAGCTTCTGTAAACAAGGAAGAAAAACAACAAACAAACCTTTCTTAAGTATCTGTTTGGAAAATTAAACCTAATAACTTTTTTTTTTTTTTTAAACACTAATCAGCATTTGGCCTGTGTGGCTAATAAAGGAAATATTTACACAAACCTTGCTTATAAATAATGGCAATTGAGAATATTCTGAAGGCCTTGATAAGAACCTGAGGGTCACATAGATAATTCTGGCACTCGCTTCTGAATTTGTGCTATTCAGCTACCAGCTGTGTTCACAGATCACAGCTTTGTGACTGTTACAGTGCTCAGAATGTCAGCTGCAACAGAATTCGATGCGTTACAACAAAGGCTTTTTTGCCAGGAGTTAGCTATTAACTTGTGGGTTGGTGTGGTGTTGTTTTTGATTGTTTTACAACCATGACATATGGAAAGAAGCAAGAACAGCTTTATGCACAGGGATTACAGCAGTTTACCTTTTAAAATACTCCACTTCTCGTTCTGTTTCATCCATTTCCACGCTGTCTAGATCAATGTCTTTGGGTAGAAACACATCATCTACAGAGGAAAAATGATGACACTATGTTAGATTCCATGAGGAAGGGGAAAGGAGAGAGGAAGAAGCTGCATTAAAGATGTCTTTGGAGAACTGACAACCTCGTGGACAATTCATTATTTATACTTAGGCTGAATTAATACAGACTTGTAATTAAAAAGACACTTCTTAAAACCCCTGTACTAGTATCTCTGCCAGACCTGAAGGAGTTATCCTGGTAAAAAAGAAGAGATGATTTAACAGTAATTGTACTGATTGCATGGGCTGCAAAAGATACCTTAAACCTGGAATACACATAAGACTAACCAAATCATACAGAGGGCTTGATGAATCAGAAAGCTGTTTAATGCTTGAAATTTTTGGTCTTACTACAAAAAACATAGCTCTAGAAACATTTTTAAAACAGTATTTATAAAGAAAAATACTTTGAAACTTCTGGGTTGTAGAGTTGCTGTACTCTCTCTGGGACATGATGATCAGGCTGTGTCTGCAAGAGTTTAAGTCATGCAAGCAACCATTAGACTTTATTTTAAAAAACTGCAAGCCCAAATATTTAACACATTAATGTATGACTTGAATTGTATGGCCTCAGCTATACCAAAGAAGTCACCATAGAGCCCGTTGGTATATTGTACTATCTCAGCATATGGTCCTCCTTTGGACTTGAAAAAGAAATGCATCAGAAACCACACATTTTTGTAGAAACCAATTTGAACATTTTCCTCCTGAAGTTTCTTTCTCCCTGCATATACACTCCAGTCTCATTTCTGAAGCAGCTTTACAACACATTCCAAAAAACAGGTGAGACAAAAAGTAACCAAAACCACCAAGTACACACATGGATTACAGAATCCTTGAGATTATGAGAATGCACAACTCATGGTAGCCTTAACAGTTGCATGTATTTCCTATTCAACTTACTTCTGAGGAAGCAGAAAACCCTACAAACACAGGGCTTCCCTAACACTCCTGACTTTCTTCAGCCTTTTCATAACAAGGAGTAAAAAAAATACTCTGCCAGAAGAAATTTCTTTAAGAAACAGAGATCTCACCAAAAGCAGTAATATTCACTGCTTTAACATTTTATTTGAGAACTCAGTTAAAACCCCCTAGCTTTGTTTCCCTTTTTTCATATTCTCTCAATTACCCTAGTTCTACTTGCTTTTTTTCCTCAGTTCAACTTTTGTGTCTTTGCTAATTTGTACATAAACCCTATATCTTAAAAAAATTATAACTACATGAAAAACCATGTATTACAGTATCTTTCTTGTAGCTCTCAAGTTAGAACTACTTAAAGCAAAAATCCAGTCCCAAGTCTACAGAGAACAACACAATTTTCTCTTGACAAATTCAGAAACATGTCCCTGTATTTTTTCATATTTAAACACTAACTTGTGGAAATTTTAAGTACACTTGACTTAAGCAGGAGAAAAAAGGAAAGGGGGAAGGGAAGATGACAAGATGCAGGAAGGTACCTGCACTCTCCTAGAGTAAACACCCTCTTCCATATTTTCTCCTTCAAATGTCTCTAATATTCTCTTCCTGATCCCAGTTCTGGAGTTCTCTCTTGCTCCAATCACTGGAGTACATTCTTCTCAGTAAATTAAGAGCCAAACCGCAAACACACCACAACAGGGTATGCACAAGAACTAAGATGTCAGAGAAAATGGTTCCATACTGTATTGCTGCTCAACTGACATAAAATGGAAACATTAGGCATCAGATTTAAAAACAAAGAGTGGGCTGACCCAATCCACAAAATCACTAACAAACCCTCTAGTACTTCCTGCAACCAGGAATTAGCTTTACATTTTTGTAACAAAGCTTAAGAAATGTAAATATTCTGAAACACTGGTAGAGACTGCCAAGGTGTGAAGGTCTCCTGTCTTGCTGTGCTTACCAGTCAGAATGGCAGTGTGAGAACTGGTGTGCACTGAATTCATGCAACATTACCACTCAGCTACCAGGTGATCCCAGGGGAATGACCAGGTGCTCCCAGCAGAGATGTCCATACCACAGAACTGCCATCCCAAACTGGCAGTCCCAGTAGGGACCAAGGATGTGCAGGAATAAAGAGGTGCCTGAGAACAGCAGTTTGACAATTGTGCTGACAAAGCCAATGGGCCAGAACCGTGTGCGCTTCTCAGCTCTGGTATTAGATGTCGGGTATGTTCAGGCAAACAAAAAAAAATAAGTTGGAAATAAAATTATTCAAGTGCAACTGGCTTCACTTAACCCAATCTTCCACAGTTTTATTATTTCTGAGAAACAAAAAAAATTCTGTTTACTAGAATGAGCTAATATGGAGAACATACTCAACTTTATCAACTAATGAACATCTCACTACAATTTTTCACTCTGACAAATAAAAAATACTAAATTAGTTTCTGTATTCATTCACTTACCTGTTGATGTAACTAATATAAGAAAGGAATTATTTCCACTGAAAAAAATGCATATTTATGCATGAATAGCCAGTCTTTGACTGCAGAATCCCTTTACTTCCCTTGCCAAATGAGTAAGACCAACTTCATACTATACTCATAACGCTATGAGAAACAATCCTGCTTTTAAAGAAATTCAGAATGGATTTCAACATACTATTGAATTAAACAATATATTTATTTTAAGCATGAAAAGAAAGCCAGTCTCCTGGAAAGCCTGACAAACCCCCCTACAAAACCTAGAGCATATGCTTATTCATTTGTTTTTGAAAGCATCCTACACTTCTTTATTAAAATGCTATCCATCTCTTAATTGTAATTCTATGACTTGAGTTTTCCTGACACTAGTTTCTCAGTTTCTCAGATTTACAATGGCAGGAATGCCTGAAGATAAATATGTCAGGCTTCTGGAATTAAATGGTAAGAAGAGAAAATAACCCAAGTTCTTCAACTTTCTTACAAACTTACCAATGGAATTGTTGACTTTGTCCCCTTTCTTTTTCTTGCTTTTCTTGTTCTTGCCTTTTGGTTGAGGAGAATCTGCAAGTATTAGCTTATTATTTTGCTGCTGTTCACTTGGTGATGGAGATTCACTTGTTATAGGTGCTTTCTCTTCCTTTACATGGTTCAACTGCTTCTTGTTGTTATTGTTTAACTTCTTCTCATCTTTTTTAGGTTCTGCAAGTGTTGGGAGCTCTGCTGCTTTTGCTTTGGATTCTATTTGGTTTCTGGTTTTAGTCTGAATCTCAGCTGCTTTGGGGGATTCAACAGGCTTTTTCACTTGTTCAACACACTGTTTGTTCATCTGTTTTAGTTTCTGTTTGCTGTTTCCTTCTTTATGTTGATGCATAATATCAAGCAGAAAAGAGAGGGGCTCATGCTGCTTTACACTGCCTTCTTTCTGATAAAGCAGCTTCGAGTCTCTAGTGTTTACAGGATTGGACAGTTCACAGCCCGTCTCTAGAACTGGCCTCTGTTCTGTGTGATTCACATGCTTTGACAGTGAACCAGCTGAGGTTTCTATCTTTTCTGATTGCTCAAGGGTACCATTCTGAATGTCTTCAGGTGCATTTGGGATAGGTTCCTTCACTGTCTGGCAGTTCCTAGTGAGCAGGTCTGCCTTTGGACAGTCCTTACTTGTTCTCTCTTTCTTCTTTTTCTTTACAGCCCGCAACTGCTGAAGCTCTTGGAGCCGTTGTAATTCCTGTTTCAGTCTCTCTTCCTCTTCTTCCTCACGCCGCCTCTGCTCCTCGAGCAACTGGTGATGCTCCCTCTCTCTGGCTTCAGCTTCAAGTCGAGCTTTTTCTTCAAGCTGCCGAGTAACAATAGGTTTAACGAAAGTGACAAATATTTTGGAAATTAAGAGCTTTAGAGATTATTACTACTTTTCTTTATGAACATTATAAATCCTAGGATGTGAACATATGAACATACTTAATCTGTAAGTCTGCAGAGCAAGCAAATAAGTATACAAAGGTTGCCCTTTTAAATACATTATAATCCTCTCTCTATTCACATTTTCTATGTTTCTGTAACTCATTTGACCACTGTTAATACCAACTGTTGATCTTTTCTTCCCTACAGCTAAGCCTAACTTCATGTCAAAGTTTTCTATAGCCAGAAAACATTCAGCTTTCTTCTCAAAGACCGCATGTATTTCTAAGGTAACTCAAGTTTGCATCAGGTTGTATCATTTATCTGTTCTCTTGCTATGGTAGCAGAGTTGCTCTGTTTCAGAGATTGGGAATGTTAGGAAGAAAAATCATCAAAAATACTCTGCACCAAAACACTAAGCAAATAATAGTTACATTAAAAGTTGTCAAAAATTCTAAAGATGGCAGTTTTCCATTGTCAGCCATTAGTTCATTAACCAAAGCAAAGACATAAGGGATTTTGCCAGCCATTACTGCCAATGCCTAAAACTTTGCTGTGCAGCATTGATCTTGTATCATTACCAAAATGAAACAGTCATACAAAGAGAACAACCATGATAATTTGTTTTCTTGCACATTTAGAGGCGCCTGTACGGCATTACTTTTTCAGTTACAGAAGTCATTCCAAAAATGAAAATTATTCATGAGAATGACCCTATGGGTATTTTCCACTTCTTACGCTCATACTGCACTGTAAGAACAAAGCGAATTTTGCATTGCAAATTTTACAAAGTTAAATTCATTTATAAATAATCCACTAAACCCTCAAGATGCTGAATAGTGCCACAACATGAACATAAATAATTTAACTTGTGAACATCAGGTCTTCCAAACCCATGGAAGCATTTAAAGAATGCAGAAGCAATGTCAAAGAAAATTCACAAACAAGAAAATATTTACAGTGTGATCACATAACACATTTACCAGAAATCAAAAACATTCAACAATCACATTGTGCCTTGAATTTTCTATTTATGGCTGATACTTGAATTGCTCTAAGAAAAGGTTTCCTGCCTGTTTCAACTTACAAGAAAAAAACATTTCCTCTGTTATTCCTTTTGTATTTCCTCTATATTATCCTCAGCAAATACCGTTTTCAAAAAATAATTTCATGGTTACACATTGGAGTTATTTAGAAATCTTTTTTGCCAATTTTCATTTGAAAGCAACCTATAATTTCTGCTTCCCTGTCCCCTCTGTGCAGCTTCCCACTCCAGCTTGGGATAACTCTTTGTGTCATCGTGAGGCACAGCATCTAACCTCTGTCAATCAGGACAGCAAGATGCTCAGTGCAATTATTGTAAAAATACCAAATCACAACTCTTCCTCTCTCATAAAAGCACTGACCTATGTTTCCTGGCTTCCTACAGAGATACTTTATCAAAACCATTATTCCAGTACAGAAACACTGACTTTCTAACTTCCCCTGCTTTTAAATGTCAATGCTACAAAACAATAACATTTGTAACATTTCTGATACTCAGAAATAACCTTCTGAAGTGTGGGAAAGTCCAATATAAAGCTGACTTGCACCAAAACACATGACAGTAGCATTTTGAGGAATCCTCCCAGTCTAGTACACAACTCCTCAGAAGCACCACAACAGGTAAGCCAGTTGTAAAAAAACAAACTGGCAGTGTACCACAAAGTACACAGAAAACAATACAGCATTAGGATAAATCAGTATACACTGGCATACTTAAGGGGAGTGCACAGATTCAAAAGTGTGAGGTCTAGGACAAACATACTTTTATGTCTTACCTTTCTTTGCTTATGCCTGGCTCGCTTGGCTGCACGAGAACTGCTTACTGGTTTGGTTTCAGAGCTGTTTATAAATTGTAGCAAGTCTTCCACCTTTCGATGGTCAACAACACTTTCCCTTTCAGAGATCTGATCTGGTTTCTTCGGCTGCTCCTCTTTCCTTTTTGTTAAACGTAAACGAAGCTTTTCTCGCATCTCTGCATAATTTCTACTGGTTGGTGCAGCTGGAGGCTGAAGAACACACAACAAAAATTTAGTGACTAAATAGAAAAATATCACTGACTTAAAGCTTTGGAGATTTTGAAATTTCAAAACACTCTCCTTTCAAATAACATGGGAGGTCCAAACCTGACTATCAAACTCACTGGTTGTATGTGAACCTAGAGTGTATTTAACAGGCAACAGAACTGCCAGACTTTGTGCTGGCTTCTGAACTACATTTTACAACTGAAAGAACATCTGATCTTGAGGAAGATGGCATGAGTGAGAAGACAAAGAAATAACCTCTAAAAGCAAGAAAAAAATATTGTGACTTTTATTTCCATATTCTCATGTGACTGGTATGCTGTGTTTGAAAATTTCAAAGAAGCAGACATGGGCTCTGTTTTTATTTCCTACGAAATCTGTTTCAGAGTTTGGGCTACACAGACCTCTGGGTTGCACCTGTGAAAGGCTGATTATCCTGCACTGAAACCTGCCAGCACAACCTCCAGCAGAGTCCCATCAATAACTTAACACTGCTGCCAGTGGAATCTTTGCATCATGTTCCATGTATCTGTATTCCCAACTCTGCTCCTGCCTCTCAACTGCTCATTGCTTCTTCCCTCCTTATGCCTTACCCTCTCTGCTCCTGTAGCAGACCTGGTGCCCATCTGTTTGCAGCTGCACCAGTTCAACTCACTAAACCAGCAAAACAAAGCCTATTAACTTAAAAATCCTATCGTGTTCTGCCACTTCAGCCAAATGAGTAACTTACTGTGCAGTCAGGTCACTATCAAACACAAATCAAGCATGGACATGGTGGGAACATGCAAGGAGAAATGGGATCCCCTCCCAGCCCCTTTAAGCCACAGGGCAGGGGCTTTTAATTCACTTGAAGAACTCAGTTGAAACTGATCTGATCAAAACATAGCAAATAAACTAAGCTTTTATTTACCTCAAATAGGGAAAATGCCAGTGACTCAAATTGTACCAGGAACTGATCATTAAAACAGGCCATACATAGATTTACAAGTTCAGAAAAGAATGTGTTATATTTTAGCTAAGAATCTAGAGGGGTTTTTTCTCCTTCTTAAAAAATTGTATTAAAGTGAATACTTTGAGGATTGCTATTTTTACAGATCACAGACTAGCTCATAAATTGCCATAAAGATTCAAATTAATATCCTATATAAAGCGTACTTTTACCCAACCTCTTCACATTAATTGTAACTACAGTACTACAGAGGAATGAAAGAATTTTGTAAAGTTATTTAAATGGCTCAGTTCCCCTGTTTGCAGTTTCAGTCAAACATAGCATCTATTATCCAAGTCAGTTGCTTCCTAAATCTTTGTCATTTTTATTGCTCTTAAATGCTTTGAACTGTACAGGTTTATTTCAATCCTCCCTTTCAAAGAGGAAAATTTCTTTTTAACTCCTTTTACAACTTTTGAGTGAGTTCCAATGCCGTCCCCTAAGATAAAATTTGATAAATCACATGTAACCAATGATGAGTAAGTGCCATAAAAGCAAACAAAAGCAATTTAAAACACAAAAACTTACTCCTCCATGGCCGAAGAACTCACAGTAACAGCAGTCACAGTATTTTCCCTCCTTCTGATTTGTGGAAGTTGAGGTACTGGAGCTATGCTCTGAACAACTATCTTCATCCTGGCTCTCCTCTCCATCATACTGCTGATGATCATATGTGTTACTGTTCTCACAGCGATGGCCCTCACAATCAGGATCACTATGTTAAATTTAAAAAAAAAAGCTTATAAAACCCTAATGATAATAAATAAGGTATATACTAATATTACTACTAATAATAACATCAATAATGTTTTTTTAAAAGAAATTTATACATGTTCCTGCCTCTACCAGGAACAAAGGTTCTCAAACTGGGGTATCAGCCACCAGTGATGCATTAAATACCAAAGCTTTCATCTACTAGCTTGCAAATGGAGACATTCAAAACCAAGCACTAGGATAAAATGATACACAGGAAAGCGATCTACAAAAAACGAATTTAGTGACTCCTTGAACAAGCAGCCTAGAGAGTAAGTTTTGGAACTATTCTTCCTGGCTTTAAACAGGTAAAATATTTTAGAAGTAGCAACTCTAGCTTTTTAAAATTCAATAGTTTTAAAACTGCTGCCCATCTCATCACTTGTGGCATCAAGAAGGTTTCAAATCCAGTTGCAAATCTCCGGGTCTTAAGATAGATTTTTCAATCTCTTGACTTAAATAAGAAATCCAAGGTCAGCTAAAACCAAAAAGTTCCCATTACCCTGTCTGCAACTTGATTTTGAAGGGGAAATACTAGCATATCTCTTGAATAAGCAGGCACATGGCAGTTGATTCCCCCAGAGCTCTGTAAAACTGTGCACACAACGTTTCTACTGCCCAGGTCTTCTAAAACTGAGGCAATTTTGCTTCAAAAGAAAGTAGTATTTAAAAAATCCCCTCTCTTGTCTATCATTAGTATTTCTTTGTTCTTATGCTAGAAAGGTGAAAACAGGCCATAGTCTGCCTTATCTACAGAATATGCATAAATCATCTTTCCAAACTCACTCTCCCTCCCCAGAATGCAATCACTGCTTCTGGATCTCTCCCAGTTATTTTTTTTTATTTCTTACAAACTAAAAATACCACATTAGCACCTGGAAACAATAATAAAAAATTGGATTTCTACTGCGTCCATATTCAATTCTCTCCCTGCACTAGGTAAGAAAAATTATTTACAAAATTGCATTAATTTCTCAAGTATGAAAGAACAGTTACTTGAGATATCATCAATAAAACCAGGTGATAATAGAAATAAGGGCATTTTCAGAAGCATTTACCAAACTCTACCTAAATCTCACATCATCTTCCAAAAACTTACAGCAGCCAGGAGACTACATTCACAGCATCCATGATCACAGCCCTACAGGTCACAGAGAGCTTAGAGCAATGACTCAACTGCATTTCTGTTGTCTCCACCCTTCAGACACATCAAAGGGCTGGCACCATTGTCAGCCTGCCACAGTATATAACATTACCAGAAGACAGCTCCACCAAAGTCCTTCCCACCTCCAAGACCTCTGAAAACCTTCAGAAATCACAAAATCCTTCCATGCTAAAACCACTGTATAAATGGTAGGACTAATATCTAAGAAGTCTCAAGGGTAGTCAGGAAAATGTGCCACTACAAGGAAGGCTTCAAGACCATGTATGACCTCTTTATATGTTGAGCTAAATTACAGAGTAAGCTTTCACAGCTTTCCATTCCTGCTTGCCATGTAATGACAACATGACAGAAAATAGGTATATTATACAAGAGGTTTGTGCCTCAGAAGCAGCAATCATTAACCAGTAATCAGAAAGAAAGAACAGTTTGACTTGTATATCCCAGACAACATTTCTAGAAGTGAGTAAACATTTGCTTTCAAGCCTCTAAATTCAGTAACTGGACTTTACAATGGCAATCGTATTTGTGAAGTCTCATACCAAGTTACATACTAAGTATCTGCTCTTGGTTTCATTTGCTGAACACAAACACAGCTTTCACACTACAACCAGTGGCAAACGAGAAGAGGTATCTGTACTTTAATTTCCTTTCTGATGTAAAAATGAATGGCAAGAATTAACAACAAACTTACCTGCAGACACTTGGTGGGGCACTTACAGAGCTGTCTGTGGTTGAAGTAGGAGGTGCAACTGTAGTAGGACAAAGACCTGAATGAGGATCCACAAATCCAGGGGCTGTTGCAGCAGTTTTGGGGAAAGAAGGAGCAGCAAGATTTGGAAGATGTGGTGTGGAGGCTGGAGACAGTGCCGCAGGAGACAGTGAAGGAAGGGATGCTAAACTGGTAGGACTATTTCGTGGTGCAACTGGTGCAGAATGTCTATGGTCCTCTTTATTAATATTGTGGAACACTTCACCTAAATTGGGGGGAAAAAAGAAACCACTTACAGTTAAAAATAATCAGTAAGTCCCCATAGATTATCCATAAAATCATATAAAGTACTGTATATTCTCAGCTTCTATAAAAATCAGCAGTATTTAAACTAATTTCTATTACCAGTTTCAAACCCTAACATCAAGGTCTTTCACAAAATTCTTCAATCTAGAAGTACAGAGACTAACTCAAGAGTAATAACAGCAATTAACAAAAATCATCAAGATTCATATTATTAAATTAAACATTTACATAAATCCTTATGGTTAGCTAAGGGTACTTGAGCCAGTTACTGAAGCTGGATGAGAGTTACAAATCCTTACCTATCGATGAAGGTCTCTTGGATGATACTTTGAACTGGTTGCTGCTTGACTGCACTGTAGTTGCTGTGCAGGAGACAGAAGAAGTGGCAGAAGAGGTTGCCATGACAACTTTATTAGCATCCATAAAGGCATCCTGGAAATTGTACAGACATTTCTTCTTTGCAGCATTTTTTTTCTCTTTGCTGTCAGTAACTGCTGTTGTTTCATTGCTAGATGTAGTAGGAAGTGCTTCAGGTCTTATTTCTGAGAGTGCCGGTGCTAATATATCACTCCCTTCAATTGAAAGACAGAGTAATTAAGCATCACATAATTACTGAAGTATCTTTATAGGGTTTAGAATTACACATTCAATAATCCAGATGCAGACACAGTATATAGCGTTAATGTTGCCTTAGCAGGATTAGGGAAGGGAATCCTCTGTTTTCCCTCCATCATCCCACACAACATAGCTGTAACAAAAAGGGCTGGGAAGATAGAATTCTAAGTTACTAAAAGTGTTAACAAGTAGCAAATGTGCTACAGATACCTTGATCCATTTATAATTTAAAAATTTTAATTGGACAATGTTTTACATGCTAAATATATGATCTCCACTATCTGAAATCCAGGTAGGCAACATTGTAAGATGGAACAACATATCCTTTTACCAATACAAAATGATAAACCATTTATTTATTTCAAATTCCTGTTAAGAGAAACACCTTTGTGATAGACCTTCCAGATGAGTCTGATGCCATCTATTGGAACAGCTACCCACAACTACATTTGTAAATGGATGAGCTGTCCTACTGGGGAAGTTTTCTGGACATTTTTAATGTCTTTCTTTTTAAGTATCACAGTAGTAGCTCAAACAACTTAGCAGCAGATGAGTCTGCAAAAGAAAGGCAACACACAAAACCCCCAAGCCTCCGTTTTTTATACAAGTTGAATTTTAAAAAAAGGCTTTTTAGTATTTGCTAGGATGTGAATGGAATGATTTCTCTCTCTTTCTAATTTTCCTTTTTTTCTCTTTCACTTTAACCATTAGGATTTCCAAATGCTTCCTGGTTTAAATTCATCTTTTTTTTTAGATCTCTTGTCTTTCTGAATGATAATGCAGTTATCTGTGTGCATTGTAAGAAGGAGGACACAGCGCCTCACTACCGGTGCTCTTACTACCCTGTAGAAATAAGACAGGCTTTTGTGGAGAAGTCTAAAAGTCATTTAAGTTTTCCTTTACTTGTCATTTCTTTACAATATTAAACTTCTGAAGACAAACATAATTCTACAATGACCATGGATGAAAACCAGCATGCTATTTGTTTGCCTACAGCATCTTCTCCCCAGGAGGTAAGAATTTATTTTTCAATTTTCAGCCCAACTGAAGTAGAAGTGGCAGCAAATCTGCCAGAATCCCATCTTACAAAACCATAGTGATAAAACGCACCATTCCTGAGAAGAAACATAAGGCTTTTAACTAGTCAGTGTGAAGTAGGAACAAACCCTCACCAGGAATTGTGTCAGGCAAAAATGTAGCAGGATTCCAGTTCTTGTCATTCATCACCTCTGAACCCCAAAGACTTATAAATTTAGAACTATTCCAATCTGGAGTGCTCCCAAAACAGCTTGGATAAATATGATCTTGGAGAGATGCATTGAATACTTGATGCTTGTTTGTATGGTTCTGAACTGGAGATGGTGGTAATGCCTACAATAAAAACAAAGAGTATTTACCCCATTAACATTCTGTTTGCTTACACAATCTCTCCAACAGCAATATTCAAATCAGAGTGTTTTAACTGGGAAAAGTATTATCAAAAATGTAACAGACAGGATTTCCCAGAATGATAAAAAGACTGATTTGTTGATAATTAATGCATATATTACACAGATTGTACATATATGTATATATTTTACGCTCACAAAGCACTGCTTTTAGAATCAACTAACTGATGAACACAAAATACCCAAATCTCGAAGAATAGTTGTGTTAATATACAACTAAAAGCTATATTTGTATGAATTTAGAACTTGCTAGGAATTACTACCTTTCAAAGTACAAGCTGCCTAAACAAACTAATCTTCTCTGACATGACAATCATTACCACAGAAGAAAATTGTGAAAAAGGGATTACAAACACTTCAGCATTGAAAATAAGGGCAAGAGAAAAAGAAAAAACACATAAAAGTTGATTATTTTCTTCCCTTTTTCATTTTCAAGTATTAAGTGGTTCCTAAGCTAAAATTAACAGGCAAGGAATACACCCTTTCCTTTTAAGAATCAATTGGGGGGTGGAGGGGGAAAGGAAGCAAATACTTTTTCTTGTTTTATAGAGACAAGCTGGATGAAATTGTTTATACGCATTCTAAAATGACCTTTCTCCCAGAGACCTCATGCAACATAAACATATTCCATTACTGCCACCTTTAAAAAGGCCAAGGAAAAGCAGGTTTGGTCTCTTTTGATACTAGATTTGGTGCAAATTAAAAAATATGCAGTAGTAGATATAGATATTAAAAATATAAGTTGAGACCAATGGCATTTCAGACATGAAGCTCATGGCCAAATAAACAATTTATATACCTAGTCTCTCTTTCTTATAAAGAAGGATTTTCATTATCTGCCTAATGGTGAACGTGGGAAGAGCTGGAATAACCTGCATTAAAGAAAATTTGTATACATGGGTGCAGAGAAACACTTAACATGGTTTCAAAAAAACAGCAATGGGTTGCTGCTGGCACATTGCTGCTACAGAACAGAAGTAAGGAGAAGACACCCAAGACAGGAAAACCCAAAGCAGATGTTAAGAAGGACAAAAAGAGCAACTAAGATTCATCTTGGTGGACTATTCTACTCTCCTTGCAAACTTGATCACTGGATCAGACCAGGAGATGACAAAGATGTACCTGATGACACAGCCTTTGCCCTTCCCAGCAGCACCCACAGTTCAGCTGCTTTAAACATATGTGAAACAACATCCCCATTAATAGGAATGCTTGGTTTTGACTCATATTTCTGAAAAGCTGTCACTTGGTACCAATTCTTGTTCCACACCATTCTCTTGTTTCTTACTTGTGAGTTTAAGGTCAAAAGAATCGTGCAGAGCTTGCAGAAATGCAAGTTCTCTTGAACGACAAAAAATCCTTTACAAACATGACGTAAGACTCCTATGTCTCTGTTTTCTCAAAAAAAAAAAAAACCCAACAAACCCCACCCAAAAAAAAAAAAAAGAGAAGAATTCACAAAAAAATTTAACTACAAATCTCGGAATATTATTGCCAAAATGGAATACTAAATCTTTCTGATATATATCAAATGAAGATTTAATAGCTCTCTTACACTGACTGAAGTCCCATCACCGCTTCCACCACGCAAGACTCACTTGACTCAACGGGCTTTCTAATCACAGTGAAGACATTATCAGTCTTCTTGACAAACAAATACCCCCAGCCATTCTGTACAAATCTTCCAGTAGTTCTGAATCCGTCTACTCCCTGCCCCTCACCATTCCTTGCAAAAGGAATATTATAACCAAACCACAATTTAAAGCAATTTTCATGTTTCACTGATAGTCATGCTGGTTTATACAGTTGTACAGAATTTTTCCTGGCATGGGGATGCATCCATCTCCTTGGTCAGGCTTACCTTATTGTGTGTGAAGGGAGAAGCAGTGTACAAGGTGGGATGGATAAGTGGACGAGGCAGATGAGGAATCGTATGCAATGGTATATGTCCATGGATGTGAGGATAAAGATGAAGTGCAGGATGTGCAGGTTTTTCAGGATTCATAAACTGGTGCCCAGCAGGCGGGCGTCCAGTTGCAAGTGCAGAGACTGCTAGTCCTGAGGCTTCTTGTTTGCAAACGTGACATTCACAAGCATTTGGACCTTGGTCAGCCTATAAAAACCCCAACAAAACCCATTAAAATTCAATATACTCAACACACATAAAATCTTAGTAATGAGCAGTATTATTTCATTTTGCATACATCAATTAATATTTTCAGAGCATCCACAGAATTTTTTTCTAGTACCAATAGAAAAGCCTCATAGTGAAGCAAAAGCAGTAGTGAAAAAACTTTATCTTCCTTAAAAGAATACCCTAAAACCTGAGAGATTTCATACTATACAGAGATTTCATGTCCACTATCAGTGATAACAAGCAAAATACTGATACCAACCTTGGCAGCATTTGATCATAACTAGGCAATCACCCCAGTATAAAAAGAAAAAATTGAACTAGATTAGCATTTTCCACAATTTTCCAAGCATATGGAAAAAAATAGGTGTAGGAAGTAGTGGTAAGAGTTGATTAGCTGATAAAATTGGAAGCAGTCCTCAGCTGCATTAGGCAGAGCACAAACAGCATGTCAAAGGAAGCAATCTTTCCACTCTGGCTCAGCCCTGGTGAGACCAGTGCCAGCCTCAGTTCTAGGGTATGAGAGACATGGACACACCGCTGTCAGACCACTGAATGAGAGCACTAGGACTGCTCAGCCTCAACAGAGGAGACTCAGCGGGATCTTACCAGTGTGTGTTCCCTGACTGGGTGGGGAAGGGAAGAACAGAGAAGACAGCACCAGGCTCCTCTCAGTGGTATCCCATGAAAGGATAGAGGAAATGGACACAGACTGAAATACAGGAAATTCCACTCAAACCACTCAATTATGAGTGGCTGAACACTGGAACATATCACCTGCAGCAGTTCTAGAGCCTTCACTCTTGGTGGTACTCAAAACCCAACTGGACACTGTGATGATCAACTCTCTCTAGAAGATCTTGCTTTGACCAAGAAGGCTGGTCTGGATTATCTGCACATGCCCCTTCCAAACTCAAGTACTCCATAAATGTGTGAGGCTGACACTTCTCACAAAAACTATCGAACCAACCATGAAAAATCCACACTTCAGCAACTTGTACTGATCTCAAGGTATCAGCCTCTGTTGTCTCAAAAGAACTCAAGACTTGAGAAGAAAATCAGCCCAGGAAAGAGCAACTCCATTTCCCTTTCAGCTCATTACCTTTTCCTGCCACTGTCACCTGACATTTCACTGGTAGATAATTTTACCAGAAGCAATACCAAGAATACTTCCCAATTTCTCCTTTTTCCCACCAATGTGGCAGGTCACATTTTTCCAAAAATGTAACGTTAAGTATTAGCTTTCTAGAGAAGAACTGACGGGTGGTGCTCTAAAATATGCCTTCCTCTCAGAAACAAGCAACACGTCATTATCACTTGACAGCATTACAGCCTTTAACACAGGGTACATTTTAACAAATAACAGATTTCATAAACCGAATATGATGACTGAATTAATCTGTGTGTAAAGAAAACAAAAAAAACCCCCAACTTTAGAATAAAAAAAAAAATCAGTACTATCCAGAAATCAGCACTAATCTACTAACAAATGAAGAGAGAAAAAATATTTCAAACAAACTGATGAGACTCAAAACCCAATTCTGACAAATTGGGTAAAGGAATCCAAGAGAAACAGAGACACTGAGTAAAGTAGCAAACTCAAGAGGTAATGCCAAAACATCTCAAATTCACATGGTATGTACCAGTGAAATCGATCACTTAAATACAACACTACACTATTCTTATTCCTCTAAGAAAAAAAAGAGGCTAAATCTGCCAAGGCTATCATGCATTCTAGTTTGCTTCCCTAAGACAAGCAGACTTGTATATCTCATTTGATTTTCCACAACAAATAATCTCTTCACCGGTTTCAAACTAGACTGACAGAGGTCTCACCTCATTTAATTATGGCATTTGTCAGCCATACATAGAAAAAACTCTCAACATACTTGCTGAAAGAAAATTAGCTTAATATTCAACACATTAGAAAATACTTCCAGTGAAAGGTCCTGAAGTATCCTAACCAGAGGATAACATCTGCTAGGAGACAACTGATTGTTGTCTAAGCTCCATCTGCTAGGAGATGATTGTTGTCTAAGCTCCTATAGGTACACCAATATGGACTCTATGCACCAATATGCAAAAGGAAGAAATAAAAGTGAGTCTCTCTCAAAGCTATGAGCCTGTCTTGTAGTTGCAGGGTAATGCAGATTGAAATCCACATGGTTCCAAAGGCAAATCCATTGGATACTTTGCTTTGGTGCTCATTTGTTAAAGCAAACACCACTACTTGCAGAGTAGATAGTCTAGGCATGGTTCTCTAGGTGGTCTGATGACTTGACAGTCAAGAGCTTCATAATCTTAAATCATTAAAAACAAATAAACAAACAAACCAAACAAACATCCCAAGACCCATGACATTAAGTCATGCAACTGATTTAAATACACAGGATTTACACACGGAAAGGTAATACTCAGAGAACATGAAAGAAATGTGTTAACTAAGTATTCATAACATCTACCCCCCACTCTAATTAATTTCAAATTACACTAATATTTAGCAAAGGCCAGGTTGATCTTGCAAACAGAAATTCTTGTTCATTTGTGTTTCTCATTCATACAGGTAGGAATAAGCTTTTCCCCTTTTCCTGAAGCAACTTCCAATATAACTAACATATTTCAGGTTTTGACTAAAAGATTGTTTGACAAGACAATGTAACAATTTGTTGTTTTAGGTGTCACACTTATTAAGTGATGATCTAAATGTCTTCCCATTCAACAACCACATTTCAGACATTAATCTACAACAAAATGCTTTTAGATGACTGTACCTGCTGACTGGGGTAAGAAGGTGGTGGACTATCCATTTTTGTTTCATCTTTCCTTAATGCCCTTTTTCCTAGAGACATTTCCTCCTTTTGAGTCCCTGGTGGTTCACCACTGCTCTCCCCATCTGCTTCTTCATCATCTGCTTCTGAGGAACTGCTGCTAGTACTGCTCACCTGAGGAGACTGGACAACATTAACTCATCAACATTAATGGGGACATTAAAAAGGACAAACATCTCTCCAGTGAGCACATCCAAAAACCAGAAAAAACTAGGACAACTAGGACACTAAATGCTGTACCTCATCTTTCAAGGCCATGTTTTCACCGCCGCCATTTAGCTCGCTGTGGATTCCATTCATGTTGGCCACAACCTCTGCATCGTCATAATTATTCAGTGGGTAGATATCAGCAAATTTTGCTGATAATGGTGCAACATCATCATCATCGCTACCACTGAGGGGAAAAGAGGCTTAGATAAATCACAGTTATAGTGCAAGTAGCTAGAATACCAAAATGAAATAGTTGAGGGCATCCCTTGTATAAATGTTCCAATTAGGAGCCAATGGATTGTCTTCCAAGTTGTTCAACTGAATTTACTTTTTCTAGCAAGTAAAATCAAACAACCTGCCATATACTCCTACTGAATGTAGCAGTCACATGCCTGAATGACAGACTCAATTGAAAATAAGATTCTCTGCTGGTTTTGGGTAAAATATTTTTCAAACACTGTTTCCGTACCAAAAATCTACGGAATTAATAATTCCAGGATATTGATGACCTTTAATTTAATGAAAAAAAGCCTTATGCCAATGTCTTCACAGAAATTACAAAGTGGAAAAACCCACCACACAAAATCACACTAAATATCACACCAGTAAAAAGGGAACACGGAACACATCACAGTAGCTCTTAAATTTCTCAATAGCAATTAGTTTGAAGATAACTCCACATCTGTATGCTTTTCAGAATCTGCTCTAAAATACTTAGTGGAATTTTTCTTGCCTTACAGACAGATAGTAAAAGGACGTGCATGTTTAATTACTCACTCCAGGGAAGTGTTGCAACGATTGGTTAGTTCATGTTGCTACAATAATCCAGAGCTCTTAAACTGTGCACTTTTATCTTGTTGCATTCCATAAAACACTGAGCCAAAATTTAATTACATGATGGTACCATTAGGCATATTTCAAATGTGCAATAAAGAAACAAGACACAGTAGATAGTATGAGACATAAAATGGCACTTCCCCAAGGAGTAGTGGTATTTCCCTAAAAATAGGCTTCTTACAGTAAATAATACTTGGATTCAACTGAACTAGTTTCTGAAGAGACAAATTGAACAATTTTTGACATTTCAGTACCAAAATTAGTGAGAGTTTAAAGAAATGGCAAAGCACACATTTAAGAACATGTAGCTGTTTTCAAGTGCATCCCAAATGGGTTCAGAAACTACAGCTCTGTAATGAAATATTAAACCAATGGTGGTAGTAGATAAATGTTTAGAGGAAATAGAACTTAGTGACTGACAGTCACCAGAAACATCCCAGACATCTGCACTGTCCTCGTTCATCACAGTATATGAGCATGGAACACTCCAGCAAATTCCCTTGACTGTACCTACAGATGGTATTTCATTATTTCAGTGTTCCCACCACCCAAGTAACTTGAGTTGGGGTTCTTTAAAATATTTCTTTAGAATATCACGTAACACAGGAGACTCTTGGTTGGCTGTACCCATACTGAGTACAAAAGCCAGCCCACCAAGAGCTTTAACTCTTCAGAACTATGAAGAAGTCCACCATTTGACTAATGTCTCAAAACTGGTAATGACTTTGACTGTAGTATAACCAATTAGGTGGCAGATACTTCTGATAGGGACAATTTTTGATGCATGATATATTAACACAGGTTCAACAATCCTAAAAGCCATATAATAAAGGCTTTTTTAGGAACTAAAGAAATTCATATGAAATGATGATCCTTCTAAGAAAAGAATGCCAGTTCCCTTGCCCAGTTTAGGAAAATCTGACATTTTAACATGATGCTCTAAAGTAGATCGGTATCTGATGTCCTTGTAATTGCAAAGCAGGAAAGCACACACTACAAAAACTTCAAGCAAAACTGGCAATGCAGTATGTTCAGAAATTTTCAGAAATTTGACAGCATCTTTTTTAATATATGTATGTTTGTACAACATACAGCTGTAGTTGTGGCCAGCTGAATACAGTACCGTTATTAAATAATTTTCTGAAGCAAAACTAGCATTACATAATGATAGCCTGCCAGAGTCATTTGTCTGCCTAAGTTCGATTCACTATAAAAATTTAAAACAGAAAAAGGAACTTACAAAGTTGGTGCAGAACCATTATCTGCAAGGATGAGTCTGGGATGTTGCTGAATTGTGATAGGTGAGCTGGAACCCGATCCTGAACTCGCTGAAGACATACTGGGTGGGCGGATCTCAGATAAATAATCCGGAGCAGAATCAATTTGTAGTGGTAACTGGTTAATGTGGATATCATCCGTTATGGGAGAATCCATGATGCCACACGTTAAAATGTGTGAAAGGCTGCAGTCATCACAAGTACATCTGTTTAAGAAGGAAATGACAGATTTTTATGACCTTGTCTAACCAGTATTTTCTTAAAACAACCACACTCTTTGTTCCAATAATGTATTTCTTTTTTCCTTGAACAGGAAAGTAATGATTTATTATGATTTCATACTAAAAACATCAGCTCACCTTCTTCTATAATTACAGTTGGGACAGTCAGGCATGCTCAAACGTGATGACAGCATGTGTCTCATTGTGTCTGTGAAGTTGTTCTCCCCAGATAGTGCTTTCTTGTTATTAAGCTGAAGTAAATGGTAAAGGCAGTGTTTTAGTAGTGCAAGTCTTTCCATTAAAAATTCAACGGCACATAATGACAAGTTACATAACCAAAAAGGGGTTTTTGAGCAAAATAATTTAAAAACAGTAATTCAGAATAATTTCATTATGGTGGCATTTTGATCACAAAAAAAGGAAGTCCAAAGCTATAAAGACAAACATTTGGCATCAATACTCTTCAAATAAAGTATGTCTCTACTATGAAATAGGAAAGTGGACAAGCCCATCTCCTTGACTCATTCATACGTACATCTTGCATGGTATCTCTGCTGATGCATTCTGAACTTGAGCAGTTTTTGTCTTGTTTCATGATATGCACAAGAGGACACTGCTGACAAATGGAGAAAGCAAACTGACCCTTAACTTGAAAATAAAAAAAAATTAGGACTAATTTGGTAGCTACAATGGTATAGAGCCAAGAGTAGCTGCCCAAAACATGACTCGACTGCATTAGTGAAAAAATACAATCCAAATAATCTCCACCTGGCAGAGGCCTAATCCTGAAAGCACCTAATTTCATTAGATACCTACAAGCCTTAGGTTAAACAAGGCTGTGCCTAAGCTCCCACTTCTACAGATGCCCAGACCTGATCCTTACCTAAGCAGCCATGGTCTTACAGCTCACTTAAGGCCAATTAGGATCAAGGAAAAATAGGATTCTCCCTGAAGTCCTCTGAGGAGACCTGTATACCAGATGTTCTGAAGACATGGTTAACACAGGCTTATGTTCCTTATAGGAAAAAGTACTTACTGATGACTGCTTTGAGACATTGCCAATTTAAGCTTAAGTTTAAGTTTATTAAAATGTACTATCATACTCTCTCTGGCTCATGACTAGCGTTTCTTTCTGCATACTGGTACAGGAACGGAGAGGTTCTCCATCCAGAGTTGACTCTAGCCGAAGCCCACTGTACTCTTATGGAAAGCATGATGCACACTTGAACACTTCTAGGCTGCAGAAAAGAGTACTGAGTCTTAAACAGCAGTTTTATAATAAGGTAGAAACTTCTACTGGCCCTCTCTGGTTACAGCTTAAAAAAAGGAACACAGTTCTGCTCAGCCCTTTCCCCAAAAAACAGATGCAGGAGCAATCTCTCGAGTCTCAGCAGGTGGAATCACCTGCCCTGATACTGAGGCTCGTACTCTTGCAGACACATAGGCACACGTTAAACTCTTGAGCACAATATTCCCTACCATATACCTCCAGACAGCTCCACACTCCATGTATTGGCTGTTTTGGATCCTAATCTAAGGCAACAAAAATTCCCCTTTTTTTTTTTGCACAAAGATTTTGAACACCTGGCATTTGGTCCTAAGACGACAGTGTCTATGTTTTACCTTGTAATAAATGCGTTTACATACTTGTACCTGCTCTTCTTGGATCTCACTTTTCTGTATTTTAGCTGATCAAATTTCATGCCTGGCATAGTTGCAGAATTAGATTGCACAGAAGTAGTACAACATACTACACTCAAGTTTGCATCTTACAAATATATGTGTAGCATTAGTACAACTTAGAAAAAAGTATGAAAAAAAAATCCTACCTGCTCTTCAATAAAACGCCTCTGTTTAAAAAATTCCCAGTCTTCCTTTAGCATGCGTTGTTTTGTTTTCATTGCCATCTAAAATAGAATTTGAGGAAAACTCATTGATTTAACAATAGAAAACCTACTTTGTTTTCAACTGGCCTGCTTCATTAAACCTAGCTTAGCTATACTATTTTGCAAGTAATTACACACTTAGTCAATATGAAATGTGGTTTATTTGCTAATAATTTGAGTCACTCAAACAAAAGATTTTATATTCATTTACATAATTTTTCACTTATATTTTCCACTTGGATTTTTCCACTGTTACTCCTTATGTTAATATTTATTTTCATTAAATAGTTTCATAATATTTTTAATACACAGTGATCGGTATTAAACACTCAACATCTCAGATTCACTACAATCCATTAAAACCTAGAGATACTGGACTTATGGCAAGGCCTCAATGCAGGCTCAAGTGTAAACCCTGAAGTACTACATGTGGAACTAATCAGCCAGAGAGTCAAAAGAATCAAAAGTAGCAACCTGGAGGAACACTATTTATTCCTCAAAATTTTTCAGGCCCATTGACTTATCTAAGGCTAGAAAAATACTTTATAATTACTTGTCTCTCAAATCGTAACATCAAATGTACATAGAGTCCATAACTTTTTGTACACAAATGATATTTTTCTGATTTAGTAAACAAATTGACTCTGAGGAAACACAAAAGCTTTCATGAACTATAACACAACAAAATGCAAGAACAAAACTCCTCCTATTGTATCTTAAAACATCCTAACAGCATTACTTCATCAGTAACAAAAAACAACTACCTGGGTTATCTTTTACAGCTCTTTTTTTTAGTTACCTAAATTATAATCATCATCATAACTTATCACCTTATACAATATAAAAAATTGCTTTCTAAATTAGGTTAGTGAGCCAAAGACCAGTAGGTTACACTATTAACAACATTCTTTTTATCTTCAAAAGCATGCCTCCAGAAATTCATACTTGATAAAAAGTTTAAAGTCCCACTACTAAGCTAAGTAAATTATTGTTATTATCATTATTTAACTTCGGAAGATGAAATTTTAAGCTGGGGATCTGAAGCAGCATTAGGTAAAAAAAATTTGCCTAATTAATTTCTGAAACTACCAGCATCATATTTTAATTACTACTGTAAATTTGGATTTCCTTTGCTCCAGTAAGATAACACTAACAACAAAGACTGAGTTTACCATGTCCATGAGTGATTAAAAAAAATAAGAAAAAAAAGGTACCCATGAAATATTCTTAAATCACTCATACAGTTTCTCAGACACACTGAAAGGTACTGCAGAGTCTGTGGCAAGCAACATCAGAAATTCCATCCTGGATGAACTATCAGCTCCTGAGAAGCCTTGAGCTATATTTAAAGCTGGTAACACTCACTGGTTTGGGTGCCCTGACACCTGAACCCTCAGCATCAATGTCAGCCACCTCCATTCACTACACCTGGTAAAAGAAGACTTGCAATGCCAGAGAATGACATTTAAAACAGCCAGTGCATTAACTGGGAGCTGCCTACCCAAGCTTGCCAAGAAACTGCCACAGCAAACAGCATGGCATAAGCCCTGGTACCTGAGCACTAATGGGAACAGGAGCTGACACTCAAGTTTTCCTACTTCCACCTTTGCAGCCTTTCCAATACTCCATGTCTACAAGTATCTTAAGTTATTGATTCCATAAATAATAGAAACCCACTTCTCTTCCTTCTTTCTTTTCCCCAGTGAGTATTTATTTCACCAGAGCAAAGCAGCTGCAATAAAAATCACATGAATCATGCCCAAGAACTCTCCTAGGGAGTGAGAGATAAATCCAAATGCCGTCAGAAGAAAAAATTTACACGTCAGTCTTGTGCATTTGGATTGAATATGCTATTACCACTACCCAGTGGAGAAGAGAGGGCCACTACCACCCTCTTCCTTCCTTCCTATTTATTTGAGGCTAAAAAGTTTTTCAGCTCCATCAGACAAGCCAAACAGACAGGTGAACAAGCAGTTTTCCATTCTGAAATAGATCTAATCATGAAATGAAGCCAGCAGTCTGAGAACAGAAACATAACATTAAATCATCTGTGAAAACTCTGATGTCCATACATGTATCACAGGATGCTTGTTCCTTCCAAATTTTAAAGTCTGCACCAAATGTAAATCACACATTTGAGCTTCCCAAATTCCATATGTAAATTAATTTTCTTAGACTATTTCACTAGAAATAATAAAAATAATTGCACCTATCACAAACTCTCAGCACATAAAAATACCAACTGCTTCAATTATCTACACAGCCACTATAAAGATGAAAAACAATTTATGCCCATGCTATTTTGTCTATTAAGTTGACCAGGACAGTAAAAAAAAATAAAAATCACACATTAATATGGAAAGACAAGCAAGAAGTTTAAAAAAAAAAAAAAAAAAAAAAAAGGAAACACCCTTTGGCACAAAGCATATATGACTGTCTAGCCATTACTTGTTGAAATAACCCAGGACCTCCTCAGGTAAATGTAATGTAAGATGTACAGGCTGCATACACTGAAAACTCTCCTGTACTCAAGATACTCCAAAGACTTGCCTCAGATTTAACATATTATTAATACAGGCACTGATACAGACAATTCCTTACTCTATCACAGCATACAAACATGGCCCATGTTTGTATTAATGTATTAAGTTATGTCTGTGCATGACACAATTAATATTGCTTGCAAGAGCTATTATCTTTTTTTACCAACAAGTAACATAACATACTGTAGTGGAGGGTTCATTAATTATCTTTGCTGATGCCCTGTGTTGGGTATAGTTCCACAATACATAAATGAGAACCATTCTAAATCGCCTTTGCTTTTTAACTTTTCAAACACTACCAATAAAACCTCACAACTTTGTTGAGTCAAGAAGCAAACCACTAATGAATATGCATTCACTGGTAAGATACAGTTTCTATAGTAGCAGGATTTTCTGATTTCTACCTTGTTGAGAAAAATATCACTGCAAATTTAGGTACAATGGTTATACTGAATAATGTATTTTTGGTCCAAAGTGTATAACCATAGGTTATCACCAACACAGGGTTTAAGGCATGACTGTGAAAATGCTTTTTCCTATAAATTAATATCAATATAAATATCAGTATATTCTTTAAAATTTGATAGTTAAAGTTTTACAATTGTTTCCCATACATGCCACCCCCCACTCCCCACCTTTGCAGGTACTTTTGGTCATTAGGAAATAAGTCATCACATTAAATTGACCCAACTGGGAGAAGAGTGCCTGTTTGCATAGGATACAGGCTTCACTGAGCAAATTAAAAAAACGCTACAAGACAGGACTTGTGGCAGCTGCACGGCCACTTGATAAAAAGAAATACAGAAAAGTCAGTTAAGAGCTGATTATCAAGTGGTGCAGAACAAACAGTCAGAAACCAAATAAGAATGTGACTCCACAGAAATGCCTTTAAAAAAAAATAGCTGAATGATGGCAGTGGACTCCTTTCTTACTAAAGAGGCAATATCAGATAGTCATGACATCATGACATCATGGGAAAGGTGACTTCTAATAGCATAAAATGTGAGATAATGACATTTTACTCCACTGCAATCAAATATATAGGTGCACAAAAGCAGCCAGACTGAGAGAAAACTTTTTAACTCAAAGCTCACAGATGCAGTCCCCAAATATAGAGCTAACTCTAGAAATAAAATTAGTTATATGCTGTCTCCATCATTAAGGCACTGGAATTAATGGTAAAAGTTCACTTAAATCTTCAAGACAGGGAACAACTTCTAAAGGACATTTACAGTGTATCATAAGACTAAAGTATGCTTGTCATCTATAGAAGCAACGTACCATTACTGAATCTCAAATTAGTTCTCCATATTCCTATTGCTCATAAAACTTCAAATAGAAGGAAAGTTCTATAAAATTCTTTATCTTCAGTTATTTCCAAGACATGTTTTCTTTTAGATTGAACTAAGCAGATTTTAACTCTTATCATAAGGTGTTTTTAAACAATTAAGCCTTTTGAGCATGAGACAAAAGCCACAGGAGAAATTATTGAAGAGTATAAACAACCACTTACAAAAATAAACAGCTATTTTTCTGAAAATTAAGCTCTCAGCAATGTAGGAGTCAGCACAATAACATGATTATTTTCTGAAACATAGCACAAATTCAGAAGAATAAGCTATCAGATCATATACTTGATTAAAGGACTGCTTCAGAGGTCCAAATATTCAGGCACTGAGACAAGCTGCAGTTCCCATTTTGACAACTGTACAATGATCATCATCACACTATGGCACACGCCGTAATTTTTAAAAGCTAGCTCTTCCTCTGGATTTCATTTAGCACACTTATTATTTTGGAAGCCTAGGGGGTTTTGTGGAACGGGTTATTTTTATTTCCTGTGGCTCATTTACAGGCTAACATAATAATAAAATGTTCAAAGACCATCTCTAAACAAGAACACAGCAATCTGCTTCAACAATTTAAATATGCCATTGTACAATCACCACTAAGTCTTGGTAAGCTAATGCTTTTCTATTGTGAATGACTAATACGAATGAAAAAAAGTTAAATTTTGTTGCTTCAATGCCCTGGACAAAAATACCCAAAAAATTATTCGTCACTGAAGGCACAGTCCTGCATGGGCTGCTCCTACACAATCAGTCCTGAGACTGTTTGCATGACTCTTACCTGTTCATCAACATAATCATCTATTCTTTTCTGGCATTCAAGCCATGCTTCAGCAACTTGGCCCATTTCCTGCTCCAGCTGATGATACCTTTGTAGCAAGGTACTATACATATCTTCACTACAGGAATCTTGTGTTGTTCCAAGCCTAAAAGTTCAAATAGCACTTGTTATGGAAGAGACATTTCACTGAAGAATCATGCTTTTAAGTTCTGCCAGGCAAAAAGAATGTTGTGAAAATGTGATTATTGACACACCTAGGCCCACAAAGCCACTTGTAACACAAAAATTGAGTATTTTTAGTGGTTCTCCAAAAACTGTTCAAACCCTGCTTATTCCAATCTTCTGTAACCAACAATAGCAAAAATGTGGGAAGTGCCACATTGCTAGAGCCTCTTTCCCATGAACAACCAGATGACAAACTTGTTTATTCAAATTTTGTTGCTTGCTATATTTATCCTTCCAAATTCTATAGGCTAAATATACATGTTGACTATCCACTGCAGAGCTACATAATAAAAATAAAGCCAGAAGCTTGTTAAACAGAACTCTCATGACCAGTGCTAAAAAGATTACTAGACGAGTTGGAGTTCCAGGTGGGAAATGTGCTGTAGAATGAGGCAAGTGAGATAGAAGTAGTAATCTACTATCACTTGAATAGCATGGAATTCAAAACATGGGTATGCCAGTCACTGCTGACTGTCTCTGTGAGGAGCCCCAGACATAGGAGACAGACTTACCTCCCTTCCTACTGCTGCATCTTTGCACAGCATAATGCTTCTTAAGTAAATATGCCAACTCCCAATACACTGACTTTACAAATAACAAAAGACAAAATTCTACTGAGTAACATGTGTTTAAACCACATTGAAATGTAATGACCTGTCAATTGACCCAAATAAACTGAAGCTTTACAACATTTTTCTACTCAGTAATTAAACTGTGTGATAATTAATTAGTCACAGAGGTTGTGTAGCAAATCAAAGCCAGTACCAAAAAACCAAAATTGAAGCATCTCAAAACATGATATTTTTCCAGTTCCAGCAGTTCAGGGAGGTTTGTTAGATTTTCATTGCAATAGGATGCCAACCCCGCCTCAGAACCACATAGTCCTGCCTGCCACCTGGCAAAGAACTAAGCCCTTAATTTCAACTTGGCAATTAAGCATATAATGAAGAGCTGAGCAAACAGACAACTCAGTAAGCACCAGGTTACAGCTGATAGTGTGAATTTGCCAATAAATTCCAATTTGCTTTCTTGTTTTTGCCCAGAACCTGCAACACAACCACTTAAAAAGGATGTACAAGCAACTCCACACATTAAAACTTGGGACGTCCATGGGTTGAAGAGTACAAAAAGACGTTTCAAGCGCCTTTAGGATACAAGGCCTCCCTACCATTAGTGCAAACACTGTCAAGTGCTGTTACTAGACCACAATTTACTAATTTTTTGGAACCTCTGTTTCTGGTATTATATAATTATGTGAAAATCATATCCCCTACTATATAAAAAACAGTAGTTTGTTCTCATAACTGCTCCTGACTACTACTATTCTTTCACACAGTAGTTGTGCACAAATTATTTTTAAAAATATGCTCAAGTTAGAAGCAAAATAACTCAATTTTAAAAAATTCATATTAGCAATGCAACAGCATTTACACTTTAATTGTTTATTGCAACTCTGAGTAATGCTAACTTGATACTAGCAAATTTACTTTCACTCCCCAAGGCAAGTATAAAGCAACAAATTAGTTAATATTTCAGTCCTCTAAACAGGAGTATGCTCCTTGACTGCAATAAAAGAAAATAATAAAAAGGATAATACACACATAATTTTTTACAAGAATTGTTCACTTTAAAGTAACTGAGACTTCCAATCAATACCTGTTGTCAAACTGTATGCCTACATATTTTGATCTGGAACACAACTTTTTGGACAATGGCATTTAACCAAAGCTCTGCAAATATCCTCACTATGGCCCACCCTGTGCCAGGAAAGCAAAGACGACAGAGAAGCCCCAGATAACACTTCACTGGTCACCACAACCCAATAAAGCAGTGTGGTGAATGCAGAAGGCATGTCAGAAGCATCTTAACCCAATCAATACTATTTAACCTCTAAGAAACTCTTCATATTGACACATTCATCAGGAACTACTACCCACTCACCTTTGAAAGGACTGGATTTCCTCAAATACTCATTATGAAAACACATCTTCATGAAATGCTGTGTCTGACCTAGAAGCCCTGCAGACTAATTGACTCTTGCTAAGCCATGGACAGCCCTTACAGCTGGTCTGCAGACTGTGCAGCTGAGCTGCCTCCTAAACAAGCCACAGATGCTGACTGTGTAGCCAAACAAGCCTCAACACATTAAGACCCTGGTAGTTTACCCCAGCAGATGTCCCCTGTCAGCTGTGGAATACTGACTGACACAGCTGATCTTGTACCAGCTAAGCAAACTCCGTCTTCATGAAGTTGCTGTTTAAACCTCCCTATGTGAACACCTTTTCTAGTCTGACATCTGATAAGCATCCTTGGAACTAACCACAGAACACTAACTACATAGCTGGAAAAAGCCAGAGATATACAAAAAATTTAGTGTTTTAAGTAAAGGATGAAAGGAAGGACGAATACCCAAAATCTAAGTGAAGCTGAGGTGTCAAAATGCCATTTCACATTTCTCTTCAGGAAGAAAAAATATTGAGGCCAATGCTCTTTTGTAAAGAGCCTCTGGCAATACTTTCTCTACTGCACGTAAGTTGACCAAATGTCCAGAGGGCTAGGCTGATCTCTGCTTTTCCATATGAGTCTTCTGTGATGGAACATTTCTCCACAAATTTCCAGTGGATGTCAGAAACATATGTTCCCAGAGAAATCAGACTCTGGCACTTCAAGATACAGAGAACTCAGCAATAAAATCCTAGGAGTTCCATGAATACAAACAAAATTTATGTTTATCAACGAAAAACCAGACATACACTATGTAATCTAGAAATGGGAAGCTTCTGCTGAATCTTTCCTATCAAAAAATTATTCCTGTCAATCAAACTAGGCAAAACCATAAGTTCAATGGTGTTTCACATAAACCACCCAGCAGACACAAATGCACTGGAAAGGAAACTCCTGCAGGAAGAGATTTTGATTCCATCATATTTGTAAGCTTTGAAGGTGGCTGACACCACAGTGACAGCAGAAAAACAACTTCTGTTGCTCTGATTTGAATTGCAGTAGTACAGAACAGGTACTTGAAATGAAAAATGGTTTTGTTAAGAAATAACCATAAAGTTCACCAAGACCATTCTCAGCTCTGCAGATAATGGCAATATAAAGCCAGGATTGCTGGAGGAAAGAGATACAGAGAGGCCTTGTCAAAAAGCATGGACATGATGAAGGATAGTCATAGAAAAAGAAGCCACAGATCACTGGAAAAATACACAATTAAACAACATGCTGTTGAACATGGCAACAAAATAAGCTGTTGGGGCAGGGGGAGACAGGCTTGCAATACCAACCCAGTTTCATCTAAACAAATCATGTAACTTATGAGGGACCTCAGACTTCTTGCTGAGTCTGGCAACAATTCAACTTTGTCTCTTCTTTTTTCCGTTCTAGTATCTACTAGCAAAAGGAGGACTTAAAAGATTTTATTTTTATTCACTGTGTGCAACACACCTTGTAACAGAATCAGTGAAACTCCTCTGGTACCGTGGAAAGTTACCCAAGACAATACCTTTAAAACACATGTACACAGATCACAAGTGTATCTTCATCACAAACAAGACTAAGAGGTCAAACACTTTGGCAGTATACAAATTACAAGCAGAGCATCCCTACTAAGAAAATACACAATTTAATGCCTTGGGAGCTTTAAAGTCATGAGACCTGCAAGCATACAGCAAGGAGGTTTCTCCAATGAAAAGATGACTTAAAACTCCAAGTTCAATTCTGTGCACTATGGGAAGTAGAAGGTAATGAGGCTTTAATTTGCTTGTAGAGCTGTAAAAACAGCAGCAATGCCTGATAACTGAAAACAGTACTATACAGTCATACCATCAGTATTTACACAGGATGTTGTTATTTTACTGAGTAACCTACAACTAAGCAAATTAGGGTTGTAATTCTTCTGACAAGCAAATTATGACAGCAGCCCGCTCAATCAACAACACTTTTCAAGAGAGATCCACAAAGATTTTTACCAATTCGAATGTAGCAGCACATTTTTTTAATGCTGAGGTTGCAAACATGGGTTTTCAGTTCTTCTTGAAACCACAAAACAAAAGTTAAACTCTACCTTAGCTGTGACACCAGCGTTGGCAAGCTATTCTGCAGGAGTGGCTCAGAAAATACCAGATTTTCAAACAGATGCTTGTTGTGCAATTCCCATGTCACCTGAAATTTCTTCAAATGTTCATTTTCCTACAATGATAAAACAACCAGAAATAAACGAGAGTTAAGGGAAAAAAGCAAAATTCTGTACAAGGCAAGAATTTTTTTAAAAGTCTGATTTCCAACCTACAAGGCTGTATGAACCAGATCAGATTTTATTCCGTTTTAACACCCAAACGCTCAGAATTGAAGCAATTTTTAATTACTTAAATAACCATAGCATCATTCCTTCTAAATTGTCATGAACTTAAGAAAAAAACAGTTAATTAAAAAAAAAAAAATCAGTCTACATTATTCAAAGTTCCCATTCATTTCTTCACCAAAAGACAAATTTGATATCTGAACCTGTAATTCTCAGATTTTCTTGTCAAACAATGATCTATTTATGATTATTTTCAGTTTTTTGAACTTATCTAGTATAAGACGCATGCAATGTCAACCAATAATCTTTATTCCAAACTGACATAAAATCAAAGAAGCAGTTCTCCTCAACTACAGCTTAAAGAATGAAGTTCTCTAAACAGACAAGACCAACAGGTTACTTCTCTAGTAAGCAGAACATTTTTGTATTTGAGGTTAACACATAATTGTATGTAATTTCAAGAGCTAAATCTTAAAACTATTATCATTAAAACACAAGAATTCAAAACACATATATTTTTCAAGGCAGTTAGTTTTCCTACACATAGCCAGCAGTATGCAGGCTTTCTATACCAGGACTCACCCACACAGCAGAATTAAATGCAGGTATTCTGGTTCTCAGATCAGCAAATGGGCCTTAAGCACTATAACCCCAAGCACCCAGAAACACCATTATACTCTGGAATTTCAAAGTTTTGTTAATAACAGCGGGTTAAAAAATAACCCAACCAAACATATTTGTATCAGACCTGGAGACAGGATTATTAGCATTTAAAAAACCAATTAAGTTCCAAGTATTATTATTAAAAAAGGTGGATGGTAGGGTTTTTTGAGTTGCACAAGACACGTGTACTTATAAATTTTGAGTATCATGTCTTCAAAATATATTAAATTTCAATAAAATGCTAATAATTTCTCAAGGTTCACTGAGGTTGATTTCTTAAGGAATTTTCGTATTATGCTGTGAACAAAATAATCAACACTTATCTACAAACTCTTGTATATCAGTTTGTGCAGATTATGGTTTATGAGGTTATTCTCACAAAGAAGTATCAGGCAAGTTTTCTTCTCTAGTCTGTATGCTGTGTACCCGAGGGCCTTTCTGTACTGATTAGAGTCTTTCCAAATTGCTGTCAGTATAATCTGTCATTCCCTGCATTGGTGGGGCACAAAGCTTTAGTTCCTGCTCTTGAAATCAGACGGATTCCTTTGAAAGGAAGGACAACTGTTCATAATTTTATTGAGAAATCAGTTTCTTACAGGTGGAGGTTCAAGGCATTATATGCCTTTCTACAGAACACTACATCCAAAGCCTTCATCCTAAAAAGGAAGGCAGCACTAAGTTTAGAGATCTTGGCTGCCTATTACATGTTTTAGCTGAAAAGATTCCTTCTTCCATAGTGTACTAGTATCTTGAGGAAACATCCATGCACACTGAAAAAGCTAGTGATCCTACTACCTGTACTGAAAGCTGTGACATACTACTCCATTTAATAAAAAGGTTATTTAATAAATCTAAGAAATGTATGACAAGAGACAGTATCCTACATTCTCACATTTCAGTTTCTCAAGGTCACAGCTTGGTAGAAAGATGTTTTCAGCACTGACTGGGATGCAGAAGGAAAAAGACAAGAAAAATATGGCATATTTTGTGTTTTCTTATGCTTTATTCTTTAGAAGCGGAGAAGAATTTTATTTTACTTTTGTCAGGAAAGGGGTTGACTGGGGAGTTCAACCATCTTCTGTTTTCTCATGGCTATTATTTCAATCTCCTATACCTACCAGTTTTCATGACCACCAGTTTACAGTAATTGCCAGAAAAAGGGTATAAAATGGTTATTTTCTGATCAGCTGTGTAATTCTGGCACTAATGGGTTCATTATTGGCAGATCCACTTTGAGAAAGCTAAGGGGCACTGCAAACCATTTGCTTTACAGCTGAACAAGCTGCAACACAAATCAACCTCAAGAGCAACCTTCTCTCAAGCACCTTGTTAGAAACTTAATGACTGTTAAAAGCAGCCAGTAAACAGGAGATAGCAGTGACCTCACATCTGTATCTAAGTGATAAAGCTGGGAAAGATAATACAGACAACAGCAAATACAGAGCATTGACAACAAGAACCCCATCAGATATGCTCAAGTTTCTTAGAAGAAACATCTTCCTGCTTTGTCAATTTAATTTTATTGCCAGTCCCACTTTTAATGAAACCCTGCTTCCTCTCCACTTTATATCCTCACCTATGGCCATCATAGTGTATTCTCCATCTATTTTTCCTTCTTTTTACCCATCCAATCACTTTCACCTAACTGGCAAGAAAATCCAAATTCCTTATTTTAACCATCTTGGTTTTTTTGTCTCCTTACACAAAGCTTACACAAGAAAAGGGATGGAGAGGATAAGGACATGAACAAAAGACACACAAGAAAGGATTAATAACAAAATAGGATTAATAACCCTCCAAGACCTTAAACAAATAGAATTACAGAATTTGTTTAGGGTATTACTCACCCAATGGACAGTTACTCAAGAACAAATTTTTAGAGGTTACTGCCTATTTTATACACAAAAATGTAACCCCAAGTCTAACATCGTAACCAGATGACAAAAAAAGCATTTAACAAATAATAAATTACATTGCAGATTAAGTCTGAGGCAACACAATCTCTTCAAGCTATCCCAGACAGTGAGTGAGAAGTTGAGCACGGAAACAACAAGTGCTACACACAGAAGTTGGTGTCACTTAATCACAGTTGTCAAGAGACAATTAAAGATTAACAGAGAAGTGTTTTCCACATTAGGATATCTAATATTTTGTAAGTCTGCTTAAAGATTTGTTTCAGAGTAAGTACCACAAACAACATCCTGCCTTTTTCTTTGTGAACAAAAAATAATTGCATCAAGCCACTGTAAGAGATGCCTACTCCACACTTCCGAATATTTAACTGTATTTTCAGAATCTCCCTGTCTCTAAGGACTAACACAAAAACAACCTTACAATTTACAACCACAGACACCTGAAAGAGCCCAGAAATAACTCTGTCAGCATTAGCCCTGGCAAGCAGGAGCACAAAGGCAGTTTTTTCAGTCTTACCAGAGTAACTAGGAAGGCGCTGATTGTACACGCTGCCTGACAGAGCGCACTGTACTCTTCAAGTAGGAGTGAGATGAACTGCTGTGCCTGGGGTGGCCCTTCTGTTGCTAATGTTGATGCAACCTTAGATCCCAGGGACAGGTGTCTGAGCAGACGAACCTTCATTTCAAGCACATATTCCCTAGCTTGCTGTTCCAATCGTTGGTAAAGCTGGTATGGATCTCTTTCACAAAGCCTTTATTTTTAGAATATTTGTGATGAAAAAGAAAAAAAAAAAAAAAGAGAGAGCATGTAATCAACAGTTTACATTTTCCTAGAAGTATTCACCAGTTACCAATATCTTAATCAACAAGAAACTCAGTGGCTCAGGTTTAGAGAACTACTTTAAATCTCAGAGAACACAGTCCAGTCCCTTACTTCTACACTTACAGGATGACTGAGCTCCTGTGAACCTTCAGGACTAGGATGCCTGCACACCTAAGGAACAGACTGATTTAGGATTTTACAATTTCACTTCAACTTGTGAGCTCAAAATCTTAACTCCATTTGCATCCTGTAGGCACACGGACTCTTCAGATAAGCTTCTTCACAACTTCTCCATGTTCTTCTTAACAAGTGACAAATTTGTGTCTACAGAAGAAATGGCTGCTTTGAACCACTTCTTTAAATAATTCAATTTCACTCCAGATTTCTGTGCATGGAGTTTAAGCATGCACAGAATGCTTTGGGTTTTTTACAGCACAGGGAGGTAGGAAGAAGAAATGAATGGGGTAAGTACTTAAGAGTCAGGTGAATAGAAGTCTGCAGTCTGCAGCTACCTAATCCATGCTTTTCCCTCACCACTCACAAAACAGTCCCATCATACTGCCATCAACTATTCCAACACACAACAGGACATTACTTGGCACCACTACTTATTCCAACAAAGACGACCAGACACTCCATTTTTCGCCAGCTGTGTCTGACAAGAGCCAAGCACAGAAGTGGGAATTTCTGCCTTTTAAACAGGGTTACTCAGCCACAGCATGGTCTTCTGCATGCTGTCTAAATGGAGGATTTCTTTTTTTAATGCATTCAGTACCTGCATTGACTACCATTGTGAAAAATTCCGCATGATATCAGCACTACAGACCGGACACACTGGTGCCTGCCCAAACCTCATCCTTTTTTTATTTTACAATTTATAGACCATAAGGAACTCAAGTGAAAAATAATCCAACTGGCATTTAAGGTTTCCTCCTTTGAGATCCTGGTTCTGTCTTTGCATTTTAATTTTCTCTCTGCAAAGTGAAAAACAGTTCTGAGTAATGAAAGCTCCTGAGTACACAAGAAAGTTACACAGTGTATGTTCTGATTTCAAAAATTTTTCCATTAAGGAGATGCATAACATCAATAACCATTTCAGCTGTGATTCAGTTTTAATTACCAACACACTATGCAACATTTAAATATCTTTGATTTCCAAGCCTATATTGCATGTTTTGATCACTTATATAAACAAAGTGTGACTAATAGGGAGGGACACTATATTGCTCTGCTTGTACACAACTCATGTTGAAAACCGAACAGTTTTTCTAGAAGCAAAGTGCAATATGCTTACTTAATTATCTATTAAAGCCAGTTCAGGTGTACAGTCATATTAAGAGCAGCACTAGATGAATTTCTCTTTCAAATGTGTCTTTACCTCACCAGAATTTAGGTTCAACTAGAAATCTCATATGAGAACTATAACTGGTCAGACTGCTCAGATCTCAGTATATTAAGCACATATGGAACCAAGGAGAACAAAAACTCCTTGACCGCACATGAAGTTCGAGAGAAACTGAGATGATCCTAATGGAGCCCTTTAAGGTTTGCCACACTATTCTTAAAAGCAAAAAACCCACCACCGAGGATCTCATCAAGCCCATTTTCACTTCAACAGCTACAAAAGCTACAATTGTGACTTTTGAAATGAAAATGAAATTGGAATTCATCTCATCTAGTGATCGATGTTCAATATAATGTTTTTTTATTTTTATAAAATTTCTTCCAGGTGTTACAATCACAGTAAGGTGCAAACACTAACTACTACTAACTCAGGCCAGTTCCACAAGGTAAGATTTTCATGTGGGGCAATTCAAACTTAACACTGTCTTATGAATAAGGCCTTTTGAAGAACAACATTCTGAGACCCTTTCATAATTATACATTTATATTACTATTACAAACAGCATATGAATAGCTTCCCATGCATTCAAACTAGTATTAAAAAATCATGAATAAAATAGAAATAATATTCTTTGAAGTAATATACCTATCCACCAGCTCTTTCATTCCTTCTTTATCTGGTACCAATGACTGGTCTTGGTCATCTGCCAAAGGGGTCCCAGCTTGACGATAAATACACCGAACCATGTATCTGACTTCGGACCAGTAATTCTGAAGCTGCTGAGGTTCCCGT
Organism: Alethe castanea; assembly: GCA_024734035.1. NCBI lineage: Eukaryota > Metazoa > Chordata > Aves > Passeriformes > Muscicapidae > Alethe > Alethe castanea. The sequence continues at coordinate 61,692,055 of JANRGV010000084.1, forward strand.
TCAGGCTCTGCTGAATTTTCTCTGCATGTGAAGACAAAAATAATTACCCTCTATTTGTATACATCACATAGGTATATTGATTCCTACTATTCCAGGAAAAAAAGTACATCTGAAAATGCCTAAAATGAGGTATGAAAAAGGGTGAATATTGCCATTCAGAAATTACTGTTACTGTCAGACAACTTATTTCAAGAGTTCAAGCACACACCTACAAACAAGCTACAATACTGCCAAAATCTGACAACAACCACAGTGTGCTGAGGTTGAGCTCAGCTCTTACCTGCGTTCATTACAGGCCTCACAGTTGCAAGCTACGTCTGAAGGAGAGGAATTGCTCAGATCTGCAGCAGGCACTGTCTGTGCACCAACAGTTATTCTTCCTCCTCCTACAGATTCCTGCTGTGATCCACTGTTTCCAAGAGGCATGTGCAAAAGGAAATCTTGGCTCTGGAAAAAAAAAAACAAAAAGGTAGCCTTCAGTTTGTAAGGTCTGAGATGCTATTAGGTAGGCAAATATTAAAGTGGCAATTCTTATTGCTGCATATATTCTGGGAAGACTCAATCAGGCACAAAGAATTAGTCTTCCAAAAGCCTAATAAATGCAAAAGATGGACAGAGACAACCAATGATACAGAGCTTCATTTCTAATGACCAAAGTACACTGCTTATAATTATATACTTTTACATACTTCAGCATAAACAATGAACTAAGCTAAAGGAAGGCTTGCATCATCCTCACTTAAATCATAAAGCAGCACTATCTCTTCAGTCTCCATGTAACAGTATATTTGGCTTCCGGAGTTTAACAATCCCTTCTAGTAAAAATCATAACATCTCCTTGTTTGTAACAGCCAGACATAGTATTTCATAGCAATGGATGTCAGAAAGCTGCTCCATAGGAAATGGATCTCCTGTGCACAGTGCTGTTCAATTCTAGCAGATGACACAGACACTCGCCCAAGACTGCTGCTATTTTCATCTCCAGTTTCTCTCCCTTCTCTGTGCTCCAGCTCCAGCACATGCCATGCTTCTCTCCTGCACCCTCACAAGTCTGCCACCAGATTTGCCTGGCACCAGGCAGAGACCTCTCTCACATCAGTACCACAACTGAAGGCGGTTTTTTTGTGCCCCAAATCCTGGATCAGGGTGCACATAGGTAAGAACAAACCTGCATGCAGTTGCTACCAAGCAAGCTAATGAGAGCAATAGCAGCCTGAACACAGGAACATCTACAGCAAACACCTGCACTCTGACTTGCAGTCACCAGTAGCAATTTTTTTTTTTTTTTGTAATTTTGGCTTTTTTTCCCAGCTTGCTTCTCTAATTTGACTAGTAACCTAATTCACATAGCTGTGTTTTTAAGTCAAGCTTCCAATCTTGGAAAATCTATTTGCTATCTGTGTTTAAAAACTCTGCTTAAAAAGAGAACAGTTGCCAAATTAAAAAAAAAAAAAAAAAAAATTTAAATTTTTTTTTTTTTCTTTTTACACCTAAAGT
>JANRGV010000084.1:61693651-61740290 GCA_024734035.1 Alethe castanea
ACACCTAAAGTATCTGTAACTTAAAAAAAAAGTGTAGGAAGCAAATCCTGCCTTCCATGCACACCTACGACACTAATTTTCTTTACTAATTTCTTAAAAAGAGCTTAAATTTATCTAAAAATTTGACTAAACTGAACCAAAATGTGCCTTGGTCTTGCTGTGCTTTGAACCCTCTAGGATGTGTTTACCACCATACCACCACTATAACTCCCTTAGATGTAACCTCTTTTGATTAGTTTATTACCCTTGTTACTAGCACCATGATCTGTAAACACAAGTTGTATACAAGTGATATACTCCATAACATTTTCCTCACAAAAAAGTCCTTAACTATACTTTTAACACAGGCTTAACAACACCCTCTATACAATCTTTCTTGACAGCGATTTACTGAAATAAAAATGTGTATGTGCCTATGGGTGTGTGCACAGCCTGCTAGCTCTCTGCAAGGAGATGTCAGCTGCAAACTACAATACTTCCAATTATCCCAAGTGTGTGACTTCCCAGGTCAGTCATGAAGATTTGGTTCTGCAGTATAACACAGTTTAATTCTAATGGGGTTTTACTGGACCTGTCAATGAATTTGCAGTATCTTCCTGCAACACTAAGCACAGCTCTTATATGAGGTTGAATTCACAACTTAAATATTAGCACCACGTATTAAATTGGTACTTGCAGTGCCACCAAGACTAGGAAACCGTTACATTTGTGCTATGCAAAGTTGTGCTTCTTTATTAAAAAATACAGGAAAGAAAAGACAGCAAAACTCAAATCTGCAGGGAGGTGTCAATGCAAGTGCAGTGACTCAAGAAGCCTACTGAAAGAACAAGGAAAATTCAGACAGTTTACTTTACAAAGAGAGCAAAATGCAATACGAGCAGACAGAACAGAAAAGCATTTAATGAGTAAGGTCATGCTGGTAAAAAGTAGAAGAAATTATATTCAAGTTCAGGGGATAAGGACAAAGCTTGAGATGCAATGAATTAAAAGCTAAAACCTCACTAAAGAACAGATCCAAACCTTGCTCTCCTTAAAACTCCACAACTCAGAACCAGAACTCCTTCCGTTTAGAACTTCCCTGGTCAGTTTAAATAAAACCAACTCAAATTGCCTAAAATGTTTTTTTTACATATTTACAGTTCCAGTGGTTCCAAAGCACAAAGTGACATGCAGCCCATAATTCAGCATCTTCTCAGTCTACTGAGGTACTTGAACTTACCACGAGAGACTGCTCTATTGTAGCGTGCCTCTCCTCCTTCTCGACTGTTCTTCGACAGTCTGGACACACCCACAGTGGAAGATGCAGCATATTGTTTGCTTTTGGAGATGTGGAAAGTGCTGTTTTGCTAGAATTTTTTATTCCGCTCTCTGAAAGCGAAGTATCTTTTCGTTCACTTCTACAAAGAAGACAATGCTCGCCAGTTGTATACGGTGCCCTTTGGCCCAAGCCAAAGGTAAATGGTGTCTACAAACAAATGTTTTGATAGACAACTGGTTATTCACAGAATATATATCAGAAAATGTATTCTGATATTTGAAACAAACAATAAAACCCCCCAAAAACAACACACATATTTTACTAGTCATACTAGTCATTATAAAATGGTGAGTACTTGGAGTGTCTCAAAATCAAACACAGCAATCTGAATATCCATGAGGCAAACAAATCTGACTATTAATACACTCCCATTTAGAAATAAATATTTTCAAGGAGCATGGCCTACAGTCTTTCCCTCTAAAATATTCTGGCCTAGATGTAATAATCTAGTAAGTAAAATTAAAAAGGGATATTTACTTTTACTGTCATCATTTACAGATAAAAAAGAAAAACATCTCTTTGGAGCTCTGTGACACCTCCTTTAATAATAGCACCTGAAACAAAGTCACTTTCAGCTAAGCTTACTACAAACAAAAATTTAAATCAGTTTCAACAAAACAAATCAGTAGGGTCCCAAAATCCATTATCAGCTATTGAATCAAGTAGACTTGGCAACTTACAAGGTAAGGTACTTCAAAACTATATTCTTTTCCAAGATGCTACTGTGAGTGAAACTATGGTTCAGCCATGTAAGTGCTGATTCTCCACCAAGACTGATAGTCAAAAGCAACTCAAGCAGCACAAGCAAAGAGAACCTGACTTCATGACACATAAGATTACTGTAACAAAATATCATGTAATGGCAGAGTCATAGATTTGCCCAATTTTATTACAACTACTAACTCTGCCTTAATTAGCAACATCTTCTATATAACCATCAACATAGTTTAATTCTTTCTCAAAGAAAAAGCAAACTTTTAAGTAACACAAGCATTGCTCTCAACGCTGCTCCAGTCTCAATACTAACAAAGAATATACCTTTAAAAACCCTGTAAGGCTGAACTGCACGAGCACAGGTGAACAGTTCTTTAGGGCAAAGGACCAGTTCAAGCTAAACCATAATTCACTCTCTTGTCCTCACAGCAACAACAAATCAGTTCTCTTCTGCTGACATCTTAAGAAAAACAGCAGAGCATTACAAACTCTGATTTTTGTGTTCTTCGCATTTGTAAAACTGACAGACTCAGCAATACGGAAAGGAGAACTAAGAATTCTAGACATAAATCCAAGAGACACACTGATTTCATTTCCACAAATATCTTCCTATCTTTCAAAAGTCCATGAGAAATTTAACAGATTTAATAAGAACAGCTCACCTTTACTCACTACTGCCACTTGTAGAATTTGTACCTAAGCACTAAGGCAGGAAAAAGAAGACAATCTCTCCAAGAGTCTACTGCAGGTTTTTAGAAAACCTCCTCATGCAGGAAGACTCCCTCTGCCAGTTGAAAAGCTGGGACTGACCAACTCCTTTATAGGCTCCACAAGCACCAACAGATTTCCCAAGTTAGACATTCCTCTTGGCTGACCTGCACTCAACTGAAGATCTCACTCATGCCTAAAACCCCTGCATGCAGGAGGCCATGGCTGCTTATCCCTTAGCCCTGAAAGCTTCCTTCCTAAACTAATTGTTTGTGAAGCCAGATTAAGTCCCTGTCAGAATGATGACATCTTCAGAGCTATTTTGCAGACCAATCCTTACGAACATCATTTGCAGGACATGTTCCAACAAGTAGGAAAAGAAGAGGACAAAATCGTAAAAGGTTCAGAAGCTAAGACAACCTGACACTCTCTTGCAAAGGTAAAGGTCATGGCAAACACACCTCAGCCATTCTGCAGGGAATTCCAGAAGTCAAGGGGTGTGTGTGTGTAACTTGCTTAAAGCTGCACCACAATCATTAAAAAGTCATGGCAAACACAGCAGGAACAAGAATTTTTGTTCTGGCCAGGCTCAGTGAAACCCTAACAATCCCCCACCGGGCCCATATTTACAATAGATGTGAACCTCACATTAAAGCCCTTGTTCCTAGAGCACAATGCAAACCAAGACTTTGCAACTTTGACAAAATCTAGACTGTAAGCATGTCTGATACCTGTTATGGCTCTGTCCTACTAAAATGGAGCTATAAATTGCAGTTTCTTATTTATTTAAAGCATAAATGCAGTGACTGTTCATGTGACCATTTCAATAAGAGTAGTAAACTCTTGCTGCATTAGGAGAGCTCACAATTAGGTTGCATTTTTATGTCTTTTCAGTGTCATCAAAGTGCATATTTTGTGAAAAACAAGGTATTTTTTCACTAGTCAAGCTTCAAAAAATGTGGGATGCATCTCTACAGGAAAACACCAAGTCTCACTTTCTCTCTGAAACATATTCAGATATAACATTCATAAATGAAAGCTGGAAGTAGGACAAGCTGGAACAGAAATAACTGCATCTCCGCTATGTATTTAGATTTATTTCCAAGAATAACTCTATTACCATAGAACTGCATAGATTTTTTTTAACATCCATGTCCAATTTCAAGCATACTACAACAATAAAATTTTACTTTAAAAAAAGCTTCCATTGCTTTTTAAAGCTTGAATAGGAAATCATCAGAAACCGACTTCAATTAGAAACATCCCAATCTCACAAAGCATTTTTTGAAGAGTTTGATTTAGGATCTTTAATACCGTTCAATATCTTTTCCCATTAGCAAATAATTCTGCTTTTATATATACCCACAAAATTTGACTGCACATACCTGAGAAACACCCGTGAATTCTGATCCAACAGAACTGTCTGTAAACTGTGTACCATTTAGTGAAACCTGGAAAAAAAGTAACAACAGATTGGTAACAATAGCTGAATTTATTGCTAAAAGAGCTTTATAAAAATTAAAATCTTCCTCGGTGTCTGAAGATTGATACAACAGCTTTTGAAATTTGAATCATTGTTCAACTGTGGAGATGGGGAAATTGCCTTTTCTTTTGCAAGAAAGTTCTACAGATGCAAAAGTCTGGATTTTAAACTTTTGCACTATAGCTGTTTCAGTAGCAACTCTGATCTGAAAGAACTGATACAGGAAAACATTTTTCCTTCAGTATTTGATTGTTTGCATTTAGCTTTGAAACTTGTACTGTAAATCAAAACCATTAACAAAGATTCTTGCTTTTTGAAAGTTGAAAACCATGCTGCTTAGAAAAGTATGCAGTGTTAACCAGGAGAGTATTCCACACCAAGCCTCCCAGTGGCATTCAGCTACTCCAGCACAGCAGCCTCCCTCCTGCCCTGGGTTATTACTCATACAGAAACCTCTGAGATCTCTCCTACACAAGTGCTACACAGACTACACCAGACAGCAATGAACTGCCCTTCACAAGCCCCAAGTGTTCCCCCACAGCATTATTTGAGGACACTAAATCAAGAGTAAAGTCAAGACAATGTAAGAGTTCAAGTCAGTGACAATGAAGAGCTCTAGATCATACCAACTTGAAGAAAAAGCATTTCTAAAATAGGAAAGGAGAAATTTTTTAAAAATGGGAAAGGAGAAATAAAGTCAGTCAATATTTTAGTCTCTCCTTCTTAAGCCCTGGTTGAGCTTTTGAATTTCAGATTCTCTCAATTATCTCATGCCTCTGTTCTACCTCTAACACATTTTTGCTAAACTCTTTTTTTGTCCTCCAGTTTTCCACCTATTGCTGTTGGATATTAGTATTTCTAAGACTACTCTAAAGACCACAATAAAATGAGTCTGTCTGACCAAGAATCCCCACATCTTGCGTGTTGTATTGACAGGATTCAGAAAACATTTATGCCCTGTGCCCAAAGCATAAACTCTAACTGGAGCTGTCCTCAGTGCAAAGGAGCATCCTTCAGTTTTATACATCTGACAGCATTCCCAGCTGCTCAGTTTAGAGACAGGGAGATTATTGCAAAGCCACTGCCTTCAGCAGAATTTTTCCTAAGGCCAAGTGGAGGATTGTCAAATCACTGATAGAGAAAATATAAATAAGAAATCACACAACTTCACTTCCATACCCTATGCTATCTTTCCAGGGTAGATATTTATGGAAAAAACCCTCATATGCAAGTCAAGCATCTCAGGTCCAAAATTATGGGAACAAAAATACTCATGTGGAACAAATTCTCTATTTTTGACACCTTCCAAAAATATATAGATACATAAAAAAATAAGGGTTGCTTGATTAAAAGAAGTCTTCTTCATCAAGAAAAGATATCCTTCAGTCTGGAGGTCAACTGGTTACTGGAATGCATACACATTCAAAAATAAAGAAACCAGTATGAAAGTTTAGAATGAAATAGTTATTTGCAGCTAAAAACATATTTTTGGAGAAAATTAATAAAAAGATAACTTTATCCAAAGACATTACTTATTCATGAAAGGAATACATTTAACCTTCTTTACATTCAAGACAGTGATAATGAGAAATACACATTGAAACATGCAGGCATTGAGTGACCACGCTAAAGGTACTCAGAAATGTTAGAAGAGTAAAGACAAAAACAATGGGAAGTTTTTGTCATCCACTAAATGTCACAGGAAGCCAGGACAAAATACTGAATATCAGGAATGTCTGCTACATGGAATGAGCTGTCGGAAAAGACATCTCTTGTTCCTAAGAACTGTGCAGAATTTGCTTAAAAATATTAGTGCAACCCTCCCCCAGAATTTAATACTGACCTAAATATCTGCAGGAGGAACAAACACCAAGGAATTTAAAGAGATAAATCAGACAAATAGGAGGAAACAAAGACAATCATCAAAACCTAAGTGTCTGTAGGCAATGAGATGTAAGACATTGAATGCGAGGCCTAGAGGAAACATAAAAATCACAAAAAAAGAAAGACTTAAGTGGGGATGAATAATGACATGACAGGCAAGGAAGGAGGTGGCTAAATATATTAGAGAAAATATTAGAAAAATCTTGTAGAAGTTGTCCAAATGAGTCTCAAACAATAGCAAGTTAAAAAACAAATTATGGGACAGTCTCATAAATAATTCAGGGAAGAAAAAACAAACTATAAAAACTACAACTAAATCCTTTCTGGAGGCACATGAGAAACAAGGAGCCTGTCAGGATCCATAAGGCTACAGTAAGTATACAAATAGAAGCATTAAAAAAGAAAAAAAAAAAAAGGCAGCTTAAATAACCTAAAGTCATCAGAATTATTTTTTGTATGTTCATTAGGGAGGAACTTAAATATATTCTCACAGTGAAAGGCCTTTATGGAATATGCATTAGAGGATCTGTTGCAAAGCAAAGTACTGCTACAAAAAAAACAATACACATTCAAAAATAAAGAAACCAGTATGAAAGTTTAGAACGAAATAGTTATTTGCAGCTAAAAACACATTTTGGATGACATTCAGCCAAGAGTCCTAAGGAAGCTTAAGGATCTCAGAGTTGCACTAAGAATTTCAGTATGTTAATGCTTGCTTTGTGCTTCACTAGTACTAGAAGAGCAAATTATTTTTAAAATTTATTTATTAAGCTTTTAAAAGACAAATTGCAGTTATCCCAAGTCTTTAACAAGAAAGTGCCTGAGATGGCAAAGTTAGCTAATAGCACTAAATTCTTCATGTAACTAAAGAGACTGAAGAATGGCAGAAGGACCTTCCAATACATAGTTACTGTGCCATATGTAGAAAGATATAACTGTGGGCAGAAAATTCAAGTGGAAGTGACAAGCTAGACAGCTGTCACTTCTGGATTACCCTAACTTTTTCTATTTAGTTTAAAAAGCCTTATTTTTAAATTCCTGAGTATTCTTTTTAAAGAATGATTTTAATGATTTGTGTTTTAAAAAAGCTATTTTGTGAAGGTAAATGCCCATAAGGAAGGTTGACATGGATGATGAGGAACATCTGAATCTCCACAAGCACTCTTCACCGTAATGAAAAGTGTGTGTGTGAAGTATTTCTGTTTTTAGTATGAATTTTATTTACAATGGAAAATATATAGGGAAATATATCTTGTGTTTCTTGGAAGTTACTGTCACACTAACCCACCTCCTCCAAAACATTGGCTTTCCTGAAGAATAAGGATGTAACATCTTGGCACAACATAATTCATACCAGAAAGCATGAACAAAGAGGGAATCACAATTTAAACAATACTGCCTGATTACACTGGAATGACCTTGAAGAACCAGTTGAGCAATTAGAAAATAAGCACTCAAGAGACTGCCATAATTGGCTCTAATAGCCTGTCACTATTGAAATCAGACCTTCAGGAGGCTGAGTGACACATTACTAGACAACACACCCCCATCTGTCTCACAAGTGAAGCCTTGTGAAGCCACACAAACATCATGAAAGTGAGAGTGATGCAAGATCTCAGGAGAGCTCAGAAAAAGAAAAGCACAGGAAGGAAATTTAGATTCAATTCACCATCACTGAATCCTAAATTGTTAAAAAAAAAAGCAAAAAAAAAAAAAAGCAAGAGTGAATCAAATTTCTTCCAGAGAAAAACAGCAAGGATAAATTGCACTGATTTTCCCAGGTGCAGTAGGAAAGACAGATCAGGGAAAAAAACTATGTTACCAAGAGAAATTACAGCTACACTTATTTCTACAAGGTCCTAGTATAGTAATTGTATTCCATACCACTTGAATCAATTATTTTTATATAGGAAGGTGAAAAATTAAGTTTGTTGAAACATATGTCAGTATCTGAGTAACTGTAAACAAACCTCAGCCTGCTACTCCTCCCAAAACCCATCCAGATGTCTTGTCCATGCCGCTTGTTGTCCTGCCTGCATTTTCAAGCCAAAACCCATTTGCCACAGCTCTCCTGTGCTCAGGCTTGCCTCAGGCACTTCGAGCAGTGCCTGGAGCAGCTCTGCCTCACTCCCACTGCCTTCACCCACCAACCACCCTTTGGTGGCAGCACTCGCAAATCCCACTTTCTGTTCAAAACCTCCCTCCCTGCAGCCCCAGTGGAGCTCTGGCTTGGGCACACTCCAGTCACAGCCTGAGCTGTTTCTCTCTTCTCCCAGACACAGCTAAATCGGTGACAGAACTGCTGCTGGCAGCTGAGTGATGCTTTCAAAATCCTAAGTGACTTGTAGATAAGAAGAATGATTTCTTTACGCTTTTAGTTCAACAGATAGCAAATGATCTTATTTCAATAAGTGAAAATGTAAGAGCCTTCCCCTCTAACCCAAACTGATTTAATGATAAGCCATTGTAAAAGTCAAATGCCTGGTGGATGAGGTGGATGATAAACGTATCAGAGAGACATTCAACAATAGATAACAAACAAAACCTGATGCAGGACACCCCGGGACTGGTAAAACCTGTGAAGGCACACAGTAGGTACATTATTCTACACATGCACTGTAATGCTCTTCATTCTCTAGCAGCAAGCACTGTGAGACAGGACAACAGCCTGGCCAGACCTCTAGCACAGCAAGGCTTTGGGGTTTGCTTTAAACACTGCTCCTGAACACAGGCAGGAGTGACTGCAGCCTCTGCAAAACATGGATTACAGCACTGAAGAGATATTATGATGTAAAACACAGCAAGTGAATTATCAACACTTATCCCTTCCTTAATCCTCGTCTAAGTTCACATTACACCCAGTTAACATCTGGTACAATCCCGTTTTTCAGAGGAAGAGCAAACTGAAACCGTTCCACTTGGCAGCCATCACTCTTGCCTATGAGATTTATTTCAAAATACTGATTATTTTTCATTTGCTTTAAGAAACCCATAAGCATTTTTAAAGGCATTTGAAGTACACTACCATGAGTAAGCAAAATACTGCCTGGTTTCTAACAGAAAAGGTTGTTTTGGCCATACTCACCAGTGCCATGCACTACCTGAAAGCAAGAACTCCTGCACCAAAATGCCACGAGCCCTGCAAGATATCAGGTACTGCAAAATTGAAGCAAACCAAAGCATATACCCAATAAAGCAGAAGATACTCTAGAAAAATAGGTGTATTACATTATTTTTTCATCAAAGTACTTGTTAAGGGTGGTCTAATACTGAAAGAAACAGCCCAGGGATGTCCTGGGATCAGATGAATGATTACCCAGAACTACATTCAGGAATCCTCTTGGAGAGGATAACCACATCCAAATACTTATGGTTAATAACATGGTCAAGAAATGCAGAAGTGTCCTGTATCACAGCATGCCTGGGTCAGCTGTGCTGCAGCTGGGCTGGCCCAAGGCCACTGATGATCCTTGTCCACGGTCATGGAACTCTGACACCTAAGCAGAGATGAACAGGAAACTTTCCTAATAGAAGGGAAGATAGAAGTCGGCAGAGTTCTTATTTTTCATTTTTAAATAACCCCCAAAAGTACAAGACCTAATGTAGCAGGAGAGCATGACCTCTAAGAAAAACATACTAAAATGGTGTTTTTAAAAAGATTAAGAGTTTTCTTCCAAGCACTGGAGCGAATGCAAAATTAGCATGTCGAACAACAGGCAGGAAAATAATCAGTAATATGCAACACATTTCCAGGGTCATTGGCATAGCAACATTCAAGCAGCTATCAGAGTCTATTATTATTGATTTAAAGGGAAAAAAATAGTCTTTTGCTATCAGTTTTACAAAACTTAATTTCAAAGACTTTTGAATCAGTAGCTTGAAAATGGGTACATGTTTGATGGGCAAAAGGGAAAAGTTTGAAGGTTCCTACTCTATAGGTAGCTATGGTTTAGCATGAAGCAGTAGTGAAATGTCTCAGTGGGGGAGAAATGAATAAAGACCACTAATTAGTTTTATGAACTATATAAAGATAAAAGATGAACAAACTACCGTAGCATCCCTCCTTGATCTAGAAGCAGGAGTGTTTTGCTTAAGAAATGGGCAAATATCTAAATTTTTCATGCCAGAAGCACACATCTCTAGTGACACTGAACAGAATGTAGGTGATAATTTAAGTTCAAATACCCCTATTAAGGCAGCCAACATTTGATCTGGCAAATTGAGTAACTTTGCAGACTATCATTTCAGGCTAATTCATTTTACCAAGCATTATCCTTTCCCAGCCCAACCTGAATTATTCTAGTGTAGTCCACACTCTTGAGACTGGAAACGTTTTAATGAAGAAAAAAATACACATAAACAAGCCAGTGATACCACAAGTCAGCCCTTGGTACTCCTTGGAAAAGCTACTGGACTACACAATTTCAGAGAACCTTTAAATCTTTTTGTCAATTATCAGGGATATAAAAAAGTGAAAGCTAAGAAAGATCTAGCATTCCAAGGAGAGTTATAAGGCTTTTGTGACTTTTTGTGACTTGTGATATTTAGATGTTTAAAAAATGTTGATATTACTCTCAAATATAGATAAACCAGTTTTTAGATATTAAATAATTTAGAAGCAGGAGAAACAGAAGTTGCCAGAAGCTGAACAACAGTCAAGAGTAAAGTGATCATGAGAAGCTTGTCAAAGCTCCAGAGGGCAACACCTCTGAATACATGAATATAGCCAGCATGCTGGCTCAACCCTTACTTACACTGGTACCTAGTGCACAGCACATCTACGTTCAACAGCTACAGTACTTGGCAGAAATCATTAAGAAGCAGATTTTCTGCAGAATACCATATGAGACATCAGAGACCAGCTCTGAAAACCAGTATGTTAGTGATCCATGTACTATCTTGTGTACATGCATTTGGATGGGGCAGGCTGGAAATCATCTGACTGCAGAGCCCACCAGCCCTTTGTATCATGCTCCCTCCATCATGCTTAGCCAGAGGGAATTACACAGTCAAGGGCTAAACAGGCAATGACCTATGAAGATGGAAGGAAGAAGAGAAACAATGCTGAGTCTAAGAAAGATTGTTCATCTAACTTGAAAACTCACACTTGTTTTCCTTGTCAAGACAAGCAAGAGACAGAAACATGCAGAGCAGAGAGCCAGTGTTACACTCAATTACAAACCCAAACATTTGCACGGAGCTAATAAGGCTGTTGTTGAAGTCACTCAGTTTAGCCCTCCAACAGGTAAATAATGATAATTCTTCATATTAGGGACAATATATTAAGATAAATATATATTTGGCAATAGGCACTCATCATATTAAACCAAAATCAGGTACTCCCTATCCCAGCATCTTCACAGAAAATGCTTATGAGTAAAACTATTTCTCTCTCTTTTGAATTGCGCTACTGCCGGAATAAACTTTGTAAGATCCCAGGTTAAATCCTTTTTAGCCAATATAACTAACAGTCTTCTTATACAAATAATGAGAAAAAAATGAGAATAAAAATCAATACTATGAGATTTCAGTAATTTTAGTGACACTTTCTATTGCAATTTTCATCTCTTTTATGTAATAACATTGCCTTCCAGTGTTTTCCTTAAGTAAAATCACACCATTACAGAATCTGACTAACCTGCAAGACAGGTTCTCTGAAGGCTTCCTTCTTCAACAAGTTGTATTATTAGAACTTATCACTTAGCTTTAAGTAAACATAACACTATTTTCATAGTTCAGTAAAAGCTAGTCCTAAAGTAAATTGTTGATGTCAAGCAAGGCAACAAGCTGAGGGTGGGGAGTCTTAATCTAGAAAGCTCCACTACCTTGCATGTAGGTTATGAAGCAAGTGTACCATAAAAGGCTCAAATGCCCAAAATCATTCCTCTCCCCACATCCCCGAGATCTCAAATCTGAATTGCTCCTTTTCCAACAGTGATACCTTCAAGACCTTTGATACTAAGTCAAAATGTCACTGGAGTTATCAACAGAAACTGAAATTATTTCAAATTATGCTTTTTCCAGTTTAAGTCTTTGTTTTTATAGAAGTTCAACCTATGGAGAGGAATTACAGAAGTATAAGTAGCATGCATACACAGGACTTGGTTGAAAACACCAATACTTTCTGGTTTAGCAACAGTTATGAGTTAAGAGTGAGGTCAGGGTGCATGGGGAGGCTGTGCCCACCTCACCCATTTGGGGAGATATCCTAAATGACAAGATGACAAGATATCCAAGATGACAAGTGTCTACTACCTCCTGCTAAAACTCAACTTTAAGATACTTGGCCAACAAGACTTTTTCCCAAAGAATTTTTGTAATGTAAGTATTTACAGGCCTATCACAGGGGTGGAGGAGGAAGGATAATAAATCACTTGTACACAGAGCTGTATTTCAAAATGAGGCATATTAGTAGTCTGAGAAAATTAAAGGCATCTTTTCCTCCACAGTTTGCAACAGTGTTCATCATGACTGCCAGCTTCTGTTGAATCAAATGCATGGGATGACTTTTTAAAGTCTGTGCAAAAAGTACACATAATTAAGTTTTTGCTTTGTTCTTGTTCGCCCAGACATACACAAAACCTTCAAAAATAGAGCAGGGAGGAAGGAAATTAGACAGCATTGGACAATGGAGAATTGAAACACAATCAGTTCTCTCTCTACTTCAGTTCTGTAAGACTCAAGTCCTCTGAAAATTAAGTAAAATCACCACTTCTGGTAATTTACACAGAACTGATTATTTACCTGCTGCATTTATTTTTCCTTTGGATCCTCAGTGCCAAAATAAAACAATTATACTGTAGCACAGTAATCAGAACAGACTGAAGTCTAAATAGCTATTTAAAATTCACAAACCCATCAAACCTGGACTGACAAAAATTTGTATTTAGAAACACAGCCATCTTAAATGACATGATCTACACTGAAAAGAAAGGTGCATGAAACTCCCCAGTGAAAGTTTTTTTTTCCTCAGTAGTACCTGAGAGAGACAGCTTTGAAGTAGTACTTTGAAAAGAACACAGATACTCATACTCACCCAGATACTGTTACTCTGTAATGAGTTTTAAGGAAGCAACATCTATATTCTCTGCCATTCCTCCCACGCGTTCTTCAATAGCACACTCAGTTTTCTTTTAGCTGAATCAACCTCAACTACATCCTTCAGGAAATAAGCACCTCTTAGGAACTAAGGAGTTCACAGGTTATAGTGCCACAACATGAAAATGTTAGCACACACAAAAAAGCCATGGTCTCTACAGGAACTGGGAAGAATTCACAATCCAAAATTAAAAAGATGAAGCACTGATTTGTATCCTTGTATAAGACATAACGATTTACAATGACGTAACTGTTTAAATGGAAGTTAAAGCAAGGTTGTACTCAAGTAAGTTTTTCTTATCTATTCTGCTTTATTGAACAAAGTCAAACAACTTCCTTGGTCATTAATTTGAATGATGCCAACTTTAACTATTCCATGAAACTTACAGATGGGTGTCTTCATCCCTGCCTCAACCAATGCCATAGAATTCACCTCCCCTGTTTTTTTAATTTAAAAAGTCTCATGTGACAACTGATCACTATCATATAGTATCGAAAGGAAAAAAGGTAAGAAATAAACAGTTGTTTTACTGAATGGAGTGTACAGACCCTACCAGAAGTTCCTGCTCTGTTCCATAGATACTCTTGAGTTGAATTCCACTGCTAAAACCAAACCTACATAAACTGTGATTAAGAAATGCATCTAAGCACTGCCTGGCACATGATCTCATGAAATTTGTTTTGACAAAGGCCGAAGATGTTCTTGAACTAATTACTACTCTTGGGTGCTTATTCCATAAGACATGATCTGGCATAACCCCTATTTAAAAACTGCAAGTAGCAAACCATCTCTAACAGGAATCATCTAGGCTCAGAATCAAACATCAAGTATGCTCTTCATTATCCCTTTTCTTCTGCTACATATTCAGATGCTTCTATCTGATGAGCCATTTTCTCCTTATGTTCCAAGAAACTGGGAAGGGTTAGACAAATGGCCCTTGGAAGTAAGGGACACAGACAATTACATCATTCTTCTTACAAAGTACTCACAAGAATCAGTAATTCTGGAAGAAATCCCTACCAGACACCCAACGACCTCCCACTTGACACCACTGTGAAGAGATGAAAGGATCAGGATAATCTGATAATATTTTTTTTTTTTAATTCACAGAATATTGTGCACCCAGACAGAGGTCACCAGCACAGCCACCCTAAAGGTCACTCTAAGTCACATGAAGCTTGGCAATGCTTCCACAAATGCTGTTTGCAGCATATGAACAAATACTGGGTTTTGTCAGGCTCAGTGTTCTGATTATCCCTCTCTAAACTGCTATATCCCCTAGAAGCTTTACCAATATAATTTCATGTT
Organism: Alethe castanea; assembly: GCA_024734035.1. Classification (NCBI taxonomy): domain Eukaryota; kingdom Metazoa; phylum Chordata; class Aves; order Passeriformes; family Muscicapidae; genus Alethe; species Alethe castanea. Next base: position 61,708,166 of record JANRGV010000084.1, read on the forward strand.
TTCTTCCAACACAGCACAAAAAAAAAAAAAAAAGGCATTACCACAATTCCCTATAACCCACTAGCAAACCCATTACTGAAGGTTTTCCATGACAAAAAGCTGGAAGATCCATGTCATCTGGGAACAAAAATACTCCTGTTGCATTTGAAATCTAACAAGCTGAAGTCTCCCTTACTTTTTCAAAAGCAGTGGACAGTAGGTACAGCATTGGCCCACCCTGAAGGCAGAACTGCCCAGCTGTCTCCATGGCCCTCCTCAAGGAAGATGTACGTGTCCAAGCAAGGGTTAATAACAGCACAGTGAATCGACTGCAGTCTCCGGTGGTTAATGGTTAATTGCCTTCCAGCAGAGAAGGATCACTACAGGAGAAAGCAACAGATCCCTGATGCCATGAAAAGGGCCCATGCTTGCAAATCCCAACTTGTCATTTTATCTTCCTTTGAACCTTAAACCATCTGTCTTATTTTACACAAACAGAGAAGTATCAGAATCACAATTTCTACCATGCTTACATTTATAAACACATACTAGAAAAATATATAACACTTACCATACAGAAATACATATTGTACTGCAAGAAAGGAGAGGTTTTTGTCCTTGGGGAGCAGGAGGGGGAAGAAAAATCTAAACTTACACTTTTGCCCAACTATCAAGCTTTACTTTGCAAACTGCAGCATGACTATTTGTACAAATGGCAGCTGTATCTGATGAGCCATTTTCTCATACCATCATAAATAAAGGAAAAATTCACTTCCACTAAAAAAATTATTTTGGTCATTAAAAATAATTTTTAAAAAATCTAAGCTTAAGCTCAAGGAAGTAAGTTAAAACAGAATTTAACATAGAAATATTACAGCCTACTTAGCACAATAAATAATGAAAAATAAAACCAATTATGAAGATAGTAACAATCAAAGCCCCACATTTTGAAGCAAAATTTAAATACCAGTCAAAAAGCTGCAATGCATAACATAAGCTTGTGTTCATCTTTTCATGTCTTCATTTTTCTCAAAAAAAAATGTTTTTAAACAGAACAAAACTCAACCAACTACAATAAGCACGAGGCTATCAGCTCTTAAATTGTGTGAAACCAAGACAATACAGCATGCCTATACTTGTGCAACCAATTACTTGGCTAAAGAAGACCATCTATTCAGACTAAAGCCAATAGAATTAATATCCTTATCTTCTTTGTATTTTGCCTTGCATTGATCTGAGGTACAGCATGTAAATTAAGAATACATTAATAAAAATTGGTTATTTTTTAAGAAGTATAATAGTGCACATGCATATTTAATTATTTGTATTGATGATTCCATAATTTCTTCTGTTTCCTTATATTTAACTCATTATTCATAGTTTACATTTCCAACTGTCAGAATTTTTCAATTCCCATCTCGTAATCAAAAAATTGCACGAATTAAAGGCGCGTTGACACTGAAAAACATCTTGTTCTGTATTTGCCACCACAGAGCCTTTCTCAGATTAATTCTCTATCAGCATTGGGAAGCGAACAGGGATTTTGTTATACCAACGGCTGATGCTCATCACCACAACTGTGAAAAGGAAACATAATTACAAGATGCATCATGCTGTTTTCAAGAGACGCTGGGAAGGAAGTATTAGTGCTGCTTCACAGCCCTCTGGAGGAGACCTCATTTGGTCAAACACCCTCAAGAAATGCCTAACTGGAACAGACATGGTGACAGCCAAACTGGGTCGGCAGCAAGAGGCCTGCCTCGTTTAGCTTAGCAAAGCAATGCAGCTCTCTGCGAGGGTACTGGGGATGGGCAGAAAACAACATTGACCTGAGGACAGGGAGGCAGAGGCAAGTGTCCTGGAATACACTTAAACTGAAGGACAAGACTATCAGTCACAGCACAAAGGATATGAAGTAGAATTGAAGATATGGACAGTGAAGATCTATTCCAAATGAAGTTGAATCAGCTAGTGAAAGGCATTTTACATATTTCTAAAGCTACACAGAATCGCAACAGCTGCCCCATCCCTTCACATTTTTATCACCATTCACATGAAAAAGCTTGTTTTGCAGTCACACAAATACATCTGCAACTCAATTGTAATGTAAAAGCTGCCTTTGTCTTCTGGGTGGTTTTTTCAGCAGCAGGGGAGAAGAAGGGAAATTTGTCTACAAGAATTCTTACAAAGCTCTTATATATCTTTTAGAACTGCATTTAAAATAAAAAGAAAAAACCCAGTATTTTGTGTAATGGTATGGACAATTTGCAAAGTAAAGCAAACCTGAAAATCTGAAACCAAAATAAAATAATAGGGGAAGGAAATCAGTCTTTCACTGGTAGATGTGCAAGAATTAATTGTATTTAATGAGTTGCAGCACAGCATTAAATGCTATCCCCTAGCTGACAAGTGAAATGGCAGCAAGTATACAAAAGAACAGAACTAGCTTAAGTGCGGACAAGCTTGAACTTGAGTGAAAACGTACTTCTATCTGTAATATGTGTATGTGGAGCTACCAAGAACCCAGGCTTTCCAGTGGAAAAAGGGAGGGAAGAGAATTTTAATTACACACATTACAAATTCTTTAGAAGCACATGCCCCTTCTCACATGCAATACTTCCCTTCTTTGTAGCTAAATATGACACAGCAGAACACAGCCAATCCACCTCCTACCAGGATTCTGCCTTTTCTGTTCTAGGAATATGTTCAACATTTTCCCAGTGATTTTGCAGCCACGTGCTAAAAAAAGGAATCAAAAGCTAATAATGAACACGATTCAAGCATTCATTTTCCCAAGTGCAATGAGCAAAGTATTCTGAGCAGGTAGTTAAAACACCCCAAAATTCTCTCAACTAGCCCTGACAGGTGACAACCATGCATATTTTTTTTTTTCCTGGTCAGAGTTGTTAGAACTTCAATCCTGAACAGAAATACATAAAATTAATAGGATTATATAAAACCAACCCCAAGATATGCCAGCAGTTTCCTTATAAACAGTAGAAAGCACTCAACCAAAGGCAAGTTTAAGACCTGTAAGACAACATCGAGGAAGTAACTACCTGATTATGTAACTTCAGCACTACAGCTGCAGAAGCTCTACTCCAGGAATAATGTTACAATAAAATGACCTCACTTGTTAACTGTTAAAGGGTTAAACATACATCTTCCTGACAGCAAAATCTCATAAAGCAGTAAGTAAACCCACATTCTGGGCATGGGAGAGGCCGTTTTCAGAATGATCCACCAAATGCAATTTCTAAAACTAGCCGTGTTTTCCCCTCAACAGAAAAAAAGCAATGTCAGGCAAATTATATACGCTGTACTAGGATATGACACTAACAGTACAAGCCAAAGAAATAATCCTCTATTTCTAAGCCATTTCAATTCTGCAAAAATCAGCATCAGTGAGAAGCAGAGTCCTAGTTTTAACAGTTAAGAGGAATCTGCAAAATTACAGAAGATGCATCAAGTAAGCTCTACCATCAGAACTGCATTCAAAGGCTGTGCTTCTAACAAATCATTCCAAAGTTAATGAAACCCCAAGTTAAGCTACTATCCACGTTAGATTACCTCAGTCCTTGTACTTCATTACCCTCAAAACTGCCAAGCTCTCAATGCTCACCATATACACACATCACATCACTCATTATTTCTTATGGCCACATGAAATACACTACTGAAACACAACACATGGTTTGCTTCAAGTACCACTGTGGGAGGGAGGAGACATTTACTGAATCAAATGAGGAAACATGGAAAGCTTGAAGTCCTTTGACCCAAATTTACTGCTGCAACTCAAGAATCAGAGATCATACTGCCCAGGAGTCTCTTCAGCTACTCCTCACCAAAATGCAGGGCTGTAAATGGCAGGAAGACAACCATGATTCCAAGACACCCACAAAAAAAAAAAAAAAAAAGGTGGCATCTCCAAAACTTTCATCTGGAATGTTCCCTGGCCCAAGGATGAAAAGGTTATAATGAGACAGTGAGACAAATTCATACAGTGCCCATAGTTCTACATTACAGACTCTAAGAAAGAGGGTTTGAGATTCGGATTGTGGGGTTTGTTTCTCAGGGGGGTGAGGCATTAAGGAGTAGCAGGAGGCAGCTGAGCCAAGACATCTGTGACTGCAAAGTCTTTAAGGCAATTCAACGGGAGACTGCAAAAGACAAAGCCAAGTAAACAGAAAAACACCAAAAAGAACAAGCTGTATACTGGCCCTACTTGGGTGCACACTGCTCCAGGTGTTCTTTGCCTCTTTTAGACCCAAGAAAATAAAAGCTGTTCAATGGTCATTCACCACACCAACTACTCTTCATGGATACTACTAACAACAATTGAGAACAAATAAGAAGCTCCCAATGAGCTCTCCACACCCCAACACTGTCAGGAACAAACTCTCTTTGCAGACAACCCCATGAATTTGAAAATGCTATCAAAGGACAGCCTTGGCTTCTCTGACCATGTGATGAGGTTCTGCATGCTGGTAGGTGAGAATGTAGAAGATTACAAGGAATTAATATACAAGAAAAGCCTTTCCTGGTTGTCAGCTTGAGGGAAGACTATTTTTCACTAGGATCATGAGCAACACATCAAGAGTTCAAAGATGATGCACCAGGGCAAGAGTCTAGAAGTAAGTACAAGTAATTATTCACAAAAGTTCATGAAATCCAAGTAACCAATCCATCAGTCTTAGACAAATGCATATTAATGCATAAAGCATAAGAAAAGCTGTTAGAATTCTCTGAATGGGATTAACACTATGATCTACTCTCTAAGAGTCCCTCTCCCACTGGAATACTAACAGAAAAAGGATCCAGTCAGTTCACCACAAAACACAACAAAAACTTAAACATGCAAACAAAAACCCAAACCAAAAAAATCAAAGTGCTGAGGAGTGTTATGCCCTATACCCAAAGGATACAAGCATCACAAATGCAGAGAGGTATCCTGCAAGACTGCAAATAATAAAATTAGGAAAGCACATGAATGCTATCAAGCTGCAACCTTACTACAGACTATCAAAAAAGGCCAAGAGACAGGTGTGATGCTTTCTGAAATGGGAAAAAAAAATCCTATGACTTTTTGTTACAGGGAAATAATAAGAACCTAGGCACCTACCGGGAATGGCTTGAGAAACATACATCTTTAAAACACAGAAAGCAACCGAAGACACTTCCTTTAACTGTAGCAGCAAGAAAAAAGCAGTCGACGGTAAACAATGAGAGGCAGTTCCACTGGAAGTGAACCATCAATTCAATGGTTACTGAAGAGGGAAAGGAAGGAAGAACACCAAGGGATAGATTCCACATCACTAAATAAGAGCTCACAGATGACAAGTCTATGGCAAGGAAGAGTTAATTCTCAAATGACACAATAGAAACAAATTCAAGAAAACCAAGCACAGCAAGAGAATAGAAAACATAGAAAGAGAATAATGACTCAGAAAAAGCACAAATGAAGGGAGTAAAAGCATAACAATGGCAAGAGAGTAAGAGGGACAAATATGAAAGGCTAAAGGCACAAAATGAAAGAATTCTTACAAAACAGCTTGAGGCTACTAAGAAATCATTTTATCAGTATACTACTACTAGAATTTCTCCATTACTGAATGAAAAGAGAAAACAGATTGATGAAGAACAAGTCCTCACCAAAGAGATCAACTACAAGCAGGTGGCCATCACAATTAGCACAAGTAAATGAGCAAAAATATTCCCCCAGAATCAGCTGACTATTGGAAAGAGCCATACTTATATTTTTTCCAAGTAGGCTAGATCTGATAACATTCAAGAAACTTCCTCAGGAAATCCTTTGAGCCACCTCAAAATCAATAACCCTATCTTTGAAAACTCATGGAGGATGTCTTAGATAATCAGAACCTCAGAAAAAGGTGAACAATTTATATCCTTTCTTTAAAACAAAGAAACAACCTCACTCCTCAAAGAAAACCCAACCCTCAACCCAAAAACATTTCTTTAAAAAGCCCAAAAACTGGGGGAGAAAAAAAGGATATCGAAGGTAGAAACATTTGAGGAATGGATTGTCTTCAGTACCCAGAAAAGTTAAATATACCCAAACTATCTCTTTAAGTACTTAGATGATATGGAGAGGAGGAACAGCCACCTTTGCTATGTCAAACCAGTAAAATTCTCTTCAATGAAAGATTTACTCAGGGGACGAAGAATAAATGTCATGATTTACTTGATTAATGTCTTTGACAGCGTTACGCACTGAAACTTTCTCATGACCAAATTAAATACCAAGATCTTGACATTACCACGAATTCCCAAATATATTGAAGTGACCATATGCAAAAGAAGAGTCAACGAGGTCAGACTGATGGAAAAACTAATGCTACCTTGGGATGCATAGCTTATGTGACACAGGACATAATCCTTTCACCTAATATTGCTCCAGTAAGTCTCAGAGGGACAACTGCAACTCATTCTGAACACAGTTCTTGGAGCCAGACAGGAACAGCTGGAGAAAAGCCACAACAGAACTACCATCAGATACAGACAATATTACCTGCCAGAAAAGGCTGAGAGCACTGGGGAAACCAACCTTACACATGAGAATGCTGAGGGGAGAGGAAGAGTCAGTTCTCTCTATCCACGGCAAACAGAATAAGCAACAAAATGTTTGAAGAGCAGCAAGGGAGAATTCTATGCAGTAGAAAATTAACAGCAAAGTAGTTAAGAGGAAAAATAGGCTGCTTGGTGAGGTTGTGGAGTGTCCATCAAATAGGTAATATTAAGAGCAAGTTAAACAAACAAGCAACAAAAGTGGAATCAGTACTGTCTCCACCAGTCAGAAGACAGATGAATAAGAGAAAAAAAAGCACAAAAATACCCTTGATGTTAAGACTTCAGAGCACCGTTAAGAGATTCTGGAATATTACAATCAACTTTGCTGTCAGATTTAAGGAGCTGGTTTATCTAAAGGGTTGCTTGGATTTTTGTCTACTTCCTAGAATGCAATAAAAAACCTCAAAACAACAAAAATCAACAAAAAAATCACAACATAAAACTATCTTAAAGAAAATCAATTGTATTCTTCGGACAATTCATCCACCTTTTAATATGTGTATCAGGGTATATAATTACAAATACTAATGTGCTTTAATATTTTAAAAGAAGATGTAAATATCAAGGATTAGTGGAATCTACCTGATATGATTCACAGAGGGAAAAACAGGGCCAAAAAGCTCAACTGCCCAGGAAGCTACCCAGCTCCTGATACACTGTGCTAGTCAGACTACCTGCCTGCTCAGTCCCTGCTCAGCAGTTACCCACACACATTCTCTCTCTCACAAATGCACAAGTAAAAGTGTGATTAGGAAAATGGAAAAAAAGACAGCCTAATTAGAAGGATAAATCCACACAGTAGCAGTGGGACACGGACATCCTTTTTGCCTCTCCCACCTCTATTTATGGCAATCTAGTGGATTTGTGAGCCTATCCAGTATAATTTCCACCTAGCTAGGCCAACTAGCTCAGGAGGCCTGACCACAAGGACTGGTTTTCCACAAAGAGGAGCTACATCCTTCCTGCTCAATAGTATCAGTCAAATTTTGCTTAAGAGGAAAAGAACCCCAACGGCATATTGGAAGGGCAGACACAACAGGCATCAGAAAGATATTTTCCAGTGATCCTCTCATGCTTTAATGACAGGGATTTGTACTCCACTAAAGCCACTAAGCAGAGACACCTACGAAAGAAATAATCATCAGACCTAACACCTTTCTCATCATGTAGTAACACTTGCTAATAGATTACTGCTATAGCTATGTAAACTCTCATGTCACAAACATCACCCCACACAATATCCATTTTGGTGAAAAAATTAAGACAAGGACAATTTCTAGTCATAAATAAAGTCTTAAAAGCATCAATAAAGGCAGTCCATTGCATCAACTATTTTTTGCTGAACATGAATTAATACCAACACTAAAAAAACTTTGCCTGTAACTTTGAAAAGTCAAACTACTCAAGCACATTATATAAAGAATATATTTGTGGCAGAAGAGTCAGAGACAGGACAATGCAAGCAAAATAAAACAGTGAAGACTAACTTCCTGTCATAAAAAAGAAGGAAATACAGGAGTAACAAAGAACCCATAGAATTTTTTTTCCATCAGACAAATTCATAACTAACTTGGGAAAACAATTAAAATGTAAAAATGCAATTATCTGGGAATTACTTTGTAATGTTAGGGCAATACCTCACATACTGAGGGTTGGAGTAGGAGTGTTGATCTGCTGGAAGGCAGGAAGACTGCAGAGCAATGTGGACAGGCTGGATCAGTGGGCCAAGGTCAGTGAGCTGAGGTTCAACAGGGCCAAGTGCTGGGTCCTGCCCCTGGGTCACAACAACCCCTGCAGTGCTACAGGCTGGGGCAGAGGGGCTGGAAAGGGCCCAGTGGAAAAGGACCTGGGGGTGCTGGTTGAGAGTGGCTGAACATGAGCCAGGTGTGCCCAGGTGGCCAAGAAGGCCAGTGGCACCTGGGCTGGATCAACAGGAGTGTGGCCAGCAGGACCAGGGCAGTGACTGTCACCCTCAGCACTGTTGAAGAGGCCTCACCTCAAATCCTGGTGTTCAGTTCTCAGCTACTTTCTACAAAGAAAGTCACTGAGGTCCAGAGGACATGGAGCTGGTGAGGGGTCTAGAAGAGAAGTCCCATGAAGAGTGGCTGAGGGTGCTGGGGGTGTTCAGCCTGGAGAAAAGGTGGCTCAGGGGTGATGTTACTGCTTTCTACAACTCCCTGACAGGAGGCTGTAGCCAGCTGGGGCTCAGTCTCTTCTCCCAGGCCAACAGCAACAGGACAAGAGGAAACGGCCTCGAGCTGTGCCAGGTGAGGTACAGGCTGGACATTAAAAGATATTTTTTAGAGAAAATAGTTGTTAAACAACAGAATGGACTGCCCATGGAAGTGGTAGAATCACCAGCCCTGAAGGTGTTCAAGAAATGACTGGACATGGCACTTAGTGCTATGGTTTAGTTGACACCATAGTGATCAGTCAAGGCTGGATGCCACGATCTCAGAGGTCTTTTCCAACTTAAGGGACAACGAGATTCCATAACCTCCACTTTGTAACATTGTAGACTATTTATATGCTATTCCACCAAGTGAAGACTTCATGGAAAAAACTCGTAAGGATACTGACTTTCTCAGGATTATCACAAATATAAATAGGATTGGGAGCAAATTTCTTTTATCTCTTTTTTAGTGTTTTCAGTGCAAGGGAGGTCTAACACCAGTTAGGATCCTCTATGCTTTCGCAGAGGAGAAACAGACTACCATGAACTTCTGCAGCTTAGCTGTCAAATCATCAGTAACACCTTACTGAGAGCTGAGACAGTTCCACCAAAAGGTAACATCAAGTGCAACCTGCTGACTTCAGAGTTTGTTTCAAAACTGCCTGCACATTTAGACAAACCTTCATTTCTGTGACCTTAGGTAAAAGACACAAAGGCAAGCACACATTCAGACTTCTGTCAGACTGTTCTACTTAAAGAATAAATCATCACAGGCCATTTCTAGCAATGCTTTAACAATTTTCTAGGGATCAGAACAATCCCCTAAACCTTACACAATCACTATATTTTTCCCCTGAATAAAAATGAAAACATAGGCTCAGAATTACTTTAAATATTGACAGAAAAATATTCCTCTTCATTTTTTAAAGATGCAGCAACCAAATTTATAAAAAATATACAATAAGCAATCTAAATAATATTTAATGTGCGATTGTCATAATTTCCACATAATTCTGAAAAGCAGTTAGCTAGGTCACCAATGACAGCACTTCCGAAAGCATTAAATAATAATTAATATTTAACTTAGTTACTATGCAATGTTTCCCAGTACAAAGTTCCATATCCTCCTACATAAGATTTCAAGTCTGTAACTAGTGGATACTGCGTAAGTATGGCAGCTTATTTTCCAGACAGAAAAGTAACTGAATTTTTTTTTTCCTTTGAAAGCATAAGAATATTTTTGAAAGATTTTTTTTTTATATCTAAAAATTATGGAACTTTAACTTCATCCACTTTTATTCTTGCAATTCAGACTTGTATGATGCTAAAAAAAACCCAACCTAGTCATCTTCAGGCGCTGCTGCAAGCAGTCTCAAATCACAGCAGACACCAGTACAATTCCCTGCAGACCCCCTGAAAAGAAGCGCAGAATGACAGTATAGTGGAGACAAATCTTGGGAGTAGCCAGGAAAAAATGTGAAGATAAAATAAAGATGATCACAGAGGTGAAACTGCAGAGTTTCTTTGACAGTAAAGGAGAGTTCTATCTCTGGTTGGGTGACAAACTAAAGCCTTAATTCATCTGAGGCCTATTCCAGTGAAGATCTGGGTTTCAACTACACATTAGCCACAGCCACATAGATAAGTTAAGGCCATTAAAACAAATTTGTGAGAAACTTCTAGTGAACCTCAGCTAAACCACTAGCTTGCCATCTGTTGTGGCAGCAGCTTATTGAAGATAAGCAGCCTGGAAGCATTATGGCAATTAAGAAATCTTTTGGTCATTAACTCCACACCAATTAAACACTAAAGGCTGGCAGAACCACACTGTGGCTCAGAACTGCTTTTTAAGGTGAACTCTTCTGTTCCTAAGGACTGGTTTCATGATGAGACAGTGTGGCAAAGAACCTTTAAACATTTACTCAAGCGCTTCTTCGTCCATTGGTAGCCCACGTATGTGTGTGTTCTACTCAAAAATAATTGCCATGCACACATACAAAGTATTTATTTAATTCCTACACTTACACAGCAAGTTCTTTAACCCACATTCAAAAACACCATGTTTCAAAAAGCCTCAGTACATGCACACACATTCTTACTCATGCTCCTGTCCATGAAAGTGTCTCTGGTCTTGCATCACCATTAGTCTTATCCAAATTCAGAGTGTCATATCTATCTCAGTGATATACTCCCTACAACACATTTGAAATGGTCAACTGTTGAGTTTAATATTGTTATAGAACTTGGAAGAGGCTCCTTAACTCCCTTTAATATTTATAAACTACCAAGTCTGCCTATGACAACATGTCCTACTCAAGGCATTTTGAAATTAAACTACTGATCTCAGTGGGAAAAAAACACCTAATATTAGAAATATCTGAACTATCTGTTCAGCCTCGAGGAGAAGACAGAGAGCACATCTTAGCAATGTCTATAAGCATCTGAAAGGAAGGTGTCAAGCACATGGAGCAGTTTCTACTCAGTTGTGCCAGGCAATAGGACAAGAGGCAAGAGGTGGAAACTGATGCACAGGAAGTTCCACTTGGAAAGAACTGCCTCACTATGCAGGAACGCTGTGGATTCTTCCTCACTGAAGATATTCAAGAACTGTCTGGAAACCACCTGGTGCAATGTGCTCTAGGAAAACCCTACTTGAGCAGGCAGGTTGGACCACAGACCCCACAAGTGGTCCCATCCAACTTGAGCAATTCTGTGTACAATTCAATGGTATTATCATTTAGGAAGTTTAGGAAGACCTTCTCTGAGAGCTAAAGTTTCTATATCTGAGCACAGGGAAAGAAACAAACTAACCCAAAACTACCAAAAAAACCAGAAAACACACTTCGGTGTTAATAAAAAAATAAACCTTAGTTTAAAACCTTAATTATTTTAGCCCCAATATACAGAAGAAATCAAAGTTTGCAGTGCCCACAGTTACTGCACTGACTTCAACCACATACAGCTGTTTGTACTAGTTCTCTCTCTTTGAAAAGAGCCTCAAAGAGAGAAGTGGGTGGCAGAGTGTATTCAAGTCTGGCACCCCTGCCTAAAGCCACATATTTTGCTTCTAAGGAGCTGTCATTGATGCAGTTTGACAGCACAAAGCTGAAAGCAGAATAGGAATCAAGGTAGAACCCTACAGCTCTACTTTACAACACTACATGTACATTACATTTAACACAGTTTCCAACATATTTTCAACACTACACATAATGAGATATCCCCTAATACACAGACTTTAGAGTCATGGCTTGCATAAATTAACAGACTAGTTTCAGAAAAATTCTTCAATTGACAGCCTTCTTTTCCTTCCCTCACTTTACAATCCTGGTATCGTGACAGACATTCAAAACTTGAGGCACATGACCAAAACTTCTCAGTCAAATTCAAAACACAAATCTACATCATGTCATGGTTAGCTCGTGCATTCAACAGTCTTGTCTTCCTTTCTTGAACTCACCTGCCCATTTCAAAAGGCCAAGCATATTTCATGTACCACCAATAATGCTTGCTCTTTTACAGCTTTCTCCCCTCATTCACATTAACTCATCTCCTACTTCATTCAAGAGGAAAATAAAAGTTTAGTCTTATTCTGTCCTTCCAAAGACCCCACCCTCATTCACCATCCACAGACTTCTGTTAACTTACCAAGACTGTAACTGCCACCTGTTTTTTCTGACATATGAGGAGAATAAAAGCAGACCAAAAAAGACCAGCCTCCATGAAAGCAGTATTTTTCTACACAAAAAGGTGCTGCTTCAGGGTCTTGTTTAGATGTCAGTCCGGTTGGCAAATATCTGTGTTTAAAGCTCCTAAATGATTGCTGGTGGGCAGGGCTCAAGACTAACACTGAATTATCCTGCAGTACCTCTGGCAGGAGAGGCAGATTACTGCCCTAAATCCAGATCATATATTAGCTTATATGACCAATTATTGATAAAAGCTGGCTTAGGAGATAGATGGTCCTAACACAACATGCCATATGCATTTCTCCCTTTCTCAATAGCTTTATGAGTGTTATAACAGATTCCCAGTACTGCAAAACCTCCTTCAGCTCCTGATGTTATAGAGAAACATGCCTACTACTCTACCCCTTACTTCCCAGTACCCTTTCTGAGGACTAATTTCTGAGGTTACTTCTGCTACGCCTGCAGAAGGTGAAACCTTAAGGGGGAAGTATAAAGATAACTACACAAAAATATATCTTGATTAATTCATGTTGCCCATAGTAATGGACAAATAGCATAAAAGCTTTTGACCGGTAAAACCCCTTGAGTGGACTTCATTTTCTATTTAGTTTCTATTCCTAATTCAGAAAATTACAAATAGTTATGGGTCCATGGAGCCCTTTACATTTTAAAATGCCAACTACTGGATTCAATTACTACAGCTAACTTATCAATCATATATTATTTAATAAAATAGAGAGCAATCACTAGAGTTTTATATTCTAGTGAGCATGCATATGTTTATATTCCATCTTTAGAAAGCTCATGTCTATAGCACATGCACAGGTTTGTGACACAAACTAAATGCAGCCCAGCTCTCTAGACAGAGAGAGCTTGGTCATGCTTGAAGTAGAGAAGCTACTATTTCCAAAAAGAGCAACAACTGACTAAGGAATCAAAGTGAGAAAAGCCGACATTGCAATGCAAGCCATGACTAAACAACCACTTTTGATATTGTAGGCATAATTAATATCTAGAAGAACAAAGATGGGCATCTAAAAATTTACATCTAGAACAGTGAAGGCCCCTGTGCTGCCAGCCAGACACTTCTATCCAGCGGGCTACCTTTCCCTGGAGAAGACATGAAACAGCTATTTAGAGCAGCAAACACTGCCCCAACAGCTGATCACATCCTCCATCTGTCTGCAACTCAACACAGACCACTGAACTGCTGCCAAAGCAGTTAGAGAAAAAAAAAAAAAAAAAAGCCAGCAGCTTTTTCCTAAGAGCAACTGCCATCCATGAACCCTCCCAGAAATTAGTCCTCACTATTGTGGCCCCTCCTGGACCACAATTTACCTCCCATAGCCACATTCTAAGAGGAGTAAGAGATGGGTCCATAAGAGAAGTCCCCAAGTTCAGATGCCTAAGTGACAAGTTTGCTTGAGATCCAAGCAGTCCACAGCTCTGGACTTCAAAATAATTACTTTTGTGACTTTGTCAAAACTTAATTATTTACCTGGATGACTGTGGTATCATGTTTTTGAACATCCTTCACAAGTAACCACCTGTCAAAGCTGCTACAAGCCAGTTCAACAGATTAGCTGTGTGAAAGGAGGACTAACGTAAAGACCTACTGTGCATGAGGACTTTGTGACGTTCCACAGTAAGTAACAACACAGAGGCACCTAAAACCTACTGTGGTTTGTTCCTCTAGGCCTGAGGAGAGACTATGCATAGGAATGTTTCATGGAAGCACACAGATTGTCTTCTAAAATGTACAATGAAGTAAATCTTTTGTTTCCTCCTTATAAATGAGCAAAGTTACTCTTAAAGATTTAAGATATGACCTAAGGGGGCATGTATCATAAACTATTTGAGCTTCAACTTTTTTGTTTTTTAACAGGAAGAAACCATCACTGAGTATGCAGGTAGAGGCTAAGTATGGCCTCCTAAACAGGTTTTTCACCTTATCCAATTTCAGGCACTCAGTTTGTACCAAAATCTCTCCAGGCTTCCTTTAATAAAGACTGGAGAGAGACGGTCGCTCTATAGAGTGATGCAGAACAGGAATGCCTTCCTCTCAGATGCCTGAGCAGGTTATATCATTACTAGGAATTTTGAGATGGAGAGAACTACCTTTGTGTCTTTTGCAAAAGAAGGAGAGTTGATTATTTAAGAATATGGTTAAAGTTCCCACCCCAAAGAATTTTTTCACCAGTGCTCTCACCAGTCCAACATGAACAACTTCAGTTCAACAGCTTGGAAGAGGCTCACAGGCAGCCCCATTAATTTTCCCCCTAAAATCCATTCTGCAAAACAGGGCCTGGACTAACTTCTGCATCATTAAGCAGCTGTATATTCTCTGTTAAAAAAAAGTAAACAACAATAAAATATTTAGGAAAAAATATTTACCTCAGGTAAATGCTATGTTACTCAGATGTATCTTTAATAGTATTTCTGGAGTGTTTCCTCACAGGTGAGGAAGTGAAGTAATGTTATAGGCTGCCTCAAATTTTTACAACACAAAATTAAGTAACTGTTGTGTCAAAAGAAAAAAAGGCATATTTATTCTACTGCATTCTCAGAAAAGCTTTCATTTGGGCAGTTCCTATAATGCCATTAAGAGTAACACCATAAATGTAATTTTCCTGTTGAACTCTTCATTTTCAGCAAAGGAACTGAACTGCAGTATTCTTCTAGACATTTAACTCAAATGTTTCATTATGTTTAATTATTCTAGGAAAATTCCACATATGAAATATTCTTTTTCAAAACACACCAGTCCACAGCTACCTTGGTCACTATTAAAATTAAAAAAAAAAAAATAATAACACAATAAAGGAAAATGTAGGCACTTTTCCCATTACCTTAATAAAAGGGGATATATGACCTCCTTTCCCATCAGTGAAGGAGCCCCAAAAATTATTAAACCTTCTTTGATTACTCAGATCTATACAAACCTGGAACACTGCCTAGCACGTCCATGGAGTCCTGTACACCCTAAGCAAAGCAGGTTTATTTCCCAGTTATTTCTCCCAATCACTTCTCCACAACATGTCCTCAGTAGAGGGTCAAAAATTTGCAGGACAAGAACTGGACAAGAATCCTGAATATTCTTATCAACATACACCTATTTCAGAACTAACTTTTCAAACTAATCCAGTTCCAAATTAAATCCACGGGGTTTTGCTTACACAGTCAAGAAACAAAAGGAAGGAGAGGAAGGGAGTCACTATGTTTTTTAGAGTAAAAAATTTCCCTCTCTCAATCTTTCACATTTTGCAACCAACACAGCAAGGGGAAAAAAAATCCTCTGCCTTCACACCCGGAATTGAATGTCTCCTACTAAAGCCAAAGGAGAATCCTGAGCTTACACAGATTAGACAACAGCTGAACCAGATGCCATTTTTTTGGACACATTTTTGGTATGTTTCATTTAACAATTCACAACCGATTATTCTCATTATCAGCTGACCATGATTTTGCAGGTGCAGGAGGTGGGGGAGAAATGGAATGCTCAGGGATTGGACATACATCAAGGTCATGAACACACACAGGCACACACTTCCCAGGAGCAGCATTCCGAGTCTGACCCAATCACTGGTACTGTGCCTCTGGTCTCAGGTCTATTAGCTGAAAAATGCCTTAACTGAGCAGGGAAGAAGCTATGAAAGAGCTAATAATGTCAATGTTATGCAACCACTAAGCTTGTTTTAAAGTTTGAAATGTTCTGTTTAGATTCTGCTTCTAAATTAGTGAGTTAAACTCAACCACACCACCTAAAGCAAATCCTAATAGTTTTATCCCATTGTGTTTCCTTTGTTATAAAAAGCAGAGCATAAGCTCTTCAGGGCAGGCACTGCATGTCTATTACCAAAAAAAACAAAAACAACAAAAAGTGAACTACCTCCTTTAATTAGAGGAACAAATTTACTACCTGACTGTCACAAAGGCTTGTTTTCCTTCAAGTCAGTGTTAAGTGTTTATAAGTACTGACTGCCTCAGCCTAAGGAGCAGAGGTTATAATACTGTTTTCTTAATTGGAGTTTACCCAGATTACCTGAGCCTTGGCAAAAATTGGCCAAAATAAGTTTGCTTTTGGAGAGAAGGCCCTACATAAGAGCACAAAAGCGAGCTATTTGCTGAACTTTTGAGCTCCTAACAAAGCTCCTCTTTTGAATGTTTGAATTATGGAAAGCGAAGAGGGAACAGGGAAAATCTGAAATCACAAATCAAACATAGATATCACTAAAATGCAATGAGCTACAAAGCTGCTGAAGAAATTGGCAATGTACATTCTGCTATGTATAGAATCTCTATTTAAAAAGCAATACTCCATAATAAAAAAATAGTCTGCTGAAGTATTTTATGAAATTCTAAAACAGCTCTCAAAAAATATAAGAAGATTCAATACATTACTACACTTGACACACAATACTTTGAAAAGTGCAAGTGAGAGAATTGTAAAATGGCTACTGAATTATTCCTTTTAATCACATAAGATTGGTCAGGCCTGTAACAAAAAGTATTTCTGTAGCTGATCAGCTACTGACACACCACTCTCCACTCCAAAATACCTGAACATACTAACGAATAGCCAATTTTGCTATACCATATGTATGAATTATGCTGTGGTTGCTAGAGATAATCAAATGCCTCTCACATCAATAATCCAACTGTCCGTCAAAAATTTATAGGGTCAAATTAAGAAGGCCTGATGCAATGCATTACTGAATTAAAACAAAACAGAACAGAAAGCAAGTTCTATTTCCATAAATATGCATATTAAAAAGAAAAAAATCCTAGAGAAGTCCTGCAACAGCACTGGACAACTAGGTGACTTGGTTTCCAGTTACAGTTGACACAGATTCAGGTTTTCAGGACTGAGACTCCCCTGCACTGATACACTGCCAAAGCACCCTTAATTTCACTAGCACTCCAAAACATCTGACTGTGCTTCAGAGGATGAATTCAGATGCTATAAAGCATGTGCATGGAATAACATACCTTCCAGGAAGATTCCGTTAGGAGTTGCCCACTTGCATCCCAGAACAAGACTCAGCATGTACTCTGATGCAGAATTTACCCTACAGCCTTAAAAAAACCTCCAGATAAGAGGTATAAAAACCTCAGCTCAAATTTATTTTTTAGCTCCAACAAGGTTAGCTAGAATTTCAATACTAGCACATGAGCTTTTAGTCTGAACCACAAATACATTCATTTTTAAACTACAGTCAACCTGTTTCATAAAGCAGGTTCAAAGTATATGTTATCCTGAACAATTACTGACACACAAGAATGTGGACCACACACAGGATCATTCCTTTAGCATCCTGTTTCATTCTGTCTTTTAGACACGTTTTGGAAGAAACACCTAACAGAACACTAGTAGGAGGATGTGCCTACTCCATCCAGAATGGTTGCTCTAAAACCAGGTAAGTGACAAAAGTTGGAAAGTACATGAGAGCAATGAGAGCGTGAGAACAAGTTGAACTGCACGCTATGCTGTGCAGCAAACACTAAATTTTTGGGGAGCTGGTGGTTATATTTTACATATTTTCAAAGATTAAACATTTCAGTTTCTTCAGCAGAGAACTAGCTGATGATTTCTCCTACCCACCCAAAGGGAACTTTACGTTATTCTGGGTAAGATGAAAGTAAACAAGTCTGGTTACTACTTTACAGCTACTAGTGTGCTACTTACTCTCTATCTAGCCAAAGCAAACATTGTACCTAATTTAGAAGTGATATGCCATGTAAAATACGGTTTTCTTTCCCAATTTCATCCAGAAAAAACATCTGCTAGTCTTTCACTCAAAAAAACAAGTCTTGTTTTGATCATGTACCCTAAACTATCAAATTTTTACACACTATTAAGGTGATCTTATTTTCACATCAGTGAGAGTCATACAACGATGCTTTGAGGTTTCACCTTTGCAACAAGATTACCAGTGAATTTTTAAGTACTGGCGATTTTCATGTCACAACCATTGGAAAGTTACTGAAAGTGTCAAGAAAGAAGTCACTGAAAGCACTTTGGAGGAAGCAACATCAGCTTTAAAGGAGCATTATGGGGTATAAGCAAAAACCTTTCAAAAAACTGAGCACAGGCATTTACCTATCCTCAAAACCTCATTCCAATATGCTTACTGTTTGATTGATCAAGGCCTTTGCTGCAGGTTTATTCTAGTTTAACTAACTGATCTGTTTGTTTACCTGACTTAACTCCCCACTTGCCCATCAGTCTTCAGAACCACCTACATCATACTACAAACGGAAATAGAAACATTTGACAAATCACATACACATCTAAGAGTAGAGGCAAAAAAAGACCAATTAAGACAAAGTTACAAATGCATTAAGTAACAGGTTGTGTACACTTACAAAAGTATGAATAATGTGTAAGTGTAATAGACAGATGTATTCTCCCAAAAATTTAGTGCTGAAACACAGTATTTGACTTTCAAGACATGACACACTTCCAGAGGGACTGAGAAATTTTACTAGGAACTACCCAGTCTGAAAGAAGTAAGGAACACGGAGTAGGTACACTAGCAACGATTTTGGCTTTTAAGATACATTTCAAAAAGAAAGATCCCATATTGCCCGATGAGAACCAAAGTTCTAAGCTACACATAACCACAAGACACAAACATCAAAATATTGGGGGTAGTGGAGCCATATCAATGTCCCCTTCTAAGCATCACTTTGCTGCTGGTTTTATTTCTCGTGGCATGATGATGTTTAGCAACATCTAGGAACCTGTGCCTGTGAAGGCTTGTGATCTAAGACGTAAAACAAAACAAGATGCATCTTCTTGCTACATGTTTAGTTAGCATAGTGTTGAGTGATGACTTGCAAAGCTGCAAATAAAAACTTGCACACCTCTTTGCCATTAGGCACATCATTCTTCTGGATATCTAAGTCACATATAGGCTCCTGTCCCAGAAGGAAATTATGTGTGAAGTATCAGATCAGGACAGACACACAGAAATAGTTTATCTAAAGCATGGCAGCCAAGTATCAAAGCCTTCGAACCCAAGTTTTAGAGAGATTTAGAGAGAGAAGAAAAAAAGTCAACCTACAATCATCAGATTGACTGTTGACCCAGCAAAACAGACAGGCACAAAACTAGATGGAGAACAAAATAAACCTATTTGTTATATCATGGTATTTCAGACACGCTACATCACAAAAGCCAATTCTTTAATTTCCCCTTCACGTGCTCAACAAGTTTATGAGAACAAGAGGAAATGGAGCAGGTGGTATGACATGCACATGGAAGTCTGAAGATGCTGTCAGCAGGAAATGCTGCTGTAAATACGATACCTGAACACAAGCTCTGTGTTGATAACAAAAACTTGAGGTAACCTTTACAAGAGAAAGGAACATGAACTTATTTGCTCTTTTGCTACTTGAACCAAGAAAACACCTTTTTAAGGGCTTAATCCTTGAGTAATTTTTCTTGGAAAAAAAATCAGGTAAACTACACAATCTTCTCTGTAGTCGTTTTGGTTCGCCAATTTGAGGCAAATTTCACCACAATACGAAATAATGTAACAGATCTGAATTATTCCAAGGCACCAGAGTGCCAAACACAATCCAAGCTATAACGAGCCTCCTATGCTTAATAACGAAGTTGGCTACTGCAAAAAGGGCGTAATGGAGGTGTCTTTTTGCTTTCTCAAGGCCTGCCCGCCGGTTTCTTACAGCTCCTCCATTAAGGTGAGACCCCGCGGACGGGGACGCTGAAGCGGATTTCAGGACAAACCCCAGGACGACACGGCCCCGCGCAGCCGGCGCAGCCCTTCCCCCACAAAGGGTGGGGAGCTGAGGACGCTGCCCAGCCCCGCCGCCCCCTCCCCGCAGCCCCGGGGCCCAGCCCCGAGACCCCCGCCGGGGCCCGAGCGGCCCGGGGGGATGTGGCGGCGCGGCCCCCGGCTGCCAGCGCAGGTGAGGGACGGGACGGGAGTGGGGAAGGGGCTGGGGCCGGGAGAGGGGCCGGGGAGAGGGGCCGGGGGCTCCGGGGAGCGCGGCCGGCGCTGCGGGGCCGCCTGCGGCAAATCCCGGCTGTGCTCGGGCGAGCAGCGAGCGCTGCTCCGGGAAAAGCGCTTCTGCTTCTTGGAGAGCGGGGCCGTGCGGGGCTGTGCGGGGTGTGCGGGGCCGTGCGGGGCCCCTGACCCGCGGGGATGAGCGCCCGGAGCTGCTCGGGGCCGCCGTTGGCGCGGTGTCCCCCGTGCTGGTGACAGTGCTGGGCTCGGTGTCCGGAGGGATGGATGGAGGGATGGATCCACGGAGGGGTGGATCCAGGGATGGATCCTTGGAGGGATGGATCCAGGGATGGATCCATGGAGGCAGGGATCCAGGGATGGATGGATCCATGGATGGATGGATTGATCCATGGAGGGATGGATCCATGGAGGGATGGTTGGCACCACGCTGGCTATTTTTTCCCAGTAACCACTCATCACCTGCCGGCCCACCCCACGGCGTGCTGGTGAGCTCTGGTGCTGCTGGGCTCTGCCTGGCCTTTGGGGTGGCTTTGGCATATGGTGCAGTTGTTGTCGCCACAATTGTCACTCATGGGCTTGGGGAGTGGCAGCACCTGGGCATCCACACCTTGCCTGCCGTGGGGCTTGTGCTGCCTGGCTGTGTTCACAGCTGTGTGTGTTTCTGCTGTGGGTCAGCTCTGGATCGTGTTTTTGGCAGGGCATGTGGGGTCCTTTGGGGGCTCCCAGAGGAGTCTGGAACACGGAGCACTGTGTCTGCCTGAGATGGGAACCTGAGAGTTGAATGTCGTGATAGAAGTCATTAGAAACGCATGGCTTGTTTTTTGTTTTCATCAACAAGATGGACTCAGGTTTCTGGTATTATGGTGTTCAGTATTCTGGTATTGAGGTTTCTGTTGGAGCTGTTAGGAACAGTTGAAAAAACCCTAATTTCAGCAACTTCTTCAGCTGGAAGCTTTCATTTATCACAACTTCCTCCAACTCCCAGGCTCTGCCTGTGTTAGCAGTAATAGCAAGGGTGCAAGGATCTCATATCACTTTGCCAGCAGTTAAGAGTTACAACATCCCTCACGAGTTACAGACTGTACTTGTGCATGTGGGAAAGCTGAAACATGGAGGAGTTTGTTGTTTGATGTTGTGCAGCAAACAATTGTCAGGTTTGGGAGCAGAGCTTTGCACAGTGTTGGTTTTCAAGCTTTAGCTTTAACCGCTGAAAATACAGTTTCCCACTAGGCCGTTCCTCAGGCAATGCTGTGAACTTGCCTAAAAGTTGATTGAAAGTTTCCACCAGAGGAAGGTTCTCAAGTCTCCCATCAGATGCTTTCCTCACACACTGGTGTCTCTGCCTCTCTCTGTGGTGATCCGGTTTTGCTCCCAGAATGAGGAATAGCTTTACATTTATTTTTCTCTTAAGTTGCTTTGCCTGAACTCCTCTTTCCCTCCCTCTGGCTATTGCTTCTGGTTGGATCTAAGGTTCTGCTGAGCTTGAATGATATTGCTCTGATGTTCTTCTGGAGCTGGGAGCCCCAAACACTGCAGCCTGTTTTTATCACCACATGTACATTCTGCTTTCCTATCTCTTCTCTTGCTGACAGCCCCTTTCATCATCAGCCCTGCACACAAACAAGGTTATCCCCAGTTCAGATCATATTAGTGTAGTTCTGCTTCCATTACCTTTCCCTGTGGGCCTGTTTTGTGGGAGTGTGTGTGTGTAAGGTGGGCATTGAGCAATTTAAAAGCTCAGAGGAGTCTTTATTTCATTAAGGGAAGGGCCCAAGCCAAGGGATTCTTTAACCCCAGTGGCTGTTTAAAGCTTGATCCTTGTAGTTTCCACTTAACCAGAACACTTCCATGGAAGGTGGGAAAATCCACGGTTCTGCAGTGACATCTTGATGCACAAAAGATGCTGATTTTTGTTAATTAAGTGCTGTTTTTTATCAGCACCTCTGGTAGGGAGGAGGATGCTCTGTAGTGTCTCAGAGGCCTGTAGACTTGGGTGTGGGCATTTTCATGTCTTTTCCAGGGACAGTTCATGGTACATCTACACCCATCTAATGGTTTGTGTAGGTAAAAATCAGATTAATCAGGGGTTAGAAATATCTAAGAAAAGGCATTGTCAAAGCAACATAACTGTCTGTCTGGTATGTAGAGTTGTATGAACAATGAACTGCTGTTGAAAGAATGAGTGAATCAGTGCAGGCAACTGTGTGGCAGGATAGGAGAGATCAATGTACAAAATGGAAGCTGATAATATGAAAAAAAAAAAACAAACCTTATTTGATTTTTATATTTGGTAGAGGTAGATGATGGTAAAACAGGTAAAGGAAACTCAAGTATTCTAAACTAGGCTTTGAGGAGGATAAAAAGCTAGGCTCTTGATTTTAGGGGTTGTTCAGTGCTTGAATGGTTTTCCACACTTTTCCAAGGGGTCCCCAGTGTTTTTCCTACCTGGCTCCTGAGCTGAGTTTGGCACCTGTGTGTGTGTTGAAGGAGGAGCCAGAGGCAGAGCTGTGCTGCAGGTGGGTCTGTCCTGAGCTGAAGGAGAGCAGGGATGTGCTCGTGGCACAGCTGAGGCACGGCTCCTGTTTTACAGAGAGACTCCTGGAAGCTGTAATGGGAGCACATCAAACACATCTGCTGGACAGGAGCAGAGGCTGAGCTGTTGCTGCCGCTTGCACCTGAGGGAAGCGGCTCCTGGCTTTGCTGGGTGATGAAGTGGCTGACCCTGGTGGGAGTCTCCTCAAACCCTGCCAGGGGAGAGTCCCCCTCTGTCCCCAGCTCCATGTGCAGGCACAGTTGGACATACTCACCTGCTGCAAGATTTTTCCCAATCTGCCTTGAAGGGCAATTTGTGGGTTACTTTTACTGTCAGTCAACGCTCAAATGGCTTGTCTGCAGTGTGGGCTTGTTTTACCCCGTGACCCCGACCGAAAAATCAAGCCCAGGCTGAATTTCAGAAGCACTGAAGGGCTGTGAGAGCTCGGAGCTGGCTCAGGTGTGCTGGGTGTTGTGGCTGTGGGTAAAGCCGTGTCAAACACGTGTGCACCTCACAATTCCCGTGGTCTCCTCCCCCAGCCAAACCCTGCAGTGGAAGTGACTTCCTGCAGCACAGCACATCCCCTGTGAGCTCTGCACTGCCATTTCCTATCAACCCTAGAGGTATTTTAGTGCTGCTGGGGTTTTGTAATTTTGCACTTTGTTTGTGGGTGTTGGAGCTTCCGTGTCTGTGTGATGCTGCAGCCTCGCAGAGCTTTGGGGAGTGCTGCTCCATGGGTGATCTTGCTGCTTGCTTTTTGGGGTTTTTTTTTTGTCTTTTCCTCTCCAAAGCAGTTGCGTGTTGTAAACAGCAGAGCTGTGGTTGATAAACTTCACAAGAGGAAACCTGTGTGAGTAGGTTTTATGTTGGCTGCTGACTTGTTCAATTCTGACTGGGTATTTCAGATGTGTCTCTTGCACCCTGACACTCTGAATGAATTTGCTTTTCCTCGGGTTCCTCAGCTGTGTTCCCCCTGTTGCTGGTGCTGTACCTATATTCTCTACGTGGCATCCAGTGAAATTGAGATCTTATTTCTGCATGGACTCATCCCACGTGCACATCACTGCTGCCTTGGCCAGCTCCCCTCTTTGCTAAAATACACATTTATTACCTGCACACTGATTACTGCAAGGGAAGCCTTGAGGAGAGGAGAACAGCCTGGAGCATTCCTGCAGAGTGAAGAATAGTGAACTGAGGCAAAGGGCACAGGAGAAGTTGTGGAATTGCCTTCATCTAAAAAGTGGAATTTTGTCTCATGGTTGTTTTCCTCCACCACTTTTCCTGGCTGGTGATGAAGAGGTCTGGGCATTGTGTGATGGGTTCATTGCATGTGTGGCTCCAAGGAAGTGATCAGTACCAATGGATGCAACTTTTCTGATTATTCCACACCTCAGAAGTAATGGGGGATTATGGAGCAGCTGTGGAGTCTTTGCTGCTGGTGCTGGTCTGAACCAGGGGCAGGAGTCACTGTGGAATGGCTCCATGTGCATTTCATTCCTAATTTCCTCAGAAAGTCTGTCTTGCACAGTTTTTTATTTCTGCCTCACGAAAGCATTTCACAGCACATGTGGCAAGTTCCCTTCCTCCTTTTGGGGAGAGGCAGCAGCCTGTGCCTGCCCTGCACCCCAAACTCTGCTGGGAGGAAGGGCTGCTGTAGCAAGGTGTGGGTGGGGGAATGTGGAAGCACTCTGGCAGGAGGATGTTTTGGGGCACAGGTTGGTTCTGTGGGTTTACATCCCTCTAAAACACTAAATTCTGTCTCACCCTGGCTTGCCCTGGCTCTGAGGTATGCACATATTGTACAGGAAACTGATTTTTGTGTAGATTGATTAACTTGAACCTCAGGCTACCAGATCTACAGGTCTGTACCCTACCACAAAATGGGATTTCTAACAATAATCTAACTCAGAATGAGAGTCTCAGATGATGCTGAGGCTTTAAAAATTGACAATTATATTGGAGAATTCTTTTTTTTTTTAATACTGCTGCAGTGAAAGACAGAGAGTATATCTCAAACTACTCCAGTAGTGCAAACCCTTGGCTGTTCACAAATGGCAAAAGGACCCAGAGAAAAGGGAATTGTAATTACTTGTAGACATGGGGTCAAGATAGTGCAAACAAGGTTAGAGCCTGGAGAGCTCTGTTCAGTTTGCCAAGGCAGAGGGAAGTCAGGTGTGCAGGATCACCCATCTGTGCAGAGCTTGCCTCATGTCAGAACTTCACACTGCAGCAGACCTGAGCTCCAACAGGTAGAACATTCTGAATTTAGCAATGGGAAGGGGAGAGACTGGGTAAATGATGTATTAGGGACGATACAGCCCGGAGTGATTCTTCCTTTGGTGTATTCATGCCAGGTTCTGTGGAAAAAATCCTGCATCTTCTAAATCAGGGAGTTTGGAAAGGCAAGGTGATGAGCTTGAGCTGCCATTGTATTTCATGTTCTCTGGGATGTGGTGCCAGGTAGAAATCCTCATCCAAGGGGCCGGCTCAGGCATTGCTGTGTCTGTCTCTCAGTGGTTTGCTGATTCAGGCTGAGGTAGCAGACACACCAGAAACCTGCTGGTTTTATTGTCAATGAGCAGAAAACAAGGCCAGCTTGTTTGGCTTTATGCAAACTTGTCAAGCTTGCCTCCTCCCCCTGTGCTGCCCTCCCTGCAGGGCCCTGGGCTGGCGCTGTGGTCTCTCCATCCGGTGCTGGGTGATGCAGCCTCTGTGCTGAGGAAGCAGGACAGATAAAGCACAGCTCATGTTTCTGGGAATCCTGACCTCACTGCTGACAGGGAAGTGGTGTGTGTGTTCCCAGGGGCTGGCAGATAAGATGCTGGGCTCCAGGGCTGGCTGCTGAGGAGCTGCCAGCAGGACTTTGTGGTTTGGGAATCAGCAGCGCTTTGCTCAGCTT
This sequence comes from Alethe castanea, assembly GCA_024734035.1. Classification (NCBI taxonomy): domain Eukaryota; kingdom Metazoa; phylum Chordata; class Aves; order Passeriformes; family Muscicapidae; genus Alethe; species Alethe castanea. The sequence goes on from JANRGV010000084.1 coordinate 61,734,021, forward strand.
CTTTCAAAGTCTCCACAGCCACAGCTGCAGAGCTGTGTTTAGGTTGTGAATGGGGAAATTTCGTGCTGGTTTTGTGGGTGGAGGAGGAGGGACAGGCTTGCTCAGGGCTGAGTTTGGAGCTGTGGCTGTGCAGCACCTTCCAGGCTGCAGCACTGGGATGTTCCTCTGCTGCCCTGACCCAAAAACTGGTGAGAGGGAGTTGAGGTGAGCTGGTTTCTGTGCTGGGGTGGTTGGAGAGGATGAATTAGAGCCACTTCCCTGTCTCTTGCTGGGAGCCAGTGCCAGCAGTGCCAGTCTTTGTGGGGACACCACACTCTGCCACTTGGCTGTGCAGGAAACTGCAGGTTTTATTGCTGTAGTGTTTTGCTTGTGGGCAAATGGATGGAGACTTTGTTACGTGTCTTTGAGAAAGGAAATGTCGACAGACTGCTGCTGAATGCCTTTTCTTTGATCCTGTGTTTGAAAACAGCAGCTTGTACCTGATAGTGTTCAGGTTCTTGTTCTCTTCTTTGCATTCCTTGGATGCAAATTTATGCAAAATTTATTTTCCTTTATGAAAATAAATTGTAGCATCCTGCCAAGGGACAGGCTGCAGATGGAATTAACAAACTTGCACTGATTGCCTCACCCGTCAACTTCATTTTTCTATACTTATAGAGGGGGATGTACAGCAGAGCATTATTTTTTTGTGTGTATAAAAATGCATGCACACTTGGAACCAGCAACAACTCTTTCTCCCTCTTGCAGAGTGGAACTGAGCACTGGAAAAACAAAGTGGAGCTTGGAGCATGTGGCCTGAGGATTGCCTTACACAGCCAGGGGTAGGAACTTTCTGTTTCTCTTGGCTGCTTGGTCCTAGATGAGCTGTTGGGACAAGTGTCTGTTCTCCAGAGAAGATAATTCTCTTATTTCTTTGTCAAATGCAGATGTAGATGTTAATCCGGGCCTAGGAGGGAGTAAGGGAGGGTTGCATTGAAATAGAAGCAAATGCTATAGTTACATGTGGCTCAAAGGCACTGAGGTGGATTTTTGACTAAGGTCCATGTTTCCCTGAGCTTTAAGGCTGTGCTGACTTTCCTTTCTTTGGGTTCTTTTGCACATTAATTTTCTACAGAGCCCAGCACAGAACTGAGCAAATAATAAGTGGTCAACAGCAACAGCTTGTTCTCCCTTTTCTTGCAGGTGGTAGCCAAGCAGTGAGCAGGATGCCCCCAGGCATTTACTGCCCTTCGGAATTCTGGTCCAAGGGGGAGAACCAAAACATCCAGGTGGATTTTCTGCTGCCCACAGGCATCTACTTGAACCTCTCTGTGCCCTGCAATGCCAGCCTGGGCACCATCAAGCAGGTAAGAGCCTTGTGCCAGCTGTTGGGGGACAGGTCTGTGTCACAGCCAGGGTAACTCTGCTCCCATAGCAGCACTTGGGATGGGAGTGACAAAAGGGAAATGGAGTCGTGTGAGAGTGCTGCCCACAGGGAGAGAAGGATCTTTGGGAGCTGGGTGGTGTTGGCAAGACTTGAGAAGCTCTTGGCAATGCTCAGGGGTCAACCTTGCCCGAAACAAAAGGCAAGCGTGGAGAAAGGAGGTCAGTGAAAGGCACCTGGAAATAAACCAGCACTACCCAGCAGTCAAATAAACCTACCCAGGTTTGGTGGGGACACTGTGTGGGTGACAGTGATGGTGACACTGAGGTGACAGTGATGGTGACACTGAGGTGACACTGCGTTGCTGCTGAGCTGACAGTGAGGTGCAGTGATGGTGACACTGCGGTGACTCTGCAGTGACACTGAGGTGACACTGAGGTGACCCTGTGATGGTGACTCTGTGATGACACTGAGGTGACACTGAGGTGACAGTGATGGTGACAGTGATGGTGACAGTGAGGTACAGTGAGGTGACTCTGCAGTGACTCTGCAGTGACACTGCGGTGACTCTGCAGTGACACTGAGGTGACAGTGATGGTGACAGTGAGGTGCTGTGATGGTGACTCTGCAGTGACACTGCGGTGACCCTGTGATGGTGATACTGCAGTGACACTGCAGTGACACTGCGGTGACGCTGAGGTGACTGTGATGGTGACAGTGAGGTGCAGTGATGGTGACAGTGAGGTGACCCTGCAGTGACACTGCGGTGACCCTGTGATGGTGACACTGAAGTGACGCTGAGGTGACACTGCGGTGACACTGCGGTGACACTGCGGTGACACTGCGGTGACGCTGCGGTGACGCCGAGCTGCCGTGCCCGCAGGTGCTCTGGAAGCACGCGCAGTATGAGCCGCTGTTCCACATGCTCAGTGACCCCGAGGCCTACGTGTTCACCTGCATCAACCAGACGGCCGAGCAGCAGGAGCTGGAGGACGAGCAGCGCCGCCTCTGCGACATCCAGCCCTTCCTGCCCGTGCTGCGCCTCGTGGCCCGCGAGGGAGACCGGGCCAAGAAGCTCATCAACTCCCAGATCAGCCTGCTCATCGGGAAAGGTCAGCAGAGCCAGGGCCAGGGCTGCAGGGGCTGCAGGGGCTGCAGGGGCTGCTCCTGCCCTGGCAGCCTGGGACAGCGCTGCAGCCCTGCGCCTGCACTGGCACATCTGCAGGTTCATCTCCAGGGCATGCAGGGGGGCAGCCCTGTGTGTGCAGAGCCTGGGAGAGATGCAGGGGATGCAGAGGGGCAGCACTGTCTGTGCAGAGCCTGGGAGGGATGCAGGGGATGCAGAGGGGCAGCACTGTCTGTGCAGAGCCTAGGAGGGATGCAGAGGGGCAGCACTGTCTGTGCAGAGCCAGTGAAGGGGATTCTTGCTGCTGGAAGTTGGGTCAGTGCCCCTGTGCATCACCAGTCAGCGATTGCTGGTGGCTTGGCACACTCTGCTTTTGGCCACGTGTTAAACACGTGTTCAGGGAGACTTTCACAGGCATTTGAGGAGAAGGCTCATCTCCCCCACTGGCTGCAGATGCCTATTTTGCCTTCCTCTCTTGCTTTGCGCCCAGGCCTGCACGAGTTTGACTCGCTGCAGGACCCCGAGGTGAGCGATTTCCGCGCCAAGATGTGCCAGTTCTGCGAGGAGAAGGCGGCGCAGCGGCAGCAGCTCGGCTGGGCAGCGTGGATGGAGTGCAACTTCCCCCTGCAGCTGGAGCCCGTGGCCAAGGGCCTGGGGACTGGCTCTCAGCAAATCCCCACCAAGAACATTTTTGTCAACATCAAGTTCCAGTCTGGCGGGGTAAACACGAACTTTTCTGTCGCGGTGTTTGATGGTTTGTGCTTTTCCTTTGGAAAGCTCTGTGTGTGTGGAGACAGGATAATGTGTGCCTGGACAGTGTTCCCTTGTTCCTTTGCCCCTGCAGAAGGCTGGGAGGGAGCTGTTCTCCCTCCTGGACATGCCCTGGCTGTTCTGGTTAGCTGGAAGCTGAGGTTGCTGCACGTACATGGGCTGGAAATCTTTTTGGGCTTGGGTAGGAGAGGAGCACAGAATCCAATACCTGACTTCCTTTTGGAAGCTCAAGAGCCTGCTCAGCTCAGCTCAGCAAACACTGCTTCAGACCTGGTCTGTGCTGCCCATGGCCCCTGGTCCTGCCCTGCCCTTGGTTCTTGTTCTGCATGTTGTGCCTCTTGCAGGTCACTCTCACAGGAGAAGGGCCCTCAGAGCAGTGTAAGAGCATGGGAACCCTTCCAGCCTCTGCCCTGCTGGTGCAAGGGCTGTGGGAAGGTTTTTAATGATGTTAAAAACCACGTGAACTAGTGATTTGGCTTAAAATTGAAGTTCCTGATTTCCAGCCTTGTGCTTGCACTGCTGAAACTTGCTCCTGCCCAGTTTGGCCAACATCCCTACTTGTCCCTGGCTGGTGTTTGTGATTCCCGCCCTGCTCCTCATGCCAGCAGCAGCAATGTTGTTCCTGTCTGTGCCACCCCAGCCCCGTGCTGCTGTCTGACACTTTTTTGTGCTGTTGGGATTGCAGGAGAGCTTCACGTTCCAGATCTCCCCCTGGGAGTTCCCCATCACCCTGATGAGCTATGCCATTAGGAAACAGGCCACTGTGTTCCGCCACGAGACCCTGCAGAGGCCAGAGGACTACACCCTGCAGGTGAACGGGAAATGTGAATATCTCTATGGCAACTACCCCCTGTGCCAGTTCCAGGTGAGCCTCTGTCCTGCCCTGTCAGTGCCTCTGTTCCCTTCTCTTGCTGGGGGCATGGGCTGGGAATGGTGCCAGGGAGACAGGGCTCTTCACAGGAGTGCAGCACATCAGTGACAGGACCTGGTGCTTCTTAGGGCAAAGGGTACTTCCAGTAACCTAGCAAATCCTTATTTTTGGGGGGGCAGTAGTCTAAGGCTGTCCCTCGGTGCCAAGTGCTGTGTAAATACATTTAGAGACTGTGGTTCTGGAAATATCTGTTTGCTTGTATGGTGGGATGGGCGTTCTCCTATTGAGAGTTGGGCAGGAAATTGGAATCGTGTGCTCCTCTGGCAGGGCAGAGTGCTGCTGGGATTCTGAATCCTCCTCAGTGTTTTCCCTTAATGCAGCCATTTGAAATGATGTCCATTGATGAAATGCCAGCTATAAAAGGCACTTCATATTCTCAGTTCTGGCAGCATGAGGCCAGGGAGCTGCAGGTTTATAAAGCAGGAGGAGATAATTGAGAGCTGGAATTGGATTGTTGCTGTGTCCTTCCCTGAGCCCCTGCAGGGTTGCTGCCTGGGCTGTGGCCTGGCTGTGGCCTGGCTGACCCTGTCCCACCCTGTCCCCTCTCAGCACATCCGCAGCTGCCTGCAGCGGGGCCTGACCCCCCACCTGACCATGGTGCACTCCTCTGCCATCCTGGCCATGAGGGACGAGCAGATCAACTGCATCACCAGCCCCCCAAAGGCGGCCTCCAAGCCCCCCCCGCTCCCCAAGAAAAAGGTAAAAGGGGGCAGTGACCCCTGGGCTCAGTTGGGGGACACGGCTGGGGGCAGCTCTGGCTTCCCCCTGCCCTTCTCAGGACTGGTTCCCAGCTGGAGCCTAAGCTGGGTTCTAACTCCCAGCTGGGGTCTGAGGTGGGGCTTTCCAGGCAGCCTCCAGCTCCCTGCACAGCTTCCCTGGCTGTCCCAGGCCTCTTGCTCTTTCCTAAGGGACCCAAAAGCATGGAATGGGAGATGAGTTCTGCTGCTGGCTGGAGAGGCCTTTGCTGCAGCTGTTTCTGATCAGAACCCTTTCCTCTTTCCAGCCAAACTATGGCTCTCTCTGGTCCTTAGAGCAGCCTTTCTACATCGAGCTGGTGCAAGGCAGCAAGGTCAATGCAGATGAGAGAATGAAGGTGGGTACTGACTCACTCCCAGTGACATCCCTCTGTTTGTGTGGCTGGCAGTGTGATCTCACCTGCTCCTGGGCTTCGCTCAGCCCTTGGGCAGGGTCTGGGCTGCAGCACAGCAGGAATGGGCAGGGACAGGGCCAGGCAGCAGCCCAGCAGTAGAAAAGCTGCTGCACTGCAGACAGAGCTGCTGCCCTGAGCTGAGGGCACTGTGCAGTGCTGGGCAGGGCAGGGAGCTGCAGCAGCAGCAGGGGAAACCCAGCCCTGGGAAGAGAGAGATGGGAAAGGTGGAGACTGCAAAGGGGGGCAGGAGGCAGAGAGGCCTGGGGTGTGTGGGGTGTTTGCCATGGAGGGGGAGCAGGAAAATGAGGAGAAGGGGAGCAGCTGCCCTCTGGGGAAGGAAGGAAACTGGGCAAGAAAGTGTCACATTAATCAGTGTGCAAATCTGCATGAAGTGAGGAGATAGCAGTGCCCTCAGTGAAGATGAGTACAGAGAGACTTCGGACCTGAATGTCTCAGTGAGCTGGGGAAGGGATGGGAGCAGGACCCTGAGTGCAGGGCAGTGCCTGCCCTGTCCCATTATAGTCCCAGTGCTGTCCCATTGCAGTCCCAGTGCTGTCCCAGTGCCTGCCCTGTCCCATTACAGTCTCAGGGGTGTCTGAGCTCTGTCCTATTGCAGTCCCAGTACAGTCCCAGCTCTGTCCCAGCGCTGTCCCAGCGCTGTCCTATTGCAGTCCCAACCCTGTCCCAGTGCTGTCCCAGTGATGTCCTGGTGCTGTCCCAGTGCCTGCCCTGTCCCAGCGCTGTCCTATTGCAGTCCCAGCTCTGTCCCAGCTCTGTCCCAGCGCTGTCCTATTGCAGTCCCAACCCTGTCCCAGCCCTGTCCCAGCGCTGTCCTATTGCAGTCCCAGCTCTGTCCCAGCTCTGTCCCAGCGCTGTCCCAGCGCTGTCCTATTGCAGTCCCAGTACAGTCCCAGCTCTGTCCCAGCCCT
>JANRGV010000084.1:61751682-61765820 GCA_024734035.1 Alethe castanea
GAGGAGAGGAGAGGAGAGGAGAGGAGAGGAGAGGAGAGGAGAGGAGAGGAGAGGAGAGGAGAGGAGAGGAGAGGATCCCTTAGGGCAGAGTCCCCCTGTGACATGTAGGATGTGGTGTCAAATAGCTGGTTGTGGATCAGGTTTGGATTTGCTTTCTGTGTCATATGAAAAACATGATCTAAGAGAAGAAGTAGAGGGAAAAGGTGGTGAGATCAAAGCTGTCCCATGTCAGAAGGAATAAGGAAAAGAAGCTATTTCTGCCAGGCAGCACTGGGGACAAGCAGCTGCCAGGTCTCCAGCTGGCCCTGGGCCAGGGCTTGGAGGTGATGAGGAGTAAATGAAGGAAACATAGCAGCTGTGGAAGACATAACCCAAAAAAAGGCCAGGAAACTTGACCTCACAGAGCTGCAAGTCAGGAAGAGCTAGCACTTGGGCAGGGAGAGCAGGTGAGTGTCCCAAGGGTATCACTGGAAGAAAGGCAGTGACTGCAGGCAGGACAGGAGGACATGCATTTTTGAGGATGTTTCTGGGACTTCAGCTGTGGTGAGGGTCTCCTGAAAATCCTCCAGCAAGCTTCTTTGGCAGTCAGGGGGGAAGGGATGAGGGTGTGCTAGAAACCAGGAGAAGATGGAACAGAAAATGCCGTTCAAGCAGAATAACAAAAGACAAAAGGGACTAGGAAAAACTGTCGAGGTTTTGAGTCTGTATCACACCCATGTGCAAAATCAGCTCATGAGCAAAGCACTTTTGCAGGTCTGTGCACTACAGTGAAGTGTAGTGGCAATCTAAAAATGCCCCACTGCAAGATGTGTGCTCATCCATGTTCCCTCAGCACAAGGGATGAAACCTTTTCTTAAAAAAAAAAAAATTCTTAAAAATTATTGCTTAGAGTACATAAAAATTACTGTAACCTCCTGCTATTTCTCAGCAAGTCCAGGCAATACTAAACACTCATTTTCTCTTTTTCTTCCCCATTTATGATCACTGTAAGGGAAGGATGTCCTGCCTTTGCTTTCCCCAGCACTGGGGAGGTTTTGCATGGCTGCACGTATCTTCAAACTCAGGCCTTCAGCTGAAAAACCAAAACATTTGTAAATAAAAACAATGTTTCCCCCTTGTTCATGTAATAGAGTTCTGTTTTGCCCAATTACAATACTAATTAATGGTTTTCACTTCATTCCCGCTGTGACAAGCAATCACTTCCCAAAGCCTGAGGCCCTGTAGATACCTCCATCATCTTGAGATGCAGGTGAGCTTCTTTTTCCAGACTCTCAGCAGTACCAAAGGCAGATGTTTGTGGTTTTTTTGTTTGCTTCACTCTCTGTGAAGATTTGATTTTCTCAACCTGAGGCAGTCTTCAAGAGTTAAGGTAGTAAATTAATCTGTCTTCCTTATGGTTTGTAGCCATCCTGCCTGGTTGCCAAATTGCTCTGCATGGCCACATCTTTCCCCTGGGGCTGATGGAGATCCAGAGGGACCACCCCACAAACACAGCCCTGGTACATCAGCTGGTGACAGATCCTCCTGGTTTCATCTCCATGAAATTGAATCCTGTTAGGAAAATTGTGCATTGGCTTTGTGTGGCCACTGGCACCAGGAGGCATTGCCTCCCTCTGTGGACAGCTGGCAGTGCTGAGTGTTGAAGGCTGCATGATGTGAGCTCCCAAGGTGGACAGTGAAAGGAGTGAGCAGGGAAAAGCTTGATTCCCACTCCAGCTGCAGCTTCTCCACCTTTCACCCAGGTGAGAATTTTCTGTCTCATCAAGACCAAGCATGAAGGTAAATGTATTTTCAGGAGTGTTCTCAGTATGTCTTACCTTTAGTCAAAGCATCCTTCTGCCTGCAAGCTGAAGAGCTCATTATTCTTACAGCATCGCCATATCACCTTGAGAAATAAATATCACAGCTGGGTGACAATTAGTGCTTGCTTCTTCTGACTCTCTGTGACACTCTCTGCTGACCTTCTGCCTTTTTTCCAGGTTCAGTCTCATCAGAATCCCCAATACTGCATTTTGCAGTGTAAAAACTACAAAGAGCAGCTCAGATCATGATGAACACAGTGCAGTCAGGAGCACAAGTGGCTTTCATGTCACTGCAGGCTGCGAGACTCTCTCAGCACTCCATGCTTCTGCCCAGGACAGCTCTTGCCAAATTCCATAGTAATGAGGTAAAACAAGCAGGATCCCCTTTGTCGCAGGACAAATGCTGACCTATGCCACAGGTGCCTTCCCAGGCCTTGACTTTGTTTTATTTATGGCAATGTGTTGGAAGGGGTCTCTGGGGTGGCCAAACATCACAAGAGACTTTGCAGCTGACTCTGTGGCAGCCAGCAGAGCTATTCCATGTGCACAGGGCGAGGGTGTGTAACAATACTGGGCTGTTGGGATAAAATGTTATTAAAGGAAGATAGAAGCAACAGCCTGACTGCATTCTACAGCTCTGTGTCTGTGTCACTCACCTATATTTTATTTTTTTTTCTACAGGGAATGCTACTGGTTTTCTGCTTTGTCTTTTATGAATACACCCTTTCCATGTATGCATGCATTTTGTCTATTAACAGCCACAGATTTGCAGGCAGCGTGGCCATTCCTTTCCACAGTGACATCAGCCAGTGGAGGATGTGATTTATTTCAGCACCATGCAACTCCTTGTAATGAGAGTGATGTTGCTGCAGTGGCCGGAGGCTCCCTCCACAATGCAGAACGTTTTGACGCAGCGCAAAGACTCCTCCTTGCGATAACAAAAGAGACATTGGGAGGTGTGATCTCCTCTCCATTGCCTCCACCACTGATATTAGCACAGGTCTTGGGCACAGCAGCCCAGGCCTGGCTCCAGGAGCTGTGCCCAAACTGCACTGACCCCCCTGTGCTGTGGAGTCAAGGCTGGCAGTGGCAGCAGCATCAGCCCACGCCACTCTGCCTGCACCTGGGCACTGCTCCTGCTGCAAACAGCAGATCAAGAGCTCTTTGGAGAAGGGCAATGCCTTTTTCATTTCCCTGCAAAGCATCCCACTCTCCTCTGGACAGTGCACAAAGCCTCTCTGCCGTTTCCAAGGTGATGCCTGGAGGTGAAGCCTGTTATGTATTCTCTTGCAGGTAACAGCAGCTGCAGCTGAGAGATGCCCTTGGATGGGCCATTGTTTGAAAGGAGGTAGGAAAAAGACAGAAAGAAAAGATCTATTAGTAACTAATTTTTAAAGACTGGTAAGAAAAAAAAAAAACAACAACAAAAAAGAAGGACATTTATTTTATGGGATGTGTGTTTTCTAATGCAGTTCAAGTCCTTGCACTTAGGAATGGTTACAAATGTTGTTTATGCCTAGTATTAAGTCTTGAGTTGCCTGAGGAAGACTGAATTTATAAATCAAAATGTAGATGTTCCTTCCTGAGGTCTGCTTAGAGGAAGGGTTGGCTGTGGGTACAGCACTTCATCCCTCACTGCCCTGGGACCTCCGGAAATCTTGGTGAATGTTTTTTAAACTTTAAAATATCTTTCTGGAATTTCTTCTCAAGAGTTTTGCCACAATCCAAAAATTACATTATTTTAAGCCTGATTTACATTCCCTGGAGTCTTTCTACTGATCTCCTTCAGCTCAAAATTTCACAATACCCTGTGGTTTTGCAAGCACTAGTTTAAGAGATATATTTCAGTTCATGTGCTAAGAAAACAAAAAGCTGACTCCAGAAGATGCTTGTTTCCTTTCTGGTTTTCCTTCTAGTAGCTCCATGTGAAAACCATAAGTGTATACCATACATACTTGGGTGTAATGGGCATTTCTTCAAAACATTAAAGTCTGTTCTTGCAGGATAATGTTGCTGTCCAGCAAGGCCAGACCAACATCTCATCCAGGCTGCTGTCTGCCACTGAGAAATCACAGCCAGACATTCGAAAGGATAATTGATAGACTGATAATTGATAAAGCCAGTGCAGCAATTTGGGAAAAAAACAGAGACCACTGCTTCTTCCAGCAGGATCCATCTTTATTACACACAATCCAGTATTTATGTTTCTACTATGGGAAAATTTAAAGGAAGTCTTGGGAACACACAGAAGGAAAGGCAAAAGAGCCACGGCACCAAGCACTCATTAGGGCAGATGTTTGTGCCCTTACTGGCCATTCACTCAAACATGCTGCCTCCATTCCCTCCTGGTGTTTATGGCTGCAGTCATTGCTCTGGTGTGCACCTTCCCAAGAGAGCAGAGAGCCTTTCCCAAAGTTAGGTGTAACAGGTTGCTCTTCTCCACAGGGCTCTCATTGGGGCCAGGATGGCTGCTGCAGGATGCTGCTCCTGCAGCCAGTCCCAGACCTGGAACACAGGCACTGCTCTCAGGCCCATGGGGTGATTTTTGGGGATGTCTTGTGCAGGGCCAGGCATTGGACTTGGTGATCCTTGTGGGTCCCTTCCAACTCGGGGTATTCCATGATTCTACAAAACAAAGGGGGATGGTGAGCAGTAAATAAATACATCATGGACACTCAACTCACTGTTGTCAGCACATTGAAATGCACTGGTGGTCAGAACAAAGCAAGGTCTGCCCCAGCCTGACCAAGAAACTCCCCAGGTCCAGAAAACTGAGAAAGAGAAGGATGGGTGGAGATGAAGAGAGCCTGGTCATCTCTCCTCCTCCTCACCAGGAGCATGATACAGTTGTGCTCATGCAAACAAGCACCCACTGAGCTGGAAATCTTTTCAACCATGGCCTCTGATGCAATGGAGACCTGTGGAGGCTGGACTGGTGTCTGTGGTTGTTCAGGAAGCAAAAGGAATCTGTAAACCATCCACCACAGAAACCCTTTCTTTGGATGGTAAAATGTGATAGACTACAAATGTGCTGGTGTCTGTGTGAGGTGGGTGATTTACTCCCCTCCTTCTCAGGCACAATCCCAGGGGGGCACCACCATCCCCACAGCAGGCTTTGCTTTGCAGAGAGAAGAGCAGGGGGACTCACCTGCTTTGCAGGCAAGATGCAGGTGAGTGATCTCTATTGCAAGAGAGGCACCCTGGGGCCAGTTCAGCAGCTCAGGATTAACTCTGTCAGCACTGCTTAGTGTGGCACAGAGCACAGACAGTGTGGTGGGGCCTGACTGCCCCTCTGGAGCTCACCTGTCCCCACCCTGGCTCTCCCAACAAACAGCTGGCAACTGTGGGATGGTGCCTGAGCATCAGCATGGGATGCTGCAAATCCTCTGCCTCCACATCCAGCAGCACAGCACTGCATTAGGTCATGTATTTGTTATTTGTACCCAGAGGAATTGGGCTAGGGCGTGGTAGGGAAATAGTGAAAGTTTATTTTCCGTGGAAAATGATGAAACCCACATGGAAAATCAAAAGCACACTGGCACCTATGCTGTGCAAATCCTTGGCATGCAGCAGCTCTGCTTTCTATCTGTGTAAAACTGTGCATATCTATTTGCTGTGCTGAGTTCCAGGCAGCACTGGTACATCCAGAGGGCACAATACATCTCTCAGCTAGGCTCCAAGCATCAGTTCAGTGCATTCTGTGTATATAGTTACTGGCAGATTATAGACTTACTAGGCATTTCTTCTAACTGGCACAGGGAGAACCAAAGAGCTGAAAAGCTGTTTCAAAATAAATCTCTCTTAACACTTACGTCTGCTCATGAAAGTTATGGTCTTTTAATCTGTCTCTGACATCCTGAACTGCAACGTGCTCGTTGTTACTGATTTACAGTTCCTGCAAGTGCATTCAGGGCTCACTAAAAGGCCCAACAAGGCAGAGGAGGGCAAAGGGAAGGAGGCTGCTGCAAGCAAGGGCTGGAAGCAGTCACTGTCCTCAGCTTGGGGTGCATCACACAATGCCCTGGGCTGTGCTCCTGCAGCAGTCTGGGGGTGAGGTGATGCCCTGCCCTGTTCCTGGGGTGTTGCCAGTCTTCCTTGGGCACCTGGCTGCCCCTCAGGAGTGGGGTGCACCTGTACCCCTGGGAAGCATGAGACCTCAAATCCTGTGTTCAGTTTTGGGCTCATCACTACAAGAAAGACCCTGAGGTGCTGAGAATGCCCAGAGAAGGGCAAGGAAGCTGGAGAAGGATCTGGCCCTGTGAGGAGCAGCTGTTGGCACTGGGGTTGTTCAGCCCATTGCTGGAGTGGCCAAGTCAGGCCAGTGGAGGAGCCTGACACCTCCTGTGTGGCCATCAGCAGGTTCCAGATGTGCCCAGGCACAGACCTGCACTGCTGGCAGGGAGCATGGTAGCAGCACTGACATATTTCCTGTGAGAACACAAACACTTAACTTCTCATCTTTAAAACATCAGGATAACCTCAGAGGGGGCTTGGGAGCCCTGAGGAGGGCAGGAGAGAGGTGGAAGTATTTCCCTGTGTGGTGAAGGGGCTTGGAGTAGGTGCAAGCCAGCAGCACCTTGCTGTGGATGTGACTTGGGCTCACAAAATGCAATTACTGGATCTGGCATTTCTCCAGGACCCCAGGATTAATGATCTGATTCACATGAAACCTATTACCTCCCCATAAATACTCAACAACATTTTAAAGAGTTAATTTATTTTCCTCTCCTCTTCTCTTCTTCTGCAATTTGCATTATCTGTTGCTAAATATATTATGGCATGCTTTACCCCAATTCACCACTTCAAAGACCTCCTGGTAGCAATTTCATAAGTAAATCACTTCTTGATCTTATAACTCAAGCACATAGTGTCAACCACAGAAATTTTATTTCAGTCCAAATCACCATGCTTTTGAAAGTTAATATCCATTATTTTCCTCTAGTAGTTTCATTTGCTTTACAGCAGTAGAAAAAAAATATTTCTGTCTAGCTGAAACCATTAGGTGAAGATCTGTTTAATGGAGGCATCGCAATGCTGCCTGTTAATCTCTCCTCTGGAGCTGAGGTAATTTGAAAAGTATGAGTATTTACTTTGTTCACCTCTCTAATCTGAGGCATAATTTCTTTTTCCTCACAGACCCTGGAGCACACAGAGATGATCACTGTTTTAGCACATGGGGCACCTTTCCTCCAGTGAAAAAATACAATGTGAATTTATAACTCAGGGGTCCTCAACTCCTCACTGGCCCACAGGTGACAGATGTGGTGGCATGCACCCCAGCACCAGTGACCACCTTCTGTGTCAGGCAAATCAATATCTTCCCACCTTTTGACCCTTTTACAACACCAGTTGGCCTTGAACCAACCAAATGTGCTAGCAGTTGTCAAGGTTTCTGGAAAAAATAGCTTTGGAGGTGGTCCTGGGTGCTGAATAGAGTCTGCTCTTTGCCTCTGCAAGCAGCAGTGCCAATATTTTATGTTGTTGGCAGGCTCTTGTCCTGTCTCTAGCCAGAGAAGAAGGAAAATGGCTCTTCTGGCCTTTGCCCCTGGACTGGTCCACACTGAAGTGCACCTGGCAAAGTCACAATCAGCTCACAAGTGGCCAAGGGAGCAGCCCCAGAGCAGACACTGCTTCCCCAGGCACCACCTAGAAGGGTGTTCAGCTGCTTGGCAGGGAAATTACTGACAACAAAATGAATATAAATTAAAATTAGCATGAATTGAAACAAATTTGGGCTGGGAGGGGAGGGATTCCTCTCTTGGCTCACCACACAGCTCAAAGGCCCATGTACTTCGGTGTGGGGAACTCAGCAAGAGCTGCATGCTGTGTATCAGTGTCCTGTGCTGACTTATGATCACAATCATAAATAAAAATGCTTTTCAAGAAAATACTTAGCTCTTGAAAAAAATATTTTCTGGTTTTGATGATTCTTAATTTCTAGGCTGCCCAGAAGACCCTGAGAAGGGCCTTATTTACTTTCCAGAGAAATATTTTCAAGATTTTTTTCTTCAGCAAGAGATGGGAAGTTCTTTCCATCGTTGGTGTCCAGCCAAGAGGGGCAGCATCAAGAGTGCCAGGTTGTATTCTGACTCTGTCAGTGTTTTGGGGATTGTTCTTTGTAATACTGTATTCCTATTTTAATTTTCCTAGTAAAGAACTGTTATTCCTAATTCCCATATCTTTGCCTGAGTGCCCCTTAATTCCAAAATTATAATAATAATTTGGAGGAAGGGGGTTTACATTCTCCATTTCAAAGAGAGCCTTCTGCCTTTAATGGCAGACACCTGTCCTTCAAACCAGGACACAAGGGTTGGGAAGCTCCTGACAGGGTCCCAGCAGACCCCACTGTTGAATCCAAACTTCCCTTCTGTGAGCTGTACCTTTTTCTGTTCATACACCCACCCAGGTGGTCAGAGGTTTCTCCTCTTGTCTCACATGTGAAACTAAGGTAAGACATTGGTGAGATGCCTGGCTCACAGCTCAGTGATGAAGGGAAGAACCACAAATACACATTTTAATGTTTGCCATCAACCTTTAATATTTGCTTCCCTCTTACTGGGCCTGTCACTGCAATAAATTTCAATATACTAAATACTTGTGTTAAATCCTCTCTAGCAGTTCTCTTGTTAGGATGAATAAAAGTCAGATTTCTTCCATGCATCCCACCAAGATCCTTAATCATCTCCATTGTTTTTCTCTTGGCTTCTTTAGAATTAACAGTATGCAGTTTAAACAGGAACTGCCAACTTCCTCATCAACTTTAATAACAAGTGTCTAATAATTGCAGGTATAATTATTCACAGCACTGACAAAATTTGCTATTCACCAGTAATTTCTTCAAATTACTGAAAGCATAAAGCAAAAACAGACTAGTTAGAAAGACATTAATTTTTAATCATTTTCATTACTGTTGTTTAATGAACAAAATCTGCAACTCAGCGTTCCAACAATATTTCAACACAATATAAAAAGAAAGCCAGCAGGATTCTGAGCTGCATCAACAAGGACATCACCAGCAAAGATAAATATGTCATTATCCCACTTGTCAGGCCACACCTGGAATACAATGTTCAGTTTTGCTCCCTGCTATGCAAAAAAGATGTGGCCAGGCTGGAGAGGGTCCAGAGAAGAGTGAGAAAGGTGGTGAGAGGATTGGGAAGCCAGCCATAACAGAAAAGGCTGGGAGAACTGAGTTTGTAAGGCCTTGGGAAAAGAAGGCTTAAGGGAGATTTTATTGCCATGTCCCAGTACTTAAAGGGTGGCCACAAAGAAGGTGGAGACTCCCTTTTCACAAAGAGTCACTTGGAAAAGAGGGGAGGTAACAGGTGCAAGTTACTCCTGGTGAGATTGGACAAAAGAGGAAAAATTTTTCACACAGAGAACAGTCAGTCATGGGAATAAGCTCCCCAGGGATGTGGTGGACTCCCCAACACTTGACATTTTAAAGATTTAGCTAGACAGGGTGCTAGGCCATCTTGTCTAGACTATGTTTTTGCCAAGAAAGGTTAGATCAGGGTTCCTTCCAAGGTGGCACTATACCATAAGAAGAATAAAGATAATGGTGACTTACATGAACATATGCTTTGGACTTTGCTAGAAACACTTATCCCAGACCTCTGTCAGGGTGTGTGCCCAGACCAGGATGGTGAGCACCAGCCAACATTATATTTCCTCACATTGGTTTTATCCTATTTGTAAGTTTGGATTAATCCCACAACCAGAAATCAGGGAGACCGGGCACAAAACCCCACACGAAGGATTGGCATACACCCAAACCTCCTGTGTGCTGTCACTTCCTCCTGTCTCTGAGGCCAGTGCATCCAAGAGGACATTGCCCACATGTTCCCACCTGGGACAAAAACCTTTTCCTGAAGAACTCTGGCAGCAGGGGCAGCTTCCCAAGTCACTCCAGGCATGTCAGTGCTGGGTGGCCTCTCCCATGGGATCTTGGCTGCAGCACGAGGTAGGAGCAACATAACTCAGTTTGGGGAGGGGAGCCCTGGAGCCAGCAAAGCTGTGCTGCCAAACCCCAGCAACAGCCTCAAACTCTTCCTATGTGTTGGACCCAACCTAAATGAGACACAAAGTGTTTTCTGTCCTAGTGAGCTGCCTTGTGTCCTCGTCTGGATGGCCATGATTCTGTTTGGGCATCACTGTGGCAGGGAATGGAGCATGCAGGACACAAGCCCAGGACCACAAGGCATTTCCCAGCCTACAAACACAACACACTACCCAAGGGATGTTTCAGATATCAAGGGTGCAGTCTTGTGGATATTTGCAATTTCAGATGTGGAAGCCCAGAGGGATGACTGAGGAGGATAGAGCTGACAATCTCACTCCCGTCCAGAATATCCAAGCATTGCAAGTCCAGCTGTAAAATCAGTGTGTAAGATAATAAATACATAGAAATTTGTTTTCAAAGTAATGTCCAAGAAACTTTTCCAGGCATCCTAACAGATACAAAACAATACTAAAACAAATAAAATCCTATAAAATACTCAGGTAGAAATGTTGAGGTGTAACAAATGTATACACAGCTTTCCGGTCCATTTTTTAATAACAAACCCTCTCTACTTCCCTTGCATTTCCAAGGAGCTGCTGTGCAAAAGACACAATTACTTCACTCATCTCTTCAGATGAGTAGGTACTGCCCTGCTGTGGCCCAGTGAGACCCCACTGCTGCCAGAGGGAGAGGTAGGTTCACAGCAGACCCAGCAAACTGGGCATCAGCATTTTCCCTTGGCATCCCTGAACACATGGCAAACAACAGCCCTGCTTTCTCAGGGAAAGGCTCCAAAATGAAGGCACTGCCTGACTTCATGCCTGGAACCCAGTGGCATTTATTAAATCCCCAGCCTCCAGCACTGCTTGAATTGCTTATCTTTGCTTCCCTCTGAAAACAGCTTTGGGGGAAAATTCGCAGCTCCAGCAGACGGCTGTAGAATTTTATGGAACTGGCTGATTTTTGCTGATCAAATAAAATTTATAATAAAAAAAATGATTTTAGGGTCCAAGCACCTCCAGCTGGAAGTCCCCTTTCTTTCTGAATGATGGTGACAGTGGCTGAGCAGCACTTTGTTCCATGCTATGCTCTCTGCCTTCAGATATGAGAGGCAGGAGAAGATAAAAATAAAAGGAACACTGATGGCAAGTCTAATAAACTGTCTCTACAGACAGAGAGCCCTCAGAATGCCCAAAGCACTTCAAATATTTTTTAGGCAGAAGTGTTTTCAGAAAATCAGTGTTTTGTGAGCATTTCTCCCAATTAGCTCTGTGCAGTTCCTGAGGCCTGGTGTTGAGCAGGCAGCTCCCTCCCCAGTGGAGTCCTGGCTGCTCCTGCAGCCCTGTGCTCAATTTGCTCAGCTCAGGGGTGTTAATGCTTCAACGTGCAGCAGGCATTTCCTTAAATGTTGAAAGACTTAAACAAATTACAGCCATCCTATAATTTGGCAGTTTAGAAAAGAAGCTTTTAAAGAGCCTTGTAAAACGAATTACTTTAACCTTCACCCCAGGCTATTTTTAAAACTCATTTGTCTGCACTCCAGCAAGAAGGAAGGCACAAATATATGCATGATCCATGTCTAAAATTTTGATTTCTGAATTAGTTAGAAATATGCTTCAATCTTTGCGGCAACTAATAAATTATTTGGGGAAATGGTGTAATACTAGTCACAGAAATAGCCACAGTTTCATACCCTTCCTCTACTGAGCAAGGCTTGAAATTTGATTTATGGAGGAATTTATGGCAAAGAAAAGAAGCCATAGCACACCACCTCTTTGCAGCAGGGTTTTAATGACTAATTTTCATGCTGCTTTCCACTGCAATGTATGTGCTTTTAATCACACTAATCATGAATTGCCCACTTGTGATGATGCTGCAAATCAAGATGTGCAAAAAGACCTACACAAAAGTTTACACAAAAATATAATGCTGCTCTATGGATCCCATTCCATAAGGCACCAAGTGGGATGAACTACTGCTAGAGAAAGCAGAGGCTCTTCTCTTTCCCCAGGAAGCACGAAAAATCCCTCACTATGTATGAATCCATTTGATGTACTCCCTGTGAAAAAGGTTCCTGTATAAAGAATTAGAATGTGTTTAAAATTGATATCTGCAAGTGCTTATATAGACACACCTCTATGACCATGAATCCCTTGACTTCTGTAACCTCTACATCAAATCAATATCATAACCTGTTATTTTTCTGTGTAACACTTTTAATGCTAATAACTTCTTCATGAAATATGAGAGAGGAAACAGGATTATAAATAAGCTGTTCTCCATTCCCATTTCTATTTCTAATGTACCTGCTTTTAACTGCTTACCTAAAACCTCAAGGTAGCATCTACTTTGGAACATAAAAATACACGAAGTCTGAATCTACAGGCTGGGAGTAGCAGAGTTACTAGGGGGAAGTAAAGCCTTCAGGTTTACATTGCTGGTGTAATCAGGGAATTTACTGAGTAAAAGATGTGGCAGCCATTCAAAATATTTTTGAAGTGGTCTTTGAGACCTCCATCTCATTCCTAACAAAACCAGAATATATCACGTCATATCATCCTGCACTGACATGGGTGGGACCCTCTCTGAAGGGACACATCAGACTCTTGGACTGCATTTGGACACAGCACCAACAGCTCTCCTTGACAGACATGGCAATCCTCTCTCTGGGAAGCCCCAGACCAGATATTCCTGTTCCTTTTACCTTCCCAGAACCCTCAAAGAGAAACTGTAGGAGGATTTAGGATTCCAGATAGAATGTGAAGCAGCTCTAAAGCATCTCATTGTTCACAGGCCCTAAGCCAACTGTAGAAACCACAATGAATTTGGTCTTTAAATGAAACACAAACAACCAACCTGGATTTTACATTATCAGGCAACATTGACATAAAAAAGACATAAAGTATTTGGAGGTTCAACCATCCTCAGAAACCCAAGGGCTCAACTGCATGCTCTTGACAATAAAATAGATTTTTACAGAAGATGTGAAATTAGCATTCACTGCCATCAGGTGTAGATCAGACACAATGCGAGCAAACATCTCTGCAGTTAACAGAAACTTCATAGATGGCATGGTGTCACCTGTCAGCATTGCCCCAGACCTGTCACCATCCCAATCCAGGCAAATTGAGGTTTGAGCTCTGCAAGAGGGCAGCTATGGCCCTGCTAATCTGTTTCACCTGCCATACACCAACACTCGCCCTTGGCAATTCCCCTTTACCAACTGTCTGCTCACACACACAAAAGCTGCAAACACCTCTGTACATTTTCCTCTGTAGTTCCAATTTCCAGCTCACGATATTCCTGCTCTGGTCCCCAGCCCAGAGCTGTGGTCTCCACTCCAGCCTCCAGGACCATCCTCCCAATCTCAGCCTTCACTTCAGACACTGCAGCACTGCAAACATTACCCAGATCACATGCTCAGCCCAGCCACTGGACCATGGCTCATACCTAGCTCCTTAGACCAGGACTGGTCTGCCCTGGGCCTGGTTTTCTGTCTGGTTCATGTTTCATATCCATCCCTCCTGCTTTCCAAAACTGTGTGGTACAGAATCAAACCCCAAGTGAGAACAGCTTTCTGCAGTTGCTGCATGCTTCATCCACCCAAAGTGCCAAATCTGTGTGCAGATCAGAGAGTGGATCTGACGGATCCAATATTCCACCAGAAGCAGATCAAGGGCTCAACTGAAGCAGGAAGGACTCCCTATAACAGCAGTCTTCCTGTCCATACAGCCCTCTGTTTAAAACATCTGACAGCTACTGAACACCAGGTTACATTGTTGCATAATGGAGGTTGTCTCTTTAATCCTGACTTGTAAAAAAAGATCCATTATTACAGAATGTACTATAATAAGGCAAAGATAGTACAGCAGAAAGCAAAAAAAGTTATAAGCTTGTTTTAGGAGAAAAACAAAAGTATAATGAAATAGCAAATTACTCATCAGTGTTTGGAAAGGCAGCTACTCCATATGTGTACAATATAAAGAGTAAAAAAGAACAAAATACAGTAAAAGCAACTAAGAGGGATAAGCCAAGGAACCTTCAGGAAACAGTATTTCTTTGGAGGAAATAATCAAGTGAGCTTTATTGTGACTTTGAAACTGCCCCATGCCCAGTTCTCTCCTCAGCATTGCTCCTGGCCCTCTCTCCAGGGGCTGCTCCACACCCAGCAGGCAGGGAGATGGCCCAGCACCCTCCCCCCCTCCCCCCCGCTCTCCCTCTGGCACTGGCCACCAGCTCCCCCCACTCACAAGCCCACCTCTGCCTGCCCACTGCCCCTGCCCCGAGCAGGACCTGCCCTCACCCCCCACCCCTCCCACCCCGGGCAGCCCCTT
>JANRGV010000084.1:61765832-61797595 GCA_024734035.1 Alethe castanea
CCTCCACCCCACACAACCCACACTGGTCCCAGCACCTTCAGCATGATTTCCCCCCAGACCAACGACTCCAGCACGATGAAAAGAAGAAGCACTTGTGATTGAACAATCCAATTGTTTTATTTTCACGTGTTAAGAGAACCCTATGCCTACCAGCGGAGTTCAACATAGATGGGCAGACAGAAGACTTGAATACAATTAAATACAGGAAAAAATCAACTATATACAACAAGACAGACATCTACATAATATAGATTTTTTCATCTTCTATGAGTTCTTGCCAATGTGAAATATTGCTGGAACTGAAATATATCAGACTTTTTTTTTCCCTTGAAGAAAAAAGCATGTAATGAATTTCCAATTTTTTCCCATGTACTGAGACGTATCTGTTTTGAGATGCACAAAATTTGTGGCACTTCACAGGGTACACAAAAGCTAAAAATTTTTTGTTATAGTTTATGATATCTAAGTTTAGATCTATTTACTGAGACACTAAAGTGGTATTTACATGGAGGAAGTTGTGCAAAATCATTTAGGCTACAGCTAGTAGACCGTGAAAGATGCATGGTTAAGTGACTCACCCTCATCCTCAGTAGTAATCCCTTAAATCCTCTTCTGATCATTCCTTTCACACAGCAGCCCCCAGGAAAATCAGCCATAATTTACTGCTTCTTTGTTAAGATACTGGGACAAAATTGTTTCTGCGACCTCTATAGGTCTCATCAGTTTTAATGTTGGGCTGCTTCTCTTCACACAATTAATACTTTAAGCATCAACTCTCTGCTCTCTGGGACACAAATGCAGCCCTCACTGCCACTGCAGTATGCTGAGACAGCCGCAGTCCTTGCTTGTAGCTCATCTCACCCATGGGAGCCCACAGGAACTACCTGTGTGTAACTTTGTAGGAGTCACCCTATTGCCACAATAGAGACACAGCATACTCCTGCCAACACTGAACCAAAGCCAGTCCAAACCAGGGTGGGGAAGGTACTGCATTTCTTGAGGCAGCCTTTATGTTACAAAACTCTCTTTTACTATATCCAGAAACATCATAATTAAAAAAAAAAAAAGTCAACTTTACTTTGGGTTGCAAGGCAGCTTGAGACAGCTAATTTAGAAGAGCTCCTTTAATTAAAGGCTTCCTACAGATCCCAAGGACTCCTGTGACACTATATTAACTAAACACGTCCTTCAGTTGTGCTGCATCAGGGCAGCACAGGTTCTCATAGTGGTTTCTATAAGCAACCAACTGTCAAGAGGTGGTCAACTTTAATTCTGGAAGTTTTCATAGATGCACCTACCACACCTGTGGATCATAAAACACTGATTTTAATCATCTTGTCTACATGAACCTGTTTGTATCAGCTCACCCTGGATTCCATATTAGCTCGGACATTTAAGTCTGTTCAAAGTTCAAAATAGACATTTAGAGCTCAGTCCTGGGGAAAAAGTGACTGGGTAAGAGTGCATAAATATTCCTGCCTTCTCAATCAGAGATGTCTTTCCTAGGAGATGCATCTGACTTTTTTTTTAAAACTGCATTTAAAGAAAACTCGACCACTCTCAGGGCAAAGGGAGATTAAAAATTGTTCAGTAGCAGTGTTCACAGCTTGTTAGAGAAAAGTTTAAAGCTTCCACTCAGTAATGGCAGTAGAGTTATTCAATTTTCAATCCTATTCACCAGGCTACATCCAATCAGGAGTCAGGGTAACAACCAGCAAGAACAGCAAAGTGAACACACTGAACTTAAAGCATTACACTGGGAACAGCTGATATAGTAAGAAGATCTGTAGGTAGTTTGGTATTCAGCATACAGATGAATTTACTTCTTGTTCATTACTAGGAAGCCTAGAGAAGACTCTATTCTTAACATTTATTAGGAGAGAGTGTTACAGCACAAGTAAACCCAAGAGACCATCTCATCATGTTAGAAAATAAATTCAGTGTTGGGATTAGAATATAAGAATTCTTGGCAGCTGAAACAATCAGGAATTATTTTCAAGTTGTACATGCTGCTTTGTGTCTCTATGTACTTGGGATCTCATGGAGCTCATAAAATCATCTGCACGTTCAAATCTCCTGCTCAAAACACTTGATTGCTGGTTAACAGCAGGTCACTTTATTGCATACCCTTTGTTGTCAATTTAAGACTGATTTATGAAAAAGCAACCCATCAGTACAGAACTCACTCTACTTGGGCAAAGATGATATGCAAGAAAGCAAGAGCCATGAGCTTCTTACAGGATGAAAAACAAAAGGTGTAACGAAATTGTAAATTGCGAAACTGTCTTCTGAAAGGAAACTATTCCGTACCTGTATGTGAAGGTGGGAATAATTCAAAGAGTAAGAAAGAACAAAATATTCACGCTCCCTCATTTAAGCATTAAAAAAAGTAGAAGGAAATAGATTAACTGCTTCCTTCCTGGTCTAGGTTGCTGGTCTAGTTTAGACACAGTCATCAATGTAGCATGATAACCAGGAACATGACAAGAAGCAACTTGGACCATAAAAAAGCTGTCTAGATACGTTCAAGTTGGTCTCCAAAAAAACCAGTTTTATTTGAATTTGTGCACAACCTGCTGCTCTTTAAATCTTCAGAGCGCTGAAAATATACCATTTCCCCCAAAATCGAGTTGAGTCTGTCCTGAGAAATAAAAGTACTCATATATAAATGGGATGATATTGTCTGTGAGTGAGTTTCTTCCTGCAGGTTGGGCAAGAGTTGGCATTCCTAAGGGAATCACGGAGGCACTGACTGCAGAAGACATGGCCACATTTTGTTGACACAATCAGTCGTCCACTTTGTACAATCTGGAAGAAAAGAAACCACAAGAGGCATTGGAAGTAAAGAATTCAACTTTGCTGGTCTACTGCTATCACACAAACAGGACTTACAGTATCTGGAATTGTCCTTTACTCTTAGAATAGTAAGGAACCTGAAGATCTTTCAGTGCCACCCTGCCAAGGGTTCCTCCCTCTACCCCCATCACCAAGAAGTGACTTAGACTGACAAGTTATTATGAGCTTCAAGGCAAGCTCTGTGCTTCAAGCCAGCTCTCTGTAACATCCCATACTGGCCAAGTGAGTTGTACACTCCCCCTCTGCCCCCTTCCCTCTCACACAGAATACAAAGCACGCAGATCCTTACCTCTGAGTAGACATCCATGCAAATTGGACAGCTAACAGTACCAGACGGCCTTGTGGTACAGAGAACAGAACAAGAACATGCAGGCATTAATTTCACTGCACATCAAGGGTTACCCACACACAAAATGTCACGTCACCATCTGAGTGCACTGACTAGCCATGATGCATTTCTTTTCAACTCCTCAGTTTGTGGCATGTAATAACAAGATTGGGTCTCCCTGTTCTGAAGAAAAGGTTTACCCTACGGGGAAGATGCACCCAGTCACCCTAAACTAGCACAAGAATTCACAGCAGTCTCTTGCTCTGTTCAGCACTAATCTCCAACAGGCCATCAGTGACAGCTCTGCAACAAAAGCACTGAGCTGTGCCTTGGAAACGAGTCATTCTAGAAAGGGAAAAGGCTGTCAGAAGTTCAAAAATCCCCTGCTCTAATTTAGCAACAGCCCAGTAAAATACGCATTCCAAGAACTCCTCCTTATAAAATGTAGGTCAGGAACACACCAATGTGAGGAAACACTCAACCTCACATTTCTAGCTCCAAGGCAGAGAGACCGGCTCAGTCTGTTCCTGAGCTGTGGCTGCTGACGTGCCTCTGCTGCCTTCAGCCTCCAGGACTGCAGTACTGCACACACACGTAGAACACACAGCTCGGCTGCCCAGGGAACATCCCAGCCCAAGTGCTGAATGACAGCAGCTAGCAGAAACAAAAGGAGCTTTCTGACACTTTTCTTTACAAACTAATCTCCACTTTAAACCTTCAGAACTCTTTACCCTAAACACTTGGCTTTCTTATGTCACCGCCCATGCTGAAACACAGTTTTAAACTTATTCATCAAACAGGCATAGAAAGCATGAGATGGCCTTTATCCTGTTATCTTCATGCAGGGAGCACTACTAACATCTACCCCTAGTTTCACCTAAAGAATTTAACTCCACTAATTCTGCCATTTTTACTCCTCCAATTTTTGAGGCACCAGGTGTAACACTTCAGTAACAAATTACAATTAATGATAATCTTAGAAGGATGAAGAGTCCAATACTACAGATGGCTCTGGCAATCCCCAGCACCAGGAAGGACCCTTTTGTCAATGTTAAATGCTACAGCACTGAGTTCTTTCAGCCTTATCTACCCAGAGGAGGAAGGTGCAATCTTTAACAGAGGAGGCTGAAGGAACCAACAATTACTTTCTCATAGTATCCAGTTAGTGGTATTTGTTCTCTGAAGTACTTAACAACCAAAATTTAAATATCTACAACTCCATTGGCAAAGCACATTATGGATTAGAATAGCATAGGACTTTTTGGTGGCATATTTATGACCTGGCATCCAAAAGCTACATACTCAAGTTCTCTCCTACACTGCCTTTCAGTAATCCAAAAGGCTCAAAGCACATCAGCTTCATTTAACCCTGTATTTCCCCTGCTCCTCACAGAAAAAAAAAACCAAAAAAATACTTTAAAAGAAGTTTATACTACAATTCTTATGCCCTTCTGATGCCTTGGAGAGGCTACCTAAAAGAGAGGCCAGACAAAAGAATAAGGTAGGTATTTATTAAAAAGCCTTCAATGGATACACCTTGGGCAGTTGAAAGCCTCACAGAGCCCAGGATGGACAACAGTCACGAGTTTCTCAGATGGATGAAAGTTTGGTCTATTTGCATATCAGAGGTTAATTGTCCAATTATAGTTACAGGTAATGAAGTCACATTCCCCTGGGCTGCTTCTCCCCTCCCCCTCTGATTAATTTTTGTTTACACTTTCCGGGGCCTGAGGTAAATGGTGTGACCTCGGTTCCCAGACCCAGAAAGATTGTTTAGTCTGATCAAAGTGGGAAGAAAGCTAACTAGCATTCTATATAGAGTTCAGAGTTATACTCCAATGCAGTACAGAATCTGAAAAATATAAAAGCTAAAAACTTAAGGCTTCACTTCAACTTGCCTAGTCACATAGACAGCGGATTTCATTTCCGTAGTCAAACACATTGCAGCAGGATTTACTCTTTCTCTGCAGAATGGGGTCTTTACTGACTGAAACAGAAGATTCCCATCCTACATGTAAACATATCAGGGCTCCATAACATCCATGAGACAGAACAAGAATTGACCATAACAGCACGATCTCCAGGATTACCCTGCAAGTATACCTTGGGAAGGACAGTAACTGCTTGAAGAAAAGTAGCAACTGGCACAGTATGTAAAAAAACCAGGGAATGCATAAGTGTTTTTACGGGAATTTGCCAGTGTGCTGCCTGCCAGTCTTGTGATACCAAACCTCATGGACACCAACAGAAGTATTTTATATCTAACGTAACTACTAGAGCTCTGTAGGAAAAGGAAATGCAATACATTATGTGACTAACTCCCATGTCCTTGCCACACCCCACACTCATCTTTAAGGCTATATACAAAGCTGTAGATCTCTTCTGGGCTGACTTTTCATCCTACAGTGAAAATGGTATCATTTGACTATCACACAACATGGGATGTCATACTCATTCAAAGAGGGAACTGAGTAAGTGAATGCTTCAGAGAAAGTCAGGTGATGACAAATACAGCTTAGTCCTGTCTATTCAAAGGAAGCCCAGCTCAGCTGTGCTTTGGTAGGTCATAAGGCATACGTACTTTGAACCTGCAGTTTCCTCTTCCAGCGGTGCCAGTTCCCGAGATGCTTTATCAGCCACGTAGACATCGTTGTCCCTTGTTTCATCTTCATCATCACTGCTCAGTACACAGCTGTCTGACTGCCGCTGGCTTCTGAGTCTCAGATTTCTCCTTTGTCGTTGGTTCTCTGTAATTTAATTTTGTTAAGTTAGCTATACTATTATCTCTTTCCCTGGAATTATCCCTGAAATGCAAGATTAGACTATATTCAGCTGAGTTAAAAGCAATCTTAAACAAACTAGTTTCCAAATATTAAGGCTGAACATGTCCAGACATTTTGAATATTCTGCTACATACTGACACAAAACATTTGGTCTCTTCACCCCACAGACAGCTAAAACTTGATCTGGAAGATCCTCAGTGTCACACACTCCATGTAGTTATACTACCTGTGAATTAATCTCCCCATAAAGGGAAGATAATTCTCCCAATTCTTACTGACAGAAAGTGCTACAATCCTATGCTGAGGAACTGCAACAATTGCTGTGCTCTGGAAGAGAGAGGATTGAATTCAAGTTTATCTCTGTAACTCCAGTATTCATGTGGAAATAATCAAGCTACTAATAAATAAAAGGATATAAAAAGTCACAAAATTAAAACCACTTTCTGCCTAAGTGTTCAGCTACAACTTTTAATGTAGGCATTTTTCACTTATTCTTGCTTCATTCAGATCACAGAACAGATTACATTCTAGATAAGTAGCTGACAACATACTAATACATCTCCAATAATGTAATCAGAACCATGTCTGAAAGATGTAAAAGGTGAAACTTCTTTAGACCTGTAACTATTTTAACATCTGAAGTAGAAAAGCAGTTAATACTTCTCACTGCAAAATTTGAGGCATGTTAGACTAGTGAATACTATGAGCACAAATGACTTTCTTTAGTTCCTTCACTGCAATACAGGTTAAACAAAACTTCTGACTTTTTTTTTTTTTCATTCACAATCAATATTCTGGTGCTAATTAAAATTATGGCCAACTTGGAGCTTAAAGAAATTCTGTCTTCAGAAAATATTAAAAAGTATTTAGAGGAGCTTTTGATATATTTTATTTCAGATACTTTCTACAAGCTCTGATACTGACTAACAGAGACTGGATTAATTCTCTAAGGCACTGGCCAGATGCTTTAGGAATGTCCTTGGCCTTTTGCAGTTTCAATAAATGTTGCTCAAAATCATTGGAAAAGGCAAACAAAAAATAATTCTTACATTTAGGAGAATTTCATTATCAATTTTAAAATATCAACTTACCTTCAACAATCTTGCATCAATACATATGGGAAAGGAGAGAAAAGAAAATACAATTAGACTTCGTTGTGCACCCCTGGTGTTACATACAAACACCAGCTAGGCACAGCAGTTCCAACAAAACAACCTAAGAAAAGTAGGCTATTACTCTTATTTTGATTAGGAATATTAAAAGTAGTATATTAAATGCTTCACTGTAAACAACTATTTGGATGTTGATGGTTCTGCTCCCACTGCTCCAATGGGGTAGAAATAGAGGCAATCTATGAACCACTTGAACCCACTTCTACCTGCTCCCCCATTTCAGTTCCATATTTCAGGGTTTCAGGTGATTGTTTCCCTCTTTCTCCTCAAACAGGCCAGTTCAGCAGTGATGTCCATAAACCCTTCATATTATGGCAGCTGCTGAAGAAATGAAACCCAATCCCCAACCTGCTCTTGGTGGAACTGGAGCAGGGTAAGTGCAGATTCTGTTAAGTTTGAGGGTCTTTCCTTTGCAACGGCTCAGGAATAACCCCAGCAAGAAATATTCCCTATGCTATTCCTATTGTTTGTTTCTGCTTGGCACAGCAGAAGTGGCATCCCAAAACTGAGGGGATAAACAAAACTGTCAGCTGGATCAAAGACTATTCTAGCTTTCAAAAGAACAGGAAAAAAAACCGTTTTTTTTTTTAAAGACTTCTTGGAGAATTAACCTGAACTTATTTTACTTACTCTTCTTTCCCTTGGCTTTTCCTTTAAATCACTGGCTCATAGGGGTATTAGAAACAAATTCTTCACCAAGAGTTATCAAGCACTGGAAGGGGCTGCCCAGTGGCATTGGCTTGAAGTCACCATCCCTGTAGATATTTCCAAGACTTGAAGATGTGGTGCCTACAGACACGGCTTAGTTGTGGACTGGTGGTGCTGGGTGAACAGTTGGACTCGATGATCTTAGAGGTCCTTTCCAACTCAAACAATTCTATGATTCTATCTTTGATATATCTGGAAAAACTTAAACTATCAACTGCATCTCTTTATGTTACACTACTTATGACTGATCTATATAAACTTCAGGTTCTGGAGCAAAAATTTATTTTATACTACCCTATCACTAACTGCAAGTGCACCTCCAGAGAAGCTTCTTTGTTACCTGTAACACAGGACCTTCATGCCCTGACAATACAACTCTGAACTTAAACTTAACTTTAAAGTCAAATTCTATCAGGCAACACATGAGAAAACTAATCTGACTACAATATTTAGGCAAGTGTGCTTTTCACTACTTACCACAACAGAATCATTGTGAGTTAGATCAACAACTACAGGATCAGAAGACTCACATGTGAGATCTACTACTTCTTCACCAGCTGAAAAACAAAGTTAGAATCAAGGTCAGAGATTGCAAAGGAGGAAAATTGCCTGACACTGTCTAACAGCCTGAGATTCAACCATCTCCTGTCCATCTTCTCTTCAGGAACAAGTCCAACGTGCCACTCAAGCATTGCCCTCAGCAATCCAGAGAGCTTTGCCAGCCCTGCTTTCAGCAAGCTGAAATGCAAAAGAGCAGCTAAGCTTCTCACACAATTCTGTAGAATGACAAGAGCAACAGACAATGGAGACAGGAGAATGTTTATCACACAGAAATATAACATGGATCATATAGGATATAACAGTACTGTGCTGTGCATGTTCCCTTGAAGGACTGGGATTTCCTTATTTTCTTCAAACTTGGGAGTTCACTAATTTAGTTTGCCACTCTGCGCAGTGGCAGGTACTGTAACTCCCATCTAATCTGAATAGACATGTAGATGTTTGAGCAGCTCTTGAGGATCCTTCCTGTGCAAACTCATCTATCACTAGTGGAAAATGCACTAACACTAACAAACCAATCCAGTTTTCAGTAGGCTTGTTGTTTAATGATGCCATACTAGGCACTTCTTAAAATCATGCTCCCCTTCTTCTCCAGTAAATGGCCTAGAAACTGGCAAAAACACGTTCAGTTGGACCCAAACCCTTCAGAAGTATTTAATGCTCTTATCACTTCAAAAGAAAGCTTACCACTTTCTTCAAGTTCTATTGGCTCTGCTTCTGAAGCCATTTCAGCAGTAGAAGCCACGAGCCTGCCTCTTTTTCGAGCTTGCCTAGAATTAACTGTTCCTCCACGACGCTTCCGTTGAGTCTAAGAGAGAACAAAGACTTAGCATTTTCTGTGCAAGCAATATTAACATAGCCCTCAATTTCACAACACCAGTGAAACCACACAAGGGTACAGAAAACACTCCTGGAATGGCTGCAACAGTCATCAAAAGGTGGTATGGGTTATTCTTACCTGAATCGATTCCAGCAAGGAAAAAACATCACCCCAGATCCAGATCTCTTACCAGCTGCCTCACCAAGAAAAGGCCTATCATGATGGTTTGCAAATGAGAAACCAGTTCACAATTTATCAGGTTTTGCCGATACTGTGAGCATTTCTGTACTAGTGCTAGCACCTAGAGTGATTAAAAATCTTTACTGAACTTACAAGAAGATTCAACATATTTATGTTCCTGTGTATTAAAATAGCTCGCAGAAATACAATGGAAAACATGGTTCAAGAATCAGGTTTGCATTGACTAGCAAAATACTTACTGTGCTCATAGTGTTTCTTGATCTAAAACCACTGAAAAAGAGGTACAAACACCAAAAAAGTAATGGCAAGGAAGCTACAGCTATAATTTCCTTAGATTCCTTTAGGTAGCTCACTGATAAATACTCCAGGTTTCTGAAGGTCAGAGGACAGTGTTCTTCCAAACCTATCAAAGAGAAGAGAGGAGGTTACCTGTCTGCAATGCTTGTATTCTCCAATGTCTCCTGCTCCAAGATTTCCATTCCTGAGCCACCAGCTTCTGCTCAAAGCCAGAGGGGAGGGAAGCCCCCAAGTTCAGCATGTGAGCCTCAGACACCTGCAGCTGGGCCTGAAGCCTCATTCATTCTCACCCATGAACTAAACACCTGAAAAAGTGAGTTTGACAGCTCTGGAAGAACATTAAGAATCCAAATGGCATTGAACTGAAAAGCAACTGAATGATACTCAAGGCAATGTCTGTGGGCAGGAATCACTGGGAATTTTGTCATGAACAGCCATGTTCAGAGAACCTCAACTCCAGATGAGCAGCTTTATTCTACAACCCATCTCCAGATTCCAACAGGTGGGAGCCAAACAGCTTGAGAAGAATTCAAAGCAACTGAAGGAGGCAAATTTCAGTTTCAAAATACTTGCTGATGTGCAGGAGAATATGACTTCACCTGTGCACGCCCAGCTACCTGCCAAGGGTGAGAGGTGAAAAGCAGAAAGGCAGCTCTGAGTAACTGACAGGGTACTGAAGGTCCATCTTGGAGCCTGGCTGTGGTACAGTTACCCCCTGTCCAACACACAGTGCAGAGCTGGGGCTGGGCACGAGTGGACATGGTGGACGGACCAGGAAAACACCAACTCGGAGTCCTGGGGTGAGTGTATGGTCTGGTATCCCCTACTGTCTGCTCTGTGCTCAGATATGAGTCCTGTAGCTTCAAGTTAGATCAGGGTAGGGGGGAAGTAGTGGAATTCTTTTGGTGCCTGTGTTCAAAAACACAGAGATAAGACCCTCAGTTACTCTCAGCTCTCAGCTTTCTTTCTCCAGAGAAAGAGAAAGAGAGAGACAGAGACTGACAGAGTTTTTCCTTGTTTTTTAGCTAAATAAAACATGCTTGAGAAAAATGCTTACACTCAATTTGGTTCTTATTATGAAGCCCAAAGATATATTTATGTATAGTTTTATAGCAACACAATACACCACTCATCAATTTTCTCACATTTTTTCATTTTAAAACTGGCACAACAGCCAAAATGAAAGTCAATATACCTTCCCCCCACCCCCTCCCAGCTGAACCACATATGCCAGACTTAATGCTTAGTGAGTCCATGGGCACAATAGATCTCATTTTCAGAACTATTATGTGTAACACCCTCTCCCACTTTTTTTTAGAAATCTAAACTGACATGTTCAGTTTTTCTGGTAATAGTCTCATGCTGTCACCTGGGATGTTGAAGACTCAGGCTACCAGAGAAGGCACACTGACTTGTCTCCTGCTTCTTCAACGCAGGACTCACCTATGCAATCATTTCCATAACATTCTGCATCCAGGTAACAAGAATTCTCTTTTAACACTTCATCTCACTGTTCTTAAGGTCTAGATTTCATTTCACTTGTTAAGAAAGAAAGCCTCTCTGTAAGCCTTATCAGCATTCTTGGGAAGATCCTATTTTAGCAGCCAGTGCATGATGACATTAAAAACGTGGCAAGGAAAGCACCCATGCAAGTGCCAGACAGCAACACACCTGCACTGGACTTTGTGGATATGAAACAAGAGCCCAAAGAATCCTACATACAGTTCACTGATCGCCTTGAACAAGCCCTTGAGGGACAAACTACCCAAGAAAAGGCAAAAAATGGATTAATGAAAAGACTGGCAGTATCTAACGCAAATCCTGAATGTAAAAAGCTACTGTGTGCCCTTGCACCTGAGCCTGACCCAACCTTAATGCAAATGACTGAGGCCTGGAAGTGCCTCAGGATGCCAGAACACTCAGCTGCCCTACGAGCTCAGGCAGTGAGTCAAGGAGTGGCAGAGGCTCTGGCAGCAATGCAAATTATCCCTCAAGGAGCACCACAACAAGGTCCTGGCCCATGTTATGAATGTGGCAAATATAGAAATTTTAGAAAAATTAGGAAAATTTAGAAATTTTAGCATTTTAGAAAACACTGTCTCCAGCGAGGAGCAAAGGTTCCTACACATTCTAGGTGTAAAAAAGGTTACCAGCAAAAAACGTAAAACCATACCTACAGCCATTGCAAGACATCCGCAAGAAGATTTCCAAAAAGAATCCCGGAGGGAAGAAGAGACAGAGGCATCCAAAGACAGATCTACAGACAACAATCCTTAACTGTTTGCCCATTGTTAAAATTTCTCAAGTCTATTACAGATTACCATCCAGGACACGGCCTTCAAAAGACTCCTGCTCATCGTATTTCGTGTATCTGAGATGCTGCTCCTAGCTAAAGGCTGAATAGTTCCACAGCCAAAGCAAAATGGATGGGTAACTTTAGCCAATTTAACCCAGCAGGAAACCCTCTGTCTTTCAGTTGCCAACCCAGATAACCCCTTTTCAACATGTTTAGTAGGGCTGTCAATGGATGCGTAGCCAATACCAGAGGATACCATCCATGCTATGCAGGGTAATAGTCCTGAGAGCATATGGGATCATAACCCTGTAGATGTCTGGGACTATTGGACCCTTGACCTCCCTCATGCACCATTAGAGCCTCAAGAGTTAGAGCTTCTTGGCTCTGCTAAAATGGATTTCTGCATTAAGTTTCAATATAAGGAGAGAAGTCAATCAGTGATGAGGGATAGCGTTAACCTCCAATATATAGACAAGAATGAAACAGCAGTATGGGATGCTTCCCCTCACCACCTCACATATAGAAATGAAAGCTTATGGTGCAATTACACTTCACCTACCCCCTCCTGGTCTAGTGGCAAACTCCTTCAACTACCACAGGAATGTTTCCCATTTGTGGGGATCGGGCACAGCCTGCCATTCCATCGTACATCAAGGGTGGACCATGTAGCTTGGGGAGGCTTACTGTACTAACACCCAACCTTACAATGATTCATAACAAAAAGGCACGACAACTGGCATGTGAAAAACTATTTCTCCATCAATTAGAATTAGAATGTAAAGAAATTACCTATTGGAGCGAGAAGAAAAGAATAGCAGCATCCATACTGGCTCCTTGGGTTGCTGCAGCAAAGGCTTTGAAACAATTGGACAGTTTAGGGTGTTGGCTGAGAAAGCAAACCAACACTACATCGATTGCATTGAGTTATTAACCAACACAGCATTAGACATGCCACTCTACAGAACAGGGCTGCTATAGACTTCCTACTACTAGCACAAGGACATGGCTGCAAAGACTTTGAGGGGATGTACTAGACAATACACTGGAGCATCCAACTATTGAAGCAAAGAGTTAAAAAACTACAAATCGAAGACAAGAAGGACTGGATAAATGGACTGCTCAAGAGCTGGGGTTTAGCGCATTGGCTGTTATCTCTTGTCATGGAGGGATTGTTGGTTCTTGTGGTAGTTGTTATTGTGTTAACATTGTTACTATTGTTAACATCTTTAGTAAGTTGTCTCTTGAAGGTCTTAAAAAAGTCCTTACAATCAGTTTTTAGTGTTCAGCTGAAAAGGGGAGATGTGGGAGTTGGACTGGCGGGGACTGACAGTGAGTTGGCCTTGGCTGACCATGAAGTGAGCATCAACCTAAGACTGTGGGAAATGAGATGCTATGAAGGGAAACATCTGGTCAGGTCATGGAGAGAAGGATGGGATTATGGGAATGAGTATGCTAATGTACTGGTTCCATGTAAGGTAATGTTCTGAGTTCTTATTGTTGATTGGTTAGTCATGTTTTACATATAGGGTAATGTTAATGTTCATTGGTTCACTGTTCTGCTACAAAGGTTCTATATTGTCATGTTTACCCCTCTGAGGGGTCTTTTGAGGTTGCCCCACACTGTGTTCAGCTTACGTTCTTTTGTAGTCTCAGTATTATTAAATTGTTTTCCGGGCTTACTCCATCATTCCCGTCCGTATTTCATTTGCCACCCTGGCTGGCCCAGTTCAAGTCACATCACTGGCACCAGAAGAGGGAGGGGAAGGAGGAGATACAGCACAAAGGAGGCAAGGGAGAGAACGATCCCTAAGCCTTACATATCTGCTCTTTCAAAATAATTGCTTCAAGATAAGTTACTATCTTCATTGACCAGCAAGAAATTAAATGAAAAATTATTTAGACAAACCAGTTTTCTGCACGCAGCAAGAGAATGAACAAGAGTGAGCAACATATGAGGTATATTAAGAAGTTAGGCTGTTAGATTATTAGTAAGTTTTATTTCATCAAGAAAGCCAAGAGACATTTTCCTCCATTGTCCTCAGATATAGAATTGGAAAAAATACCTGGACATCAAAAAGCTGGGGAATGTCAGTTGGTGCACACAGCTGAGAAATGGAAAGAGATGAACTTTATATAAGCTTATTTTAAATTACAGGTTGCCAGAACTGTTTTTAAATAGAATCTTTCAGAACAACAACACCGATCTATCTGTACTGCTGAAAGACAGCAAAAAATAAACCTATTGTATTCATCAGGCAGGATGGGTTTTTGCATTTAAATGCAAAATACCCAGGCGGTTTCACAAGACTTGGTGCTTTTCAGACTTAATGCTGAATACAACCCAGTGCAATGGTTTTTTAACCAAGTATCTCTAGAAAGGGTCAAAAACATTGCAGGGAACACCTGTGATGACTCCAAAAAAAACTTGCACAGATTCTCTTTGGCTATGAGCGACTTAAATGCCAAAGGAGAGCTGTAACAGAACTAAAAATGAACCAAACCAACCAACAAACTTCAATTTTAAAGTTATGCTGAAAATTGAAGTAACACACAGAAGAAGACATGTTAAGACCATCCTATCCACTTTAAATACTCACACGCTTCTTTATCCATAAATGAAAAACCAGATTATTTATAGGATTACTGTAATGTCTGTGAACATAGGATTACTGTGAAATGTCTCAGAGTATCTCGTGTCAATCCTCAACTGCAGTGAAGGACAGAATCACCTTTTGACCTAAGTGACAGAGCACACTGCTGCTCTTCAGATGGTTTAATTTTCAGAGTCTTAGAACACTGACAATTGGGTTTCTTTGTAATTAATGCAGAGAGTACATACAAGGCTCAAATGTCCCAGCTGTCGATAGCTCCAAACCTCTTTAGAAGCTGCTTCTGAAGAATTAAGTTGAGAAAAGATACCCACAGGGAAGCCATCACTGTAAAACTACCTCAAATCATCACAGGCAGGTTCATCAATATCAACATGGCTCATCTCAGGAGAGTCCTGTTTACTAAGAAAATCCAATTGCTGGAATTTATTAAGACTATGGAAGGAGTCTTATGATCCAGTAACATTTTTGTTTTGTAAGAACAAACCTTCTCTGTTGGGCTATAGATTTCCACATTATTGGCTTATTTGGGAAACCTCATTGAACATCAACTGCCCAAACATTCTGAAAACAAAGCAGATTTTACTGTCTTAAATACAACACAGATCAAGTTTAGTAATGTAGAGGAACAGGATATACACATTGCACATTAAGAGATACACTCACCTAGAAGAATTCCTTAAAAATCTTCAAAACTGTAGGACTACTTAATTTAATAACAAAGTTTGTTACACAGGACCGGACAGCCCAAGTTAATGATAAGGCCTACAACACTCTTCCTCCAGCAGTCAATATGAAACCACCCACCATCAACTCTCCCAGGAACTGATAATACAAGGAATTACTGCAGCAACCTCCCTCCTCCTCAAAAGCTGCAGTTATCTGTAAGACTTATAACAAGATGCATGCAGATATCAATTCGAAATTCTAAAATTATGACTTTTTAAAAAGCAAAAAGACTTTTCTTTATGTAAAACCTTAGCTGATCAACTTAGCAAGCCAATACTTCTAATTTTTACAGACTTTCTACTGCTTCACTGCAGGATGGTACAGTACCAGAAAAGGCCGCTCCCCTTCCTGTGATATGCAGAGTTCTGCACATGCAGTTATTGTTCCTAAGCAGTGCTGATCTCAGAACAAATACTATTTGTATTTCAAACACTACAAGTACCAACTTTTCTCTGTACTTGAGTAAAAAGAAGGTCAAGCTATTTAAATTAAGAATGTTTACACTTCAGTAAGGGTAACTACTGCTATTCATAATTTAAGTCTCTTGTTTTTTCTTCTACAAAAAAGTCAACGTTTTCACATAGTTCAAGCGGAGCTTATTAAACATGTTTGAATTACCAGTCAAAAACAATTGATTCTCTAGAATACTGAAAACTTTTCTTGTACCACTCTCAAAATGAAGTCTTGGTCTCCCACATGAACGGAGGCAAATTGTCTGAAGCAAGAGACAGACATTTTCCCTGTCTCACTAACACAAACAAGACTTAAGCTCATATTCATTCTCACAATCATCACAACAAATACACTGAAGTAC
The DNA here is from genome assembly GCA_024734035.1 of Alethe castanea. Taxonomy (NCBI): domain Eukaryota; kingdom Metazoa; phylum Chordata; class Aves; order Passeriformes; family Muscicapidae; genus Alethe; species Alethe castanea. The sequence goes on from JANRGV010000084.1 coordinate 61,782,007, forward strand.
CTATTTGAAGAAACAAATAATGTCAATCCAAAAACTGGGAATGTGCAAGGCACAGCTGACAATCAAAATGGGATATCCAAATGATGCCTTAAGTTTTAGTTTTATATTTTTCAGATCTTATACCAGATTAGTGTATAACTCTGAACTTCACATAGAGTGTTAGCAAGCTCTCATCACAGTTTGGTCAGATAAAACAATCCTTCCAGGCCTGAAAACCAAGGTCACACCATCACAGCCTCAGGCCCGAAAAGTATAAACAAAAGTAAATTGGGGGGGAGCAAACTGGGGGAATACGACTTCATTACCTCTGAAGCTGTAATTGGACAATTAACCCCTGATATGCAAAGAGACCAAACTTATATTGGCCACTTTATCCCTAACTCTGTCTAGCCTCTTCATAGCCAGTTCAAGCCATCACCATGCCTGTAAGACTGCTTCGTATTTCTACTCCAGATGTCTCTTTGTACCCCTAACAACAGGAAACACTGAATCAAAGATGCATCTGCATAACAAGATTTTTGTCCTCAGAAGATGCACATACCAGGCACAAAGTGCTACTCTCAATTTTTATTTTATTTTATTTTTTTTTACCATGGAGAACACTAATCTTTCACTTTTTTAAAGCTTCCTACCCAGTATTTCCAGTACTTTTTAAAGATGCTTTCATTTTCTCAAACGCACTACACCAACTTCACCAACTTCAGTGAAAAAAGAAACTGAGTTTCTGTTATCCAAATTAGGTAAAACGTTCCCATACTAAAAGACCTTGGTGAGAGGCACCATAAAAAGAGTACAGATGAGAGATAACCAGCTTACCAGAGAGATACACCGGTCTGCCTGCTCTAAGCAGACAGCTACATCTACAGACAAATATGACATATTCATGAATAACCTAAAAAACCCGAAACAGTTCCAAAAACAACCAAGAAATCCCCCAAACCCACCCACAGAACAAAACACACTAAACCTTTTAATCGGCCATATGTCCTATTCCAGACACAGAAAAAAAAAAAAAAAAGGATACTGGCCAGAAGAAAATCTCATTGCTCTTACTTGCACAAGTTTCTCTGAGAGACGCCATAACTCGTTTTCAGTAGTCTCAAAAATCAAACATAGAAGAAAGAAAAAAACCCAAACAAACAACTAGCTGAGTGTTTCCACATCCTGTAATGAAGTGCAGGTGCGGGCTGAGGTAGGCGAGGAACATTCCCCCCACTCCTGCTGTCACACAAAATGGGAGGGCAGAGCGACAACTTCATGCAGCTACATCCACCGAGCCCCGGCTGTTCCTCCGCAGCAGAACAGACCACTCTCCCCGGGAAAGGGGCAGGACCGGCGGTAGCCCCAGCCGTGCCCGCACCTCGGCGCTGCGGCCGCCCGCCGGTCAGGGCAGGGCAGAGGCGGCGGGGCCGCCCCGTGAACCGGGCGGCGGCGGCGGAGCCGGCCCCGGAGCACCGGCCAGGGCCGGGAGGGCGGACCCGTCACGCGGCTCTCGGCGGGGGCTGCGGGGGAGCCCCTCGGACAGGGCCGCACCCGGGGAAGGGGCTGGGGCACCGTCCTCAGGCCGGAGCGCGGGCGGCGCCGGCCCAGCCGGCAGGAACGGCCGCATCGCCTCCGCTCCCCCCACTGCGGACAGGAACGGCTGCTTCCCCTTCCGCTTCTCCTTCCCTTTCTCCTTCCCTTCCCGTTCCTCTCCCTCACCTGCCGCCCCGGACCCTCAGGCAAGCGGGAGGGACGGAGTCGGTAGCTCCGCTCCCCCCCCGGCCGAGCCCCCGGCCCGCCGCACTCACCTCAGAGCCGGCCGGCAGCGGCGCACGGCAGCGCCCGCCCCTGCGCGCTCACCATTGGCGGAGCCGCGGCCCTGCGCTCGCGGAGTGGTGGATGCACACGTCAATCAGACGGGGAGCAGTGCGGCCCCACCTCCTCTGCTGCCGCGGGGCATGCTGGGAGTTGTAGTTCCGCGCGGGCCTGGGGCCTGTGCGGGGTTGTCGGGGCCCGCTGAGTTCTCTTGCCGCCCTTCGGGAAAGGTCTCTTGGTCCTCGTGTTTTTTCGGCCCTGACAGACCCTGAAAGGGGCGGCCGAAGCCCGACCTTGCTTTTGCTGTGTTCTCCGGAGCTGTTGTACCTGGAGGTGGAGTGTGTGTGGGCTCTGGGGTGATGTTTTCCACTCTCCTCCCCCCCGCTCTTCCCCCCTGTCTTCTGGAAACGTTTCACAGAATGTCAGAATCGTAGAATCGATTAGGTCGGGAAAGACCTTTGAGGTCATCAAGTCCAACCCATGACTGAACACCACCACGTCAACCATAATGTTATAAACTGCTCATGCAGAAGTGAATGGACTTCTGTGGTGGATACTGCACCTTGTAACAAGCCAAGTCAACCCAATCCAGTTCCTTCAGAAACATTGTGCAGCTTTTATACCAAGGGCAAAAAACACCACCATACGTGGCAGACCACCAGGGGTTCCTAAGGACCCTGAAGAGGGTTATTGGGCAAACCCAGGCAACTTCATATCTAACACTTCTCTAATTAACATGTGTGGATACTGCTGAAGGCCTAGGCAAATTTTAGCCAGGCTTTTTCTCAGGTTCTGAGCTTCTTTTCCAGGCCGTGACGCTTTCCCAGCTCTGGCCAGGATTTTTCCCAGGATGATAGCTTGCTTACAAATAGAAAGGAATTAATAAACATAAGATTAGCACCTGGTGTTGACCGTGTCTTGAGGGGAAGCTGTCTGAGGAGCAGCTGAGGGCACTTGGTCTGTTCAGAAGAAGACCCTGAGAAGACAGAGACCTCACTGCATGTACAGGTATGAGGGGAAGAAGAGGGGCAGGCACTGATCTCTGCTCTTTGGTGAGTGGCAGGACCCAAGGGAATTGCTTGAAGTTGTGTCAGGGGAGGTTTAGGTTGAATGTTAGAGACAGGTTCTTCACCTAGGGGGTGGTTGGGCAGTGGAACAGTTTCCCCAGGGAAGTGGTGACAGCCCCAAACCTGGCAGAGTTGAAGGAGTGTTTGGACAATGCTCTCAGGACAATCACATGGTGTGATTCTTGGGGATACTGCTGTGCAGGGCCAGGAGGTGGGCTCAATGATCCTTGTGCATCCCTTCCAACTCAGCGTATTCTGTGATCCCTGGCTAATAAACACATATTATCACCTTCAGCCAGCCCTGCACATTAGGCCAAGTTACCCCCTGTGCATCCAGCACCATAATAAAGTAATGCCTGCTTCTTAACACTGTATTGGTGTTAAGGACAAGACCATGGCCATGTCCAGACTTTCCTTAAACATTCCCAGGGATGTGACTCTATCACCTCCCTGGGCAGTCCATTTCAATATCTAATCACCCTTTCTGTGAAGAAATTCTTTTTCTCAGTGTGTTTCCAAAAGACTGAGCAAAATTCATCAGAGCCAACAATGGGAGATTGTTACCTCTTACCCGTGGAATAATTACTCCAGATCAAATATCTAACTTACAAACACTTGCAGAGGTGTTTCAAAGCCCTCACCTCACTATCAAAAAGGGTTTTCCCACCCAGTTTTACCTTAGTGCAATAAGCAGCTGTCCTTCTCTGGATTCTTACTGCCCTGTGCCTGGCAATTGGGCTGTTTGTAGATGAACTGGTAGCTTCCCCTAGTGACTTGTCTTCCTTTCTCCTTCTCTGGATGATGAGTACTGGAGATTTGTACTAAGTATTTTTTTCCTTGCCATCCCAACACAACCATCTCTGTGTCTTTCATTTCATTTAAATAATAAAACACCTGTGTTCTCTAGGGCAGTTTGGATTACCTGGCATGGCAGTCACTGAGCATGAGCTTTCCCTCGTTCCTGAGGCTGATGTGGAAGAGGCAGCCAAATGCCACCAGCAGTGACTGTGTTACCTGAGTGGGGAGCACCCTGTGTCCAGTGCCTGTCACGTGGCAAACCCCCTTGGTCTTCCTCAGGTAATCTGGGCTTTGTTACACCTCCTTACACTGTAGTGGCATGTGAAGGCTTCTGTGGTCTGGCTGTTTGTGCTGAAATGAGAGATCCCTGGAATGTGCACCTTCCAGCACTATAAATGTTTCCTTATGAGTCCGCCACTGTGATCAGACAAGTGCAACCTCTGATTTTGTTACTCTGTTTTGATGGATGGTTTCAGAGTCAGCCTTGTTCACTCAGGCTCCTCTTCTTGGCTGCAAATGGTGTAACAAATGTGTGAATGAATGAATCATGAATTATTCATCCACCTGTGTTTCTGTGAAGCAAGTGTAGAGGCATTGCTCACTCCATTATCTGTGTGTGGCTGCACCAGGTGGCGGATGGTCCCTGCCACAGGCACCAGCTGAGGCAGCAAGTCTCAGGGAGCTGTGTGGCCTCACAGCTCACCTGGCTCCAGGGGCATTGCAGCTGCTTTTGTAACACAAGGCTAACAGGTCCCACCAGGCCTCTGATGACTCTACATTGCTCACCTCAGGTTTCCATCTACCACACAGGAATATGAGAAAATGTGTCTAGAATCCAGGGGCAGAGTGGTTCTGGATAGGATCTGCTGTGTCCAGCATCAAGTTATACCCATTTGTCAGGAGCAAGGTAGTATTTTTTATGTTATTCTGTGTATTCTGTTGCAAGGCCTGCCATCACTGAAAAATCAATAAGCTATATTGATACAAAAATACCAATATAGGAATATATTGGTATTTTCTTCAAAACACATTCTTCTACATACCTCAAAATGTTGACTCTGAAGATGACTTTATGCATCAGATCCCAAAGTAGCAATAGGGCTACTTGTGACTCTGAAAGCAAAAATTCCACAGCTGGATTATTGAGATTCCTCTGTTCTTTAGTCCTTTCATTTGAGAACAAAGAAAATATGGAGATGGAAATAATTCTGATTCAGCTTGATTACAATCCAATAAGAATTTTGAAAACTTGGTCCAAAATCACAGGGAAAGAAGCCTACAGTGTGATGGAGTTTTGAAATTTCCACGACCTCAAGATTTGCTTAATGATGCCTTTTTTTTTTCCTTTTTTAAATTCTTATGAAAAAGTTTGAGATCTGTTCAGCCATGCAATATCCTAGACCATGAGTGTCAGCTGTTAATTGCTGGCTTCTGGAAAATCAAGGTGTTAGAGTCACCAATTAGCTTTGTTGCTCTGGAATACATGCAAAAGAATGCTGAACAACTACAAAGAAAGACAAACTTCCTCCCACCATGGGTTTATATAATTTATATCTATACAATACTGTATAGACATGGTATCATAGTTCCCTTTTCTATCTAGTTCTACTTTTATGATTCCTTCTGTTCACTCTCCTGTGTTCCTTAACTCCTGCTATGGAGCATGAGCCCCACCTGCATTGCCTTTGTGTACTCAGAGAGCATGTACTTGAAGAGAAAAATACAGCACATTTTATCAACTTGTGGGTTGTGGAAGTGATCTTCACAGCTAGATGGCAATAAAAGAATTCTGTTAGACCTCCTTCAATAAAAAGTGAGAAATACAATGTTGTGAGAGCATTAGAAGCAGCTGCCTGACTCTAATGTCAGTGAGAGTCTCCTTCAATTTAAATATTTGCAATAGCCATAATTAAACAGTAACTAGCATTGAGTTAAAATAGAAATACATTACATAGTCTTACTGGTGAGCAGATTTTAATTCTGATTTATATCCCACTTGGCTTTGTGCCTGGATAAGTTTTGTGATTTAAAGTCTGTTTTACACAGTATAGAAATTGTCAGAGGGCAAATTATCTTCTAGGTGAGTAACAATTTTTACTTTTTCTGGAAGCAGCTCCCTAAAGAGATCAATGTTATGTTCTTCTTTTACTGTTTAAAGACTGAAGAAATTTATGTCTGCAAATAGAGGGACGGTCTGCCTGGGTGACTGAATCTAGACTCTGGCTTCTGGAGGCTTTCACATCATCTAAACCTTCTAAACAGTTTTTCACTCATCCTCTAAAACAGTGTTGAAACTGGCAATCCTCTTACATAGTTACTTAGTCATATAAGAAGACATATTAGGAACTTAGGCTGACCATGCCTTCTGAAAAGGTGCATAATGTAAACAAATATTCCTTGGGGTTTGCCCTCATTTTTTATTTGTTTGGAAAAATGAGCGTAGAAAACCATGGCATAGTATACAGAACCAGAAATACAGGTCTCAATGTTCTTACACAGATATTTGCCATTATGCTGTAGAAACTCTGATGATAAAGTTTCAGTTTCTTAAAGCTTTTGATTCTAGCAGAAAAAAGTCATGATATAATTAATTATTATATCATTATAAAACAACATAAAAAATTAAATTGTATTACATCCCCCCCCCATTTTTATTCTATAAGACCCACATTTTTCTAATCACACTATAAAGGTGAAATAAAGAATAAAACTCAACCTTGTAGTAAATAGGTACACTGGGATATTTCCAGCAGGCCTGAATTTGTTCCAAATGTATTTTATTTTAGATCAGAGCGCAGCACACAGGCTTTGGCTCCACTTCTTGCTGCCACAATGAGCTCCCTTTTCTGAACTGCTTCTCTGTCCATGAAGCCATGCTGAAGGATCCTGAACTGCCTTTCCCGACTCTCCTCCAGTTCTTTCCAATGGTTCCATTGAAAAGAATCCTGCAGGAAAGACACAGAGATGATCAGACTGCAGATGATACAGTGGTCCTCTTTAGAGAACACACTGAACTTCTGTTTGATAATCCTGCTGGCTGACAACACGGTCTGTTTGCTAACATGATTGGGAAACTTTTTAGCATCAAACTTGGCATGTTTGAACAAACAGAAAAGTAAGCGGAGTGGGTTGCCCAGTTTAAGATGACTTAAACACTGCTGCAACTCTCCACAAAACCATGGGAATGATAAACTGTAACATGCCTTGTGTGGGAGAGAGGTGAGCATCCCAGTATGGTGTGATGGGATGTGTGTGGTAGGAAGCTGGGAAAGACAAGAGTTGGAGACAGGGTAAGATGCTGCCTTGATGGGATGAGTGTGGGGTGGTGAGAGTGGGAAGGCAGGTGTTGCATGGATGAGCCCTGCTCTGTGACAGCAAAACGTGTGAAAAGAAGGTGAGGTCAAGGCCATGGCTGGAGAAATTGTGCCTAGGCAGGAGGCAGGGTGTTGCTATTGCCAGCCATGAATGAAACCATCTGCCTCTCCCCCTTGCCAGTGCTGGCAGTTGAGCAAAGGTCTGTGAACAGCAGGTCTATTGCAGAGTTCTTCTCCTTGTGTAATAACCAGACCTTGCTTGACACGATTCTGGTTTTCTGGGGGATAATCTTCAAGAGTCCCGCTTGTTTTTTACGCTCCATTGTTTTTTCTTCAATCTTCTTCTGCAGGTTTAAAATGCGTTCATCTTTCATGGGCCTTTCACCAGACTGGGACTTTTTCTTTTCTTCTTGCCTGAAAAGTCAAAAAGAAACAATGAGTAGGTAAAATAATATCAACAGACAGAATAAGTCCATGGACAGAATAAGTCTATCTGAGCACGTATTACCTTGGTAATAATGAATTTGTTCTTGCTTCTGAGAACCAGTTAGAATTAAAAGAGATTTAAATCATATAACTTGCACGTGGTACTCACAATTTGCCTCTTGTTGTTTACAGAACAGCATTACTAAGCCACATAGAATATTTTTTTCCTACAGGATGCCATGATGACAGTATATGAAGTATTTCAAGCCTGACATGACATTATGTAGAAAAAAAATGTGCAAAACTTGGGATAATACTGCATCTCTGCTTGTGTGAACTATGGAGTTTGCCTTACATCATCATTAGTATTCATCTTGATTGCTGCATTCCTTGGCAAATAAAAGATATTTTTTTTCTATGTAATCCCAATGCCCAGATACAGAATCAATGGGATGGTGATGTATTAATTAAGGTTAGTTTCTCTGTGTGAACATAAATTGATAGCAGCATGTGCAGCATAAAAGTAAGCCATACCAGAGAAGTTATTGGAATTCTTTTCCTTTCCCACCCCTTCTATTGCAGCCACTTTTCTTTACCCTGAAATTTACATTTTATCTGGTTTTACGTATTTTCACCCAATTGGCCCAATTTACTCACAACTTCTCCATGTAGGTTACACAAAGTGACTCACTTAATATCCAACTTTTTCTTTAATTCAACATTGCCCTCTAATTTAGCTTAGTAAGATCAAATCGTAGAGTTAATATTATGTCATGAGCAGCTGTGATTCTCTGGCTAAATTCAGAGCTAAAAAGAGTGTCAGATCTTCCAAGGAATGTACACAATTGTATAGCCATGTTAGCTCTGCTAGGTGCAGTTGGCAAAGGATAGTTTTATAAAATGTCTTTTTATGTTGCAGTTGTGCAATGTTGCAATTGCTTTTATTGGAAACCAAATAAAGAGTCCAAATGACCCAGAGCAAAGTGCACAGGGGCACTATCCTGCTGAATCTGTAGCTGTCATTCTGTCAGTGGCAGGACTAGTTTCACAGACAAGTTGCCTTTTGAAAATAAATGTTTTACAACTGAACTCTTTCCTTATATCTTGAATGTTCCCAGTATAAGACACACTTCTCAAGAAGCTGGCAGGTGGGGAAAAAGGAAGTTCCTTCTAAACACACCAATTTGCCTTTAAAAAGTGTCTGTATCAAGAATCTAAGGATCTAAACACTGCTTTTATCTTGGTAGAGATGGCTTTTGCCTGCCTTGTTAGCTTTATCTCTGATTATAGGAAACTCTCTGTAACAGCCAGTTTTCTTCAGTGCAGCCATTCCAGACTAGAGGTCCCCAAATCCTTAGGAACTGGATGAATGGGAAATATGACCTGTGTTACCTTCTCAAATGTGACTGTGAACTCGAGGTAAGAGACACAGTTAAGCTTGGCTTCCCATTTCCAGTTGATTTCCTGAGACCCTCCCTGAACCCCTCTGCTCTGTGTGTCATGCTGTCTGGTTAGGATAACATCTCCTTATCCTCTTTAAGACTGTGATATACTCTGCTACACTCAGATTAATTTTTAACACTATATTGTAAATCTAAAAATTGCATAGTATCACTTAATCTAATTGAGGACATGGTTTATTTCTATTTGCACTGTATCAAGGCATTGCATTCCAAAGTATATAGGAGAATGTAACAGTAAGGGTTTAAGTAAATACTTCATGATTAAATCTTAGCAATGAGAATAAGCAACAAAACCTTTCCTTACATGCAAATCCAGATTCTGGTAAATACAATTAAAGGAAATATAGCAAGAGGTTTAACATGAGGAAGCATCAGCAGCTGCTTCCATATTAACATTGTAAATAGTTGCTTATTTCCAGAGTAATATTCATTTCTCTTTTACATGTAGTCTTGTGCCAGTCATCTACACTATTCCAAAAAGCTGCCAATCCCATAGATTTTCAGATGCCACACCATATCATAACAGAAACTCCAAGAGAGGAAGGAATGAAAAAAGAAATTTTAAAATTCTGGTTTTCTGTTGTCAGTTGAGAACTTTGAGGGCTAAGGACAGAAAAACCTCTTATGATCTCTGTCACCTCATATCACATATTTCCTAAGGAAGTAAGGTAACAGCCAATCAGAATGGGCTAGTACACAGAAAAATCCTCTCAAGATCAATAGAAAATTATGTGATAATTTATGAAAATTCCTCTCAACTATATTTAAAAAATGGGCAATTTGAAGATTTGCACAGAGGTTTCCTCCTATAATCTATATTTGGCTCTTCATTTACATTTTCAAACTCTAGCTTTGCATGAGAAGTATAAAGAGATAGATGTATGACAGCTCTCAACTGACTCAATACTTGTAGGAGGTTGAATAAAAATGACCACTTGACCATTCTAGGCACCAAAATGTCAAGCAGCTAGGACTGTATTTATAAACTCACCTTACAAAATGGAGTCTTGTGCAAAAACACGATTTTTTTTTCTAAAGCACAATTGCTTATAGTGCAAATAATATTTTAAAAAAATTCTCGTAGCCTCACGGAGTAGGGCTGTCTGTACTTCACAGTACCCTACCTCTTTCTGTCCTGCACCATGTAATTCTAAGTTACTGCAATTAGAAAAGTGAATGTATTTGTTAACAGTTCACTATTAAGGCAGTCACTATTTTGACATTTAAGAACACAACAGTATTAGACTGATTACTGTTTTGTACTAATGTGTTTTAAGCACTCAAAATCTGACTCCCAAAACAATTAACTTATTAAGCACCTAATTTTAGGTGGGGAAATGATTGCTATTCATAACAGTGTTTTCCTCATTTGAGGTAAAAATTTTGAAGCTGCATAATCAAAGTTCAGTCACTGAATCACAAAATAGCTGAGTCTGGAAGGGACCTCTGGGGGTCATCTTGACCACTCCATCTGGTTAAGCAGAGCTACCTCGAGCTGCTTGCCCAGGTCTGTGTCCAGATGGCTTTTGGAAACCTCCAGGGATGGAGACTCCACAACCTCTCTGGACAACCTGTGCCAAAACTTGGTCATCTTCACAGTAAAAAGTGTTTCCTGATACTCCTGTCCTCTCAGTGGCTGCCATTGAGAAAAGCCTTGGTTTTTTTACACCTTCTCTTCAAATCTTCATATTTCTGATCTCTCATTACTGAAAAATTTCCCTTTTCTGTTTCAATGACAGTGAAGAACTCATTTCCTCCTCCTCCTTCTTGTCCTTCTGCTCCCTTTCTTGCTTCAGCTGCCTTCACATTATGCCCACCCTTCCCCACCTCATGCCAAGAGAGGTTCCCCTTCTCTCAGTGTGTGTGGTCAGTGCCCCTTGTCAGGGAGGGAACTGAGCACTGGCAGTGGCAGGGAGAGAAAGGAGTGCTCTGCCATCTTAGCAAACATACCATCATTTGTAATCCAGTGCTGGGAGCCCAGCATGCTACACCAGTACCACAGTGTGAGATGGGGATGTAGGGAACTTTTGAGTTGGTGGGAGTCTGTACCTTTTCCTCACATACAAGGAAGCCAAGGAAGATTAGTGCTGCTCTCCTCTGACAGCGTTAAACCACATGAATGGTAAGAGCTTGCAATCCCAGACTTTGAGTCCAGCACAATGTAACTCTTCCCCAAAATCACAGATAATGTGGATGGAGGGAGCCTCAAACCAACTGGTTTGAACTATAGTTTGATTCTTAGGGCATTAGATTGATTGCAGTAATAGATGTCCCTGACTGGAATGAAAAGGAGCTGTATCTCAAGTACACAGGCATGTAACTTGAGTACATGAGCATGTATTCACACACACACAAATCTGCTGATGCTCAAGTTTGAAAGCTGAGAACAGAATTGCTTGTCCACTTCAAATGACAGTGGTGATTTTCAAATTGTGTGACATTCTAGCAATTAAAGTGATATCCTGCACATGTGCCATCCTGCAAGCACTCACAAAGCCACTGCTGTGGTAGATGTTACGGCTTGCAGTCTATTAAAGGCCAATGTCTCTGTAATTTTTCATGTTCCAATTCTTATTTTGTTTAATATAGCTCATTATATCCTTTGTGTTTATGTATGTTAGTGAATGATATTGAAAGGAACCTGCTTGGTAGGGACTCGATTAAACTCCAGCTGTCACTAAAGCAGGTTTGTTTAGCAGAGTTTAGCTGCCATACTTTAGCTGATTAGCAGTAGCCTTCAATATAATGCAATTTAGGATATAACACATAATTTTATATTGATGCATAAGGCTAACTTATGAGGACCACTGGTAAGATTTGCTATTCTGTCCCTATAATGATGAATCAATTCTATAAACATAAAAATTAGCTTTTAACTTCTCCTGTGCAACATATCAAGAATAGAACCCAAACAATTAATCACTCACATTGATTTGAGAGGTATTTCAGTATTCAAGATCTGCAAATAAGGTTTAATACACAAAGCCCATATTTTCTATAGAGAGAAATAAAAACTGCACGAAGGTGTCTAGGATTTGTCAATGCCATGGCCAGCATGCCATATTTCTGTATTAGCAGAAACAGCACCAGAGATTTGGATTCTGTATGAGAATGCATGAAATACACTCCCAAAGAACAACATTTTTGCTGTACTATAATGATGCCTTTTTATAGGAGTTACTTCCAAGTTACATACATAAATTGCCTAGGAACCATGAGAGGAAAATATCTTCTAACATCTAGAATGAAAATTTTTATTTCTTTATTTAGAAAGCAAACAGGGCTCCATTAAAATTACTGTATAACTTACCAAGAATCTGACCAGATTGACTGATTGATTGAGGCTTGAAATTTAGTGTATAATTTAATTTGGATTCTAGTATCTTTGGCATGCTGGTCTGTTCTAAAAAACATTTCTAATGACAGAACAAAATGTGAATCAAAACTTCTCATTCAAGCACAGCTTATTGTGGGATCAGAACAATTTTAGTTCTGAATTAAGCCAAAGAGTCTAGTTTAAAGGAACCCAGCCCTATACAAAATTCACAGACTGCACATCTAGCAGATCAGATGATTCTTTAAGCAGGTGCTAGTGAAAAAGGTTTTATGTAGTACCCAACTTCTTAATGCTTAGTTTGCATCTCTGGGGGAAAGCAGTGGCTTAAGTTGTTCCCACAGGCTTTCTCAACACTGAGTGTTTAGCAACAGGAGTACATTTCCAGCTCCAACTCCATTTCAGGTTCTTAAGTCTGAAAATCTTTTCTTCATACATGCCATAGAAAACAAGGTCACTGCTCTGTGCAGTCAATCCACTGCAGCTGCAGTTATCGATTCATCAAATACATTAAACCATCTTCTCAAGTACTAACACAGTAAAAGCTCAGTCTTTGGAGATTAACTATCAGCAACAAACCAAATTAAAATTGAGACAAGTGAAAACTAAAGGAATACATCAATACTGCCTTCTGTAACCGAGATGTAGAACTGGATGATAAATGAATAACATGAATTGAACTCTGAGAAGCCACCTTTGGCAATAAACGTGAATCTAAGACATGTCTAAAAACATGAGTTTGTAGCCTGATAGAATATGTCTTCTGAATGTCAGCCTGAACATCAGTTTGCAAAATAAAGATAGCAAGATAAGGACTTGCCTCTCAAAGCCACAAAAGGGAAAAGATGGAAGAAAGAAAACAGTGGCAAATACTTAAGATGCAGTAAAAGTGGTACAAGATCAAGAGGTGTGCCGTGTTGTATACTTTTACACAGGCTTTCTCCTTCTCAGCTTTATTTGTACATAGATTTAACTTAGATTTTAAAAACTGTGTTTAAAGCACCTGCTTTCTGCATATCTGAAGCATCTGTGATGGTTATGGATCCTTTATGACAATTATGATTAATACATATTATAATAAACGATCAATATTAATAATGAATGCAGAATTTGATCAGAGAGTCTGTAAGCAAAGAATTTATTTTTTGATCTAATGCCATAATGTATTTAATTTATAACTTATTATTACTATCACAAAATCTTCGTCCTTTTAATTTTTAACTTCCTTTTCACATTACAGATGAAATTCAAGGAAGAAAACTATGGCCCTAATATTGGTTTAGATGAGAATGAGAAACAACTTTAAGTGGCAAGCTAGAGTGATTCTGATAACATCAAATTAGTTCTGATTAGCTGAAAAGGAACAGAAGAAAGGCAAAACTTCTTTCTAAATATATATTATTGGCTCTGAATCCTGGGGCAATACTGTCAACATTAGCCTGTGGAGTGTCTTCAACCATAAATGATGAAAATGATTTGTTAAATCTGATGCAAATTATTTTCAGGAATTAAAAGGAAATCCTGGCACCAGTGTAATCCTTGACAAAAGTAATACTGATTTATAAAAGGGCTGTATTTTGCTCTCTGCTTGTTCTCCTCAAGGGCTGGCAAAATATTAACAAAGTTGCAATGTCTTAAATGTCACATGCTGTTTTATACTGACTTTAAAGCTGCTGCTCGTCCAAGTTCTCCTCTGAATTGGGAAATCTGGTCCAGTTTGTCTAGAATAAGTTGTTCCTTAGCTTGTTTTTCATGAATTATTTGGTCTCTCTTCTCTTCCTCTGCTGCCTTCTGTGCTTCCTTGAGTAGGGCAAGGCGTTCACGTAGCTCCACTATTGACATTTCACCAAATAAACCATGGCCACCAGTCTAGAGAACATGAAATATATGTTTAAATAACACTGTAAATACCAAGGGGAGTAAAATGAGCAAAACCAGAATTTTTGACTGTGTTCCAATTCACACTGAATATATTCTGATTTCCAGAAATATAGGGACGGTCCTAAACTAACTGGTATTTAAAAACTGTTTTAAAAATCTAGAGCATATATTTCATAAAATATTTAAAGAAAAAACATTCCTTCCAAGTCCACCATTAAACCATGTCCTTCAGTGCCACTTCTCATTTCCAGGGATTGCAACTCAGCCACTGGCCTGGACAATCTGTTCCAATGCATGACAACCTTTTCTGGGAAGAAATTTTTCCTAGTGCCCAATATAAACCTCACCTGGTGCAATTTGAGGCCATTTCACCTTGTCCCACCATTTGTTACTTGGGAGTAAAGAGCAATGCTCACCTTGTTACAATCTCAGTTTGCCTGCATGTATGGAAAACTTGCATAAACTCACACAAATAGTGAGATCCTGTGTAGCTTGCTTTGCAAAATTTAATCCATTTCACTCCAACTAATAATCTCTTGTCTATCTTAACATAGTTTTAGGACACACCTTTGGTGCATATCTTATACTATAGCATGTTGAAAAATCCCCCTTTTATTGAATACTGAATGAGCTGTTGACAGAATCGTAGTGACCTTTCTGCTTGTGAGCTTTTCCCAAAACTGAATGTGAAGGGAAAGAAACTGAAAAAGAGAAGGATGCTCCATCATAGGTGCATGCTCAGACATTCACTTTGGCTTCAAGAATTGACTGCAATTCAGTCCCTCTTCCCTGGTCTGGGATGCCATCTAAGCAGTCTAGTCAGGTGCTTGTCCTCCAGTGATCATTCTCTGCTCTTCCAAGCACTGGTCCATGAAACAGATGGAAATCCAAGAGAGATGAAGAAGACAGTAAGGGGAGTGGGGGATAAATGGCCAGGGGCAGCAAAACCACAAATTAGAATATGGAAAACAACCAGGCTTGGCTTTCTACTGCTATAAGATTTTCAGCAGTTTTGGTCTCCGTAGCTTCTTTTCCTAAAGCTCCAAAAGTTGAGTTAGTAAAAAGAGATTATCACTGATTTTTCATTAAAAGGCTGGTTGTGCAATATTGTCTCAGTAGTTTCTGCTTCCATGCTCCACATGTCTGCCAATCACCTAAACAATGGTCACCAGTAGTATGTACTATTGAAAAAGATGTACTACCATAGGTTAATGAAATGGTATTATGGTTGTTCTGGGTTGACAGTTGAACTGGATGTTCTTGAAGGTCTCTTCCAGCCTTGCTGATTCTGTGATCCTCTTCTCAGCTTTCACTTTGGATTGATTTGAAAATAGCAAGTGCCATAATGCTTTGCTTCTAGTTTAAACTAGTCAATGACCATTGAGTTGTATTCACAGGAAGAGAAAGAGAAATGGTTTGCAGCAGGGTATCTATATCTACATCTATATCTATATCTATATCTATATCTATATCTATATCTATATCTATATCTATATCTATATCTATATC
>JANRGV010000084.1:61797695-61829553 GCA_024734035.1 Alethe castanea
TTGTCCAGGTCCCTCTGGATGGGGTCCTGTCCCTCAGGTGTGTCAACTGCACCACCCAGCTTGGTGTCATTAGCAAATCTGCTGAGATATCAGCAGGTATCTCTAGATATCCAGATATCAGCTTAAAAGTATCATAATTATCCATGGCACGTCAGTACCATTGGTAGTAACTGTTTCCAGACAGCTGACAAACATTTGGTTTTGGTTTTGAGTTACATTACAGAATTGTGATCAGATCACTGCACCAGGGATTGATTCAATAGGCACATCCCTGGCATTAATGACCCAGTGATTATATAAGGAAATACAGGCAACCACATTTATAGTTTTTGGATATTTATTTTGGTTGTAAACCAAATCTCTAATCAAAGCTGTGAAACACAGACTAGATTTTCTACTGGCTTTCTGGGCAGCAACTGATAACATCACTGTTTCTATAACTGTCTAGAGTGTGGCTTCCAGTGTTGTCATTCCTCACAGATGCTCAGATGTGGTTCTCACAGTTACAGCTACAACTTCTGCAAAAATGCTATGAAACCAATGGCATTTTTCATACATATTTCTGCTACGACCCATCATTTCAGCTTGCTTAGCCAACAGTCTAGGGAATTGACCTTTGTGAATGCTTTGGATGCCTTTAATAACATTCCAGAAGTGACAAAAACTGCTGTTGTTGCAGCTATAATTTCTGTGGTGGTTTATCTTTGTTTCTTGTATGAATTCATTTTCTTTACTGAAGAATGTGGCTGGTTGTTAAGTGATTTTACAGTTGTCGTATATTTTTGATGGTATATGGAACAATATGGAAACTATAAAAGGATTAAAAAATAATGTTGTATTGTTTTATAATGAAATATCAAGCATAGGTAATGTGATGGGCCAGCAAAGGAATGCAAAGTTTATCCCCCTAGAATCTGCCACACATTAAAGCTTTCTCTATAGTTTAGGAACAGAATCCAATGCCCCTTTCACATGGTCATGATTACAACCCAGAATGGACTTGTACTGGCTAGTGAAAATGAGAGTCAGGCATTTTCAGAATGAGGGTGGGAGAGTGCTGATAAAAAGGAGTCACATGGCATGCCTTTTGTCAAGTTTATATTGTTATTTGATTGGATGTGGTGACTGCAGTGTGGGAATGGGGAAAGAAAGTGGAAATGGACATTTAATTAATCCCTTTTCAAGGAGAAGACTACAATAATCTGCTTTAACTAAAAGCTACCTCATTGAACAAGATTATGTCAAAGTTTGGATCAAATAGCTGGATCCAGGCCCTCCCTTCTCCTGCTGTCTTAACACACAGACCATGTACTCTGTTTCTTTTCAAACCAGATGACTTCACACTCTCTCAGTCTGCTGAATGTATAAAGAATATGTAAGAATATGAAGTCTGCACAAAAAAAAAAGTCAGAATCTGCTGATATTTTAGAACAGTGAATAACATGTAGTAATTTTTCAGTCACTACAGAAAAAACCCCAAAATATTGAACTTATTTTGTAATTTGAAGCCTTAATAAGTAAGTGAATACCTTATATATCCACATGTCCATGGGACTAGAAGAACCATTGTGAAGAAAAGAAAGTAAACATGTTTCTGCTACTTTACATGGGTGCTTGCAAAATTTCTTGTATGGTACTTATAAAGTGAGTAAAAGCTGGCCCTTGTCCTGGACAATTAGTAATAAAATAAAGAAGGTGGGAAAAGGGTCCTGAGACAGAGTAGAGGATACAAACTTCATTACTCTAGAGAAAAAGCCATGAGCCATTAGTTGCAAAAGCAGATACATTTCAGATAAAGTTCTAAGATTTGTGAAGATGAAACAGTACAGAAGAACCAGTTTAGAAGAAAGCAAAGGATAGAAGAACAAAACATACTTACTTTTGCTTTTTGGATATTTTTTGTTTTGATTTCCTCTAGTTGCTTTCTTTCCTTTGGAGGCTTATAGATGCTTGGAGGAACCTATATTAAAAGGCAAAAACCTCTAGAATATGGGATATAAAACATTCCAAGTGACACATTCTTGCAGGCAAAAAAAAAAAGCTCATTCACTTTTACCATAGAACAGCAGCAGTTATTTTTTTAAAATATTGATTTTTTTTCTATTAGTACCACTCTAGAAGACAGGGACAGATTCCAATTTGTTGGAACTACCCAGCTTTTCAGTTCTGTTCAATATAACATAACTCCTGGTCAAAAGACTAGAAAGAAAGACAAATTTGAAACTAGTACAAGAGAGGCTAAAGTAATAATAAATCCTATAGACCCTATCAAAGGGAGAAAAATATTTCCAGAATGGGAACAGTTCTGTTTGGCATTTCATAAACTTCATTTTCACAGCAACAACAGCCAAAGAGGGCAGCTGAATAAAGTTAAGCTGTGGCACTGTGGGTGGTAGCAGGAACAAGTTACAAACTCCAGAGAAGTTCAGGGAAGAGAAATTCTTTGAAGTTAAATACCCTGGAACTTCATTGTAACTGAGGAGGTCTTTGAGCTGAAATGGTGGGACCCTGAGGAGGAAGCTGGAGAAAAGCAGCAGATGTCCCATCCCTCTGGTCCTCCCAGCCTTCAGTGTTTAAGCACTGCTGGAAAAATACACTGGGCAAAATGGGCCTTTGCTCTGGTTACCATGGCTGTCCCAATGTCCTTGTAAGGGAAAACCATTGGAAGTGTGGATTAAATGTGTGGGAGGTAAAGGACTCAGAGGGTCCTTCTGGCATTAGTCAAAGCTCTGGGAAAGCAATCACATGTCAGCTAAAAGGACCAGGACATGACTGGCTGTCAATTAGATCAGCAGAACACTAGGGACTTCAGGCTGATTTCTGTATTTGCTAGAGCAATGAATTTATCCCTGAAAAAGGACTGGATGTCTCCTTCCTATGTGGATAGTCTGACAGTTTACTGGACATCTGCCTAAATATTTATCTTGCTAAATATGTGCTAGATTAATTAGAAGTTACAGAATTAATGCAAGAATTAATGGGGAAAATATATATTCTGTCTTGTATTGGAGGTCAGTTCAGGGAACATGGGAATCCCATCTAGCTTTTTTGGACTATATAATGAACTACACTTTCAAAAAATCATGAATCTGATACACTGCCTTTGCTATGTGACATCTTTATCAACAGCTAGAACAAATGCACAAACAGAATAAGGTAGCAATTCAATGCACTGGTGAGACTGTTCAAGTATTTTTGTGAGCTTTTAAACTGAAGTAGCAGTGAAAGTATTTCCCAGAAGTATCTAAGAATTTCTATTATGCTTTTACGGATGGAGAAATGAAAGCCCGGAGGATTTGCAAAGGGTTCCACAGGCAGTGAGTATCAGCTTGTTTCACTCTTCTTCCTACTCATGTGCTTTACCTGGAAACTGCACTCATCTGCCAGAGGAAGCTGAAAATCTCTCCTCAGAAACTGCTATGCTTATTCTAAGTAATTGAAGGAGGAGCCTTTTTGATCAGCTGTTTCAAAAACATCCTTTGCTGTGTGATTTAGCCCATGGGAATGAGTACCAAGCAGATAGACAATACAGCAATTACCCAATTGTTGGAAGAGGATAAAAAGTCACTATTAATAAATTTTAAATTACAGCAACAGAGGGGTCAAAAAAGGCCAAATTGTCCCTACTTAATCCAAATGTGAAAAGGGGTGTTGGGAATAAGACACCAGCTTTGTTTTCCCTCCCCAGCCAGTAGCCTGTGTGACATCCCATAACCAAAATGTTATTTAGGGAGTAGGTACCACAAGAAGTTTAAGAGTGGAAAAAAAGGATAATCACTTTGAACTTTGGTACTCATCACTCTTCTATTTTTTTAAGTTACTGTCATAAGATGGATGAGGGAAAGCTAATGGAATGCTATTGTATTATGGGCTTCTATTTTTATAGATAAGATCACTAATACATTGGTATTTGTCTATTTGCAAACAAAATCATCTGTACTGGCTAAAAGATTTCAGCCATTTAATTATTTTAAACAGTCAGCAACTTCACTCATGAAGCACAGCTGAAATAATGGAAAAAAATCTTAAAAATACATTAAATTTGGCTGAATGGTGTTACAATAACATCCTAGTGCAGCCTTTTTTTTTTTGTTTTAATATACGACTCGTTTACAGAAAATTTAAAAATAAAATAATTACATAATCTTATTGTTTTAGTATAGTGCTGATATTAAAAGGATGGGTTTTGTTACTCCAGGCAAAGATATCCAAGAAAGTTGAATGTGCCTAAATAATTTTGCAAGTCATCAGGTTTATGCATCTGTCTCCATTTGTTTCCTTTGCAAACCTCAAGGTAAAGCACTCATTTTTCCTTGTAGAATTGTATTTATGAATGTGTGCATGCATATGGGCATGCTTGTGTCTGCGTCCATGTGCATATGTGCCAAGGCCAGTGAAGACATGAATTTACAACCTTTAGACCAAATATTTGCAGTGAATTGTTTTATTATTAAATCTCAAACATTAAAATGTTTTTCTTTTTTACCTGTGACCCTCATTTTTGATGAATGTTTATGATGGTGAATGATTATTCTGAGCTTCTAGGCTTACCTTACTCCAAGGCCAGTTACTTTCAAGGCCAGTGGTGAATCCCATCTCATTATAGGTCACTAAGACAACTGCTCTGCCTTCTGCAATAACCCACAGCCCTCCCTGGGAAGGGAGAGTGTGCTCAGCCATCCCAGCTCCTGACCCAATCTATGAGACACATCTCATCAGACTTGGAAAGAAATGCCTGGAATAAAATAATGCTAGAGGGCAATACCAAAACCAATAATCCTGTTAATCAGAATTAGCTAATTGCACCACAGGGATGCAATAAGCTATTGCTCAAATTCCAGATGCCTCCGTACAGTTCTGTTCAGCTGTTCCAACGTGGAGCAGGAACTGTGGGTAGTGACTACAACAGTCCCTGCTGATAAACCACGTCACAAGTTCTTTGACAGGTGCATGAGAACCATGAGTAAAAAAATGGGTATCTCATAAAATGAACACTTTCACGAGAAAATGGATGAGAACATTTCTGCAGCAGATTATGGGATGTCATGGTCAAGAGCTTTATTTCTTTGTGTTCCTCTGAATTACAGACAACCCTTCACCATACAGGAGCCACCTATGGCTGGCTCTCACCTTACTGACCCTTTCCTGCCATGTGAGCTGTGTTTTCAGTCTCTGTTCATTTCAGGATGTAAATTTGTCATACTGGTAACAATGTGGCAAAGTAAAGTGAATCTTAATTTGCTGAGAGAGGTACAGAAATAACTAGAAGATTTGTCACTAATGGCTAGATTCACACAAGCTTTAAATTTGCAAACCTGGCCAGAATGTAAACTAAATTTAATATTATCCAAACAACACAAACGAACTTCACTAAATGCATCTGCATTAAAGCAAATTTATTCTAAGAGGGGCTGCACAGTATAAAGTTCTAAAGTGACAGCAATATGACTCATTCCTATACTGATTAAGTAGTTATTAAATGCAGTTTTTCAGAGCCTGGTATTAAGCTGTTTCAATGTAAAATCCCATTAAGTGTATAACACAGTACCATTAAATTGCTCTGCCATCCTAAGATGTAAATGGTTTCTAAGAGCATTCAACACATGTATTATTTAAAACCTGAAGTGCTAATACAAGGTGACAGATAATGCCCAAATCTATGACTTCTATGCTCACTTCCCACTGCATTTAAATACAGATGATTTTGCAGTCTTTATTAAGTTAGTCATAGTAGCTTGATCCCAAATCCTGTTTGCTTTACCCCAGCGAGATAACATCAGCTGTGGGTCTCTGATTTGTACCAGTGTAACTAAATCACAATCTGAGACAATAAGTAAAATAACTTAGCATTTCAAAGACAAATCTAGTCTCGTTTTCACATGAGCAATGAATTTAAACTCAAAGCCTTAGAGATTCAGCATTAAAAATAAAATTCCACCTTCAAGGAGGAGCTGCAAACCTACAGTCCATCTAATTTCCAGTGAAACTGCTTCTTCGTTTATTTTAATGAGAATTCATTTACAAACAAATCTAAATTTGTGAAACATTTTCATTTGATTGTCCTTTTCTTACCTTCTTCAGTGCATTATCCAAAGAAAACATCTTACAAAGCTGAGGGCAATCAAAAACACTCATATCAATGCTGTCATCAACTTATACCCATTTTGTAGTTCTAAAAGTCAAAAAATTACTTTCAGGAACCAAATTTTCCCCTTTTCTCTGGTTGGCTTATAAATCACTTACAGAACACTCTCTGAGATGAAAATAATTAGTTTGTTGTTGTTTTTTTAAGAAATCTGACCTTTAATAATATAGATAATTGCCAAAGTATTTTCAATCTGTCAAAGGTTGTAGATTTTCAATAATTGTTTTAAAGAGATTATTAACTCCCCTACCAAGATTTTGTGCACAAGCATATATGAAATTTAGTGTCTTTCAAAAAATAAACCCACTTACAGGTTGTCTTTTTGGCAGTACTGGCAGAGGTGCTGGTGAAGGTGGAGCAATGGCACGTGGCTTGGGTACAGTCAAATTAAATTCCTTTGGCTGAGTGACTCTCAAAGTCTTGACAGTGGTGGTACGATTGCTTAATTTATCTGTGAGCTTTTCAATCAGTTTCTGCACTTTTGGCTGCCACCTTGAAATAAACCCAGATTTTTCAGTTTTATTTTATTTTTCTCTTTCATACAAACTTAAAAACAGTATATGAGGGTGGCATTGGTGCAAATTCTGTAATGCTTTCTGCCATTCCATTTTAATAAAACTGACCTATGAACCTACACTATGAAGCTACACTGTGTTATTTCACCTCTTGATAGATGCTATCCACCAAGATATTAGTGGTGAAATAGTCACAGTTTTTGCAGAATAAGCAACTATCTGGCTAGTTGGTTTTGTGGCAGGACCACATTAAGAGTCAGAAAAGCAGCTGTCAGACTAATTACACACTTAATATACTTAGAGGAAGAGACTATGAACAGTAGTCTTTGTTGCCACATGTACCAACAGAGGACATGCAGATCAACCTTAAAGCACAGGCAGTTCTAATAGAAAAAACAGAAAGATCCAAGGAGTTTGGTAAATTATCCAATGAACCCTCAGTGAGCCATGGGGGCAGCCAAGATGATTTCAATTTCTGTGGCTTTGGTTCAGACTTCTAAGGATTGACAGGAAGATGCAGATTAAAGGTAAAACAAAAACAGGGTATCACAGTTTAATTACAGTGACAGCTTCATGCCAGTTATTCTTCCTCTATATATGTTATATTCTTATGTATTACACATGCAATGGAGCTTTCCCAGAACTTAAAAAGCAGATGACAGTGTAAACTTGGAGTAAGTTGTTTATATGCCTGTTACCTTAGGTGGTACTGTAATTACAGGGTGAGGCTTGCAAGTAACTTATGCAAGTAATGAAGCTCCACTAAAATAAACAAGACTCTTTATATTAACCTCACTGATATTAAAAAGAGGAACACAAAGACACATTTAAAAGAATTTTAACTACTGAACTGACTAAATTAATCACTGCATCCTCAGACCCCTGAAGGATGTGTCAAACCCAGTAACTAAATCTGGTCTTTAACATTCTTGTATAACTTACATTTGCCACTTCCAGGCAAAATGTGGGTTCATTACACTGAGTGTAGCAGACTGTGAAGGACAGCTCAAATAAACTTGGTGCTAATGAAATGAGCAGTGGCCTAAACTTCAGCCTGCTTGAATGTGTATGTGCAAAAACCGTGTGGGTATGGATGTATATCTCCATACCTCTCTGTCTATATTTTTATATCATTCTAAGCATTTGTTATAACTAGAATCACTACAGTGGAATATTTTTAGTCAAATTCTGACTTAAGATATATCCCCGTGGTCCCTGTAGAACTCAGTGGAATTCAGAGCAGTGCAAGCCAAATCTATGTTATATATTTGCTAATAAACTGCACAGTGTGAAAGGATTAATTCTAGGGACTTTGATATGACAGAACCAGATGCAAAGCTCCTTTTCACCTCATGTTGTTTGTAGCATGTTTTTGTCTAACATTATTTACCATATGGGTTAATCTATACTGCATTGAGAAGGATGTGTGACTGCAGCTACATTGCTGTAATTTATCTGTTCTGGGTAAAAATGAGAGTAGAAAGAGACCCAGTAGGCTGCAGAGCTACTATTTCTCCACATAAAAATGTTTCAGTTTGGCAAAGCGTACAGTTGCTGCCATATCACCACCTAACCAATGAGTGGATGCACCTCAGAGCATTTAAGCTATTAAATGGTGCTGCAACTGTGTAAATAAATAATAACTTTAAAATATATGCTCATCTGATTTGCTCACAAGGGATATTATGACCATCAGAATAAACAAGTCTGTGCATAAAGCCAAAATCAGGGAAGTCAAACATTTTTTCAAATACGTAATATCATACAGATGTTGAAGTGACTGATGAGGCATGACTGAGATAATCTGAACCTTCTATTTCAGTTTTTTTCAGAGTACTATGTTTTATCTATTCAGGGGCATCAGGGAGCAAATGTACAACAGCTGCGAAAAGACTTTTCTGAGAGAACCTTGCCTCTGGGTAAGTAAAAGGGATTGCTAAAGACTTGTGTAGACAAGGAGGGTTCTGAGTGACTTCAGCAGGAGAAACATTTCAAGAGAAATGTGAGATTTGAGGGGAAGCTTTCCCCAGCTTTTAAACTTTGAGGTGGCCAGAGGCCACTTAAATACTACTTACCTTAGCAGTGGATCAATCCAGTTCTCTTTTACATACACTGAATCGTAGAAGTGACTCCATTCATCTTTTATCCATGTGTTCAGATACAAGTCATTGAAGAAGAATCTAAGAAACTAATAATAAGTGGTTTCTTTTAAATATGAATGTTGGAGACATGGTGTATAAAAGATTACAAAAAGATAGTTGCTTTTACTACAAACACCACTGAGAAACTTGCTTGTATTTGACCTTGTAATTACAAACATAGATGCTTGGTATTTTAAAGTTCTTATTAGCTGGTGGACAGTCCCATGTATTTTAGCTGTATTTTGTGAAACACTAGTAGATACTAAAAATTTTTTTGTGGCAAAACAAAAAAAATAAACTAGAGGCTACAACATAAAGATGTGTTGATTCATCTTTGATGTGCTTCAAACAAAGATTTTATTCAAAATTAACTACAACTGGAATACACTGATTTTAGTATAATTTTACAATAGAGTTTCAGAGTCTACTATACTCAAGGTAGACTTCTGATTATCTCTAACTGGAAGACCCATGAAGCCCTGAAATTTGTCAGGCCTGGCACTGCACCTGAATGACTTAAATTCTTTTCAGCTTCCTGGGAACTAGGCAGAGAGAATTGCTGAAAACTGTAGTAAATGCTATACAATGTGGCTTTTTCTTTTATGGAAATATAGTTAATTGGCATATTCCCATTAAAAGACTGAAATTTGGCACACTTATAGATTGTAGGGGTCTACATGCTGGAGAAAAAACAATTAACATTTGAACTTTTGTTTGCCACTCCAGTTCACCAGAAGGTCAAAAGCCTTTCTTTAAATCTTGAAGAATTCAAATGGCCTTTCGAAATACTCTTGAAAAATGGCACTCATATTCAGCCTGTATCAGTTACAGCAATATAAATTCCAAACTTGAACCTTAGCTCTTCCATTAAAATTCTTGGAAATGAAAGTACAAGCATGATGCTGAAATAATCACAGTAAAAGCAAAAAAGTCCACTAAATAATTTTGACATTATGAGACATACTGGGAAGCTGTATACTGTCACTTTGAGAAGGTTCTAATGGAGACTTGCAGACCTTATTAGATTAGACTTGGCATCAGCCCCATCTTAAGTTGTTTTATACAGAGCCATAGAATTCTTCATACTGAGTTTTTAGTTCTGCAGGACTACTGAGGAGCTTCTTAATTCAAATATGGTGTCAGACCCAAAGTGCCTCAGAACTCTGCGAATAATTCAGTGACAAACAATTCAGATTTGACTCAATGTCTTAGGTTGCAATGCAAGATGTAACCAGCAGTACGTATTCAATCACCACCTGTTGAAACCAGGTGGAGCAGTGTTCCTCATCTCTTCCACGACCCTCATAACTCTGGGGGGAATATCCTCTGTTAATGGGCCAGCTGTTACAACCAGGTGGGGTAGTGCTCTTCATCTCTTACACCACCCATCCTTTGTCCAGAGAGATATCAGCTGTTAATGGGCCACTGAGTCCCAGTGCATGACTGATAAAATTACATCATCCCATGGGGAGCTGCCCCACCCAGGAGGAGGAGCCAAGCATTTTCTTGCTGGATAAAATCTGAGATTTGGAACATCAGAGCAGCCTTTTTCCACTAGATTTTTAGAGGAAGACCAGGCTCATTTTTATCACCACTGGACCTTCAGAGGAAAACTGCACCCTTCTACAGGAGCACTGCTTCAACAGAACCACATCTGTCACTGCAGGAGGATGCAGCCACCATTTAATAAGACTGCTACCAACACTTTGTCTGACGGGGTGTCAGGTTGTATTCTGACTCTGTCAGTGTTTTGTCTTTTTGTATTACTGTATGTTTATTTTAATTTTCCTAGTAAAGAACTGTTATTCCTATTCCCGTATCTTTGCCTGAGAGCTCCTTAATTTCAAAATTATAATAACCTGGAGGGAGTGGGTTTACATTTTCCATCTCAATAGAGGCTCCTGCCTTCCTTAACACTGTCTTTCAAACCAAGACACTCAAGGTGTTTGCTGCAGATGTTCAACAGATCTAGAAAACCTGCTACTTAAAATCCATAGTCTTGATGTGACCATTTCCAAGGAATTAAATTTAGCGTATTTTAATCTGTTGTGCTTTTGGTAGTCAAAAGACTGATCTACACTGCAGGACTAAGTAATATTACCCCCTTGGATTTCTATTCTTGTCTAGAAGCTACTGCTGCTTCCTAAATGTGCAGCTTATCAACACACCATCCAAAAGAAGTTCTTTCATCCCTAAAAGCTTGATTATGAATTAAGTGTTGAATTGTGAAGAAGTTGGGGTTTTTGATGCTTCCAGATTCTGTGGCATTTAATAAACATATGGTGAGGGATGCATTTCATCCAATTGGCCTGGAAAGTCATTCATTGTCCTTACAGAGGATCTTCCACTGTAGCATGCATATTGGATTAAATTTGTCACCTAACAGTAATTTTTACTTCTGCAATGTATAAATACAATGTCAAAAGTCTAGACTGAATTAATACCTTCCACCAGAAAGGATGCATGGTGTAGACACTATTTCTACCAGTTATTGTAACAAAATTGTACATCCAGTTATCCCAGCAGTGTGATTACAGTGAACCTATCCCCTACCACAGCACTGATCTTATAGGAGTTTATAAAAGCCCATGAAGTTTATAAAAGCCCATGTAGACAAGTGTGTATACAGGGATTATAATACAGTATTGATCATGAGCTGATAACACTTAAAATAAGACAGACCCTGAGGTTTGAGCTGGTTTCAAATTTCTAGGTATTCAGGGAGCTCACAGAAATGGAAATACTGCAGGTGGTGACTTGTAAATATTCCACTTTTTTTTTTTTTCACTAGCTTCCATGAAGCTGAACTCCTCCTTCTTTGTGTCCTCTTCTACAGCCTAGTCCATCCTCCGAGGCTTCAGTCAGTTGTCCACTACAGTGCCATGTGAAACTACAAATCTGAATTGTTTTTTCAGCTCTCATTGACTCTCTGTCTCCTGAATATTTGCTGTAACTCAACTAACTCTTCAAGGCTGATGAAACTATACTAAAGGCAGACAGTGATTTCTAGCTGCTGTAGCTAACAGCTGGCTGTTACAGCTTGAGGCTTCCTACAGCAGCACCAGTCCTGTACTTGTTACTAACATTTCCCCCTATATTAAAACAAACAGGTGATTGATAAATGCTATTATGTACTCCTGAGGTACAGAGAATGGTTAACTGTGTAATCAGATATCAACACTGTGATGTATATTTTTGTAGAGTTTTAGTCACAGTCCCCAGAGAAATTTCACAATATGCACATACTAGATATGCACAATATGCCACAATATGCATCATACTAGAGAATTCTTGGAATACAGCCCTGGAATGGCCATCCAGGCACTGCAGGGATTGCAAATGGCAATGTAGGATGACTGGATGTCATTTCTGACCAAAGTGTGCCTGAGCCAAAGTCCACAATCTTAGTTTTGATAATCCTTATCAAAGATGGTGAAACAGAAACTTTTGTGAACTGAGTTGCTAGGAAAAGTCCCTAATATTTTTGTTTTGTCTTTGGCCACATGTGACACAGGTGGAAAGCCCAGTATCAGCAGTCATTGCTTTTACAGCAGCAGAATGAGGGTTCTCTCAGGTTTGTTCCGATGTTACCAGGCTCTGACTCCTTAGCAAAGTCACTGGTAGTCATTTTGGTAACAGCATTATTCTGCTTACTTCTCTGTCTTGAACATTTCACATCTTTCACTACTCAGACAGCATGATAATGAAGATCAATCTCCCTTCTGGAAGTAATGGAATTACACCAGCAATGAATTGTACCTGTGTTTGTATTTTAATGTATACTCTGGCTGTTGTGTGTATAATTAAAGACTGTTTTGTAATGCATTCTTACAGGTGGGCTGAATTAATACCTTACTTTTGAGAATTTGAACTTAATATTCTTAACACACTTTTACACAGTGGGATCATACAGATTTCTAGAAAATAAATTTAAAAATGGGAAATTTTCTCATCTGGTATTATCTTTACACCCACGTAGGCACTTGCAGAGCCGAAATGCTTACATTCACAATATAAGCTTTAGACTCTTTGAGTTAAGGAAGCAACTGCAGGAAACAGCATGTTCTATTTCTCCATACAGATCTGCCCCTGCCTGAAAACATTATTGACCCAACTTGGACTGGTTTTACCCACCATCCACCATGAGGCTGATCACGCCCTGCTATTCCTACCTCATCTTAAATTCTATTACAATGCCCAGTTCTTATGTAGTGATATTGCTTTGATGATCTCAGAAGTTCTTTAGACCTGCTTTTAGAAGCAATCAGAACACGAAACAGAAAAAACAGAAAACACTATGTATTTTGTATTTTTACAAAACAATTCAGAAATTACAAAGCAATTTACTTCAACTGTTTATTTCAACAGTGTATTTTCTCTAACACACAAACCCTTAAATTTTAAAATAAATACAGAAGAATAGCATGTACAATAATAGAACCCAAAACTAGATTTGAGCCAGCAATGCTTGGGTAATTTCTTAAAAGGATAATCACACTGAAGTTACAAGAATGGGTTTTATCCTATGATTCTATAATTATATCACCATACATGTTTTTTGCACGTATTCTTAATATTACAGAATGAGAGTTTGTGATTTTATGTTCAAGCAAATAGACGTGTAAATGAGGAAGCATTGTTATTCTGCTTGGCCTTAATGAAAATATTTGAACACTGAATAGATTCCATCATACAGGTCTTTAAGAGAAAGGTCTTAAATCTTCCACAGGTTGACATCATTCATCTGAAGACTATTAATTTGAGTGAGGTTCATCTGCATGATGAAGAAAATTCCACTCAGCCTGTGATGTGCTAAATTTATTTTTTAATTAAAGTAAATCTGTCCTACGTAAATATATGTGAATATTTTTTCAATGTCTTAACTGAACTCAGATGCAATAGTCATCAGGCAAAATCTAGAGGTCAGCATCCTGAAGGAGGATCCCAAATTTCTGATAACTTTTGTTGCTAAGGCTGCAGATCTGCCTTCTGCTCTTTTCTCTCTGTTGCTGGGGGGACAAAATGCTGCTTCTAAATCCTCTGCTGCAGGTGCATTAATTTAATCTAGCATCACTTTGGAGACAAACTGTTCTAATGCAATAGAAGAAAAACTAGATACCATGGTGATGAGGATCTGGTAAGGTCTCATAGTTAGATGAGTATCTTATCTACCTTTAAGCAAGACTTAAAGTCACACCTGCTACAATGATAGCAGGTGCACAACATTGGAATATGCAGCACTACCCTATCAGAAAAGAGTTATTCCAGACAAGGAAGGAGACATTATCTAAACCAGAACATCAGGGCACTGAGGCTTAAGCTGTATAAAGCTAGATGAATGGAATCAACAAGAGATAATTGGCATGATGTGGGAAAATTGTGTTGCTAGCTGAATGAGTTCAAGATCTATCCAATCCAGTAGCTCATGTCTAAGGTGTTTACCAAAGAAGGGGCTGGGAGAGCATTTTAGACAGTGATTTGTCTGTCTACCAGATTATGATAATTCTTCCAGCCACTCCTCTGTTCTTTCTCACTGTTAATGAAATATATAATTTTTGTCTCTGAATGGAATTAATAATAAGCATTCCTTAGTAAGTCCATCTAAAACCAGACAACTTAACCTACTCTGTCTTTACATATTGTAAAGCAACTCTACTCATTAAAGAGACACTGGCATCCACATGAACATTCCAAGTAATCACTATAAGGATAAACCTTAGCCTTTTTGAGTATTAATAATTAAAATTTGCCTATCTTTAAATTCCATTTTTTTATTCAAACAGCGTGTTTGGACTATGCTTTGAAACATCTGGATAATCAAAGGTTACAGATGCTGTGTCACCAGTGATTTAATTTTTAGCCCATTTTCCTGAGAAAACAGAGCTTATGAGAAAGCACTGCTGCTCAGTTTATCCCTTTGCTCCTCTATACAACATAGCTTTTAAGATAATTAGCACTTTCATTTTGAAAGAGAAGCAGAAGATACTTATATTTCTACAGTTATAACGAAAAATAGCAAACAAATAGGGGAGCAAACCCCCAACTCATGACTCCAGAAAAGGACAGGGAAGCAGAATTTTGTTGTCCCACTTTTTATTTGCCAACAGTGGTTTGGTCAGTTGCATGTTGTACTGGGGTAATTGG
Source organism: Alethe castanea (assembly GCA_024734035.1). Classification (NCBI taxonomy): domain Eukaryota; kingdom Metazoa; phylum Chordata; class Aves; order Passeriformes; family Muscicapidae; genus Alethe; species Alethe castanea. Next base: position 61,812,641 of record JANRGV010000084.1, read on the forward strand.
TACATGCATAGCTCCAAGCCAGCCAGTGCTTTTTGGGAAGGAGAAAAAGTGATGGAAGCACAATTGGTTTGATAATGAAAGTGGAAATGGATTGTTCAGGGGCAAGAAGAACACTAAACATCAGCAACTTCAAGTTTCAATAGATTAATTGCATTTGGAAAAAACATCTGTCTTAAAGAAAGAATGTGAGCAGAGGCAAGAGTGAGTGTGCAACTTAAAAAGACAATTGTAAATGACATAAACTGTAAATTATGTGATTATTTGACCTTCTCAGATTATATAAAATACATTTTAAATTGATCTTTGACTGAATATAAGAATCACCCTGCAAGTAAAGAAATTGAATGGTTTTTTGATAACAAAATACTAATTTAATTCTGAATTTTATCAGAAAATAACAGTAATTTCTCCATTTAATTTACTCTCAGAGCTTAGAAATGCAATTTGATTGATCAAACACAATGAACAGATAATTATTTTAAAAAATGTTTTGTACTTCGATTACCTGTTGCATTTTTGCAGTGTCCAAGGATTTCACAATTCTGCTGAAGTGCTGAAGACCAATCTCTTCTAGTTCAAAAGTAGCTAGATAACAGATAACTATCAAAAGATACAGACATTTAAAATGCAGCAGGCAATTCTAATAAACCTGTACCCTATACTCAACATACTCTGGGATTTAGATGTTACCTTAATTTTAAACAGTTTAGATAGTTAATTTTTCAACATACTCTGGTTTTAATGTTTTCAGAGCTGATAGCTCTTATTCTTCTGTTACAATTTAGTAGTTTTTTATACATAACAACATTATAAATAACAAAAGAATTTAAACATAAAATTTAATATTTCTAATATTTATTTTGCTTTTTTTCCCCAAGTGATCATATTGCCTAAAATGTTACAACATTTGTTTTTATTCTGAATTGGAGTAAAATAAAGTTTTTAAATTGTGAAATTTTAAACCTGAATCTTGCACCCTCTATGGCAAGTATACAGTTCAGTGATCTTAGAGGTCTTTTCCAACCTAAATGATTTATGATTCTATTCTATGATACAAGAAGAGGCACAGTCAGTACTGTGAAATTTTAGTACACCTGTAAAGTTCATGGGCTCCAATATCAGCTTTCATTTGTCCCCACTCACTTTGATCAATCAGGCTACACTTCAGCTGCCACCAAACTGTAATGGTAAAATAAGGAAATTCTGACCAATGTGCTGCAGACAACTCAGTGTATCTTTAGCCTTCAATCTCATGTGCTTTAGTACAGCAACATATTTAATCAGTCTTAGCAGAATATACATTTATCTCCTACAAGCTTTATTAAATTCAAATCTGCTCACACATAGCAACAGCCTTTATAAGCAGCTTTGATCATTTAAGTGTCAATGCAGCTTGGCAAAGGGAATCACAAGCAGCTTAAAAAAATGTAAGCCAATGACCTTAGACTCTCAACTTGTTGATAAAGGAAAATTTTCTGTTCCTATCCTCTGCCTATGATTAATGGAGGCTTTTGAGTGGACCGGTCCTGACAATCCAATTATAACAACACTCAGCTTAAAGGTATAATTTATGTGCCCCAGACAATGAAAAACATGGCTCTGGAGAAATGGAGACAATGAAGCATTACCATTCAGAATAAACTCAATACACTAATAATTTCATCCTTGACAGCTTAGGCTCCTTTTTGTTTGTTGTTTGATTTAGATTTCTGTACTTTTCCAAATTGTTACAGAAGTGACCAGAATTGTAATAAAAATTTAGTAGCTTTTAAAACTTAAAATGTAGATGTATTTATATTAGATAAGTTTCTTTGTATTTTTCAACCACTTTGAATTAAATTGACTTTCAAATATACTCACAAAAGTTCAGAACTCATCTGACTTAGAGAACCAGTGACTTAATAGACCAACCTCAGCATGTGTGTATTACATAAATAGAAAAAAAAAAATTTAAATTAATTTTTCATATACTTCTCAATATCTGAAATAACTTTAGGAGTAGTAATTACCCTAATTAACTGGCTCACACTATCAGATATAGTTGTATCAGAACTGATTCTAACCAAGTAACTAAAAAAACGAAAATAATTGACCTCACTCCTGGAGACAGACAGAAGTTTACTTCTGTCATTGTGATGGTCAGTAATGAAGAAACCCATGCATGGGTAGAGACAATTGTGTCTGCATACCGAGATGTGCTGTGTTCCTCAGCACACAGAGCTCTGTTACACATTTTTGTATCTGAATGGCAGAGGTACTGGGTGGCATAGAAGAGAATAAAGGGAAATCACTGAAGAACATTTTTTAAAGGGATGGTTAAACTTCCAAGATGCTTCTTCCAGCCACGGATGTTATTTTCCAACTGCATCTTACCTTTCTCAGGCAAAATTCCAGTTAACACCTGTAAGATTTCAGACTAAATAACAATTTCAGGTTTTGGACTTCACATTCATCAGGATATTGGAAAAGGTCCTGTACTTCACACTGCACTAGACACAATGACAATGCTTCCAACGTAATATAATACCAAGACCTGCACTAGTAAAATTATATTTTTTGAAATTTTATGCTAAACACATTTGGCATTGTAAAGACAACTTACCTATATAGAGATTACGCTCAGAAATTGGGCAGTATTTCCCATCCTGAACATAAAAGGCATTGACAACCACATCCAATATGGATTTATATTCTGTGCATCCTGCTAGTGTGTCCAATACAAATTTTTCTTCTGTCACATTAAGAGTCTACAGAGATACAAATTTAATAATGATTAATATATTCTGTAAAGAAAATAGTTGTGTACAAAAAGTACAATCATTTTGAAGTAACTGGAAAACAATGAACTGGAGAACAATGAACAGCAGTGCCTTTGGTAGGGCTGCTGTCCTTCTAATGCTCTCACATAGGGGCAGTCCTAGCAAACTAATGGCCCTTGTTAAGTAAAATGTAACTTTCTCCAATGTTGAGTGTTCATTTTACCTGCTGACATAAGCATTAATTAGAAGACCTTCATGTGTGAATGTCAGTGGTTCATGCAAAGAAAATCTGAAGTCTCTGAGCTATGAGAAATGATTAACTTAGTCAACAGTATGAGAAATTTTCAGCAAGATTTTGTTTTCCCTCAGGAAACCTCTTATTTGTTGGTGAAGTCTGTGCTACTTAGGCAGACTAAACTAAAGGGAGAAGCCAGACAGAGATTATGGAAAAGACTTAACTGCTACTGAAACCCAACTTTGGAGAACATGACTAAGGTAAACCAGGGAGTGTCAGGATTCTTTTTAATGCAGACTGTTTCTTATCCAGCTAATGCTCCTGGTCACTGGTAATGTTCATGCAGTACCCCAGGAGAACAGGAGAGTAGGATGCTCACTGCCTTCTGGATCCAGCCCCATAATTCCTTTAAAAAGTCTGAATGCTCCTCAACTTTACAGAGAGTTTCAATCACAATAAATAATCTGTGCAATATCTGCTACTATATGAGATAAACTTCTAGCATGAACGACCTTTAAACATTGCAATAAAATCTGAGGCCCAGAACAGTTTGTTATTACATGAATTGAAAATGGCCAGCTGAGCTATGACAAAATGACAAACAATAAGGATCCTTCCATTTAAGGAGGTTAGACAAGAAGCCAAGAAAAAAGGCTAAGTGCATCTTCTGAAAATGTGTAGTCCACATTTGATGTATGATCTCTCCCAGAGCTACTAGATGTGGGAACAATAGAACTGCAATAATATATCAGATGAGATGCTCACCTTGCCTGGTAGGCTGTGCTACCCTCTTGATTGCTTTATTTCCCTAATGTGAATAATTTCTAGTTTATGGGTATTATTAAAGGCTGCTGGATGGAACTCTGTGTGTTTCCTGAGTGATGCTATACAGGGCTTCAAAATCAAGCAAATATAAGGCAAAATTTAAAAATTACCATTCTAGTATTTAAATGTAAAAAATTATGCAGAAGAATTCGAAGTGCATTTTCTCAGGTTGTCATTCAGAGCCAGCATAAATCCTTTACACTGCTCCTGCTCAAAACCTAGATTTCATTCCTTTTAATTTGTGCATCATCACCAGGAAAAATGAGGAAAGAGACTGAAAAAATCTTAAAATATGCAAAAAAAAAAATCAAAAATATGGAAAGTATGGATTCCATCTTGCTAAGCACTGAGGATTCTTGTGAGGCACATGGTTCATTCCAAATACACTTTTTGGGGATGAAGAATTATGTAAGTTCTTTCATGAAACTAACAAAGAAAACCCATAAATCTAAGCCCCCATTAAATAATGAAATACATATATATATATAATATTTAATATGAGATCTCTAATAATTTACTACAAAAGGCAAAAGCAAACCTAAATAACAGAACGGCAAAGTCAGAGAGGACGTAGTTCCAGTGAAAGCAGGATTGTGACATTTTGAATCGAAAACAATCGCTCCCCTTGAGCAAATGGTGGTATTTATGAAGAAACTGTAGAAAACAGTAGCTCTGTTAATAAAGAGAAAGTCCATCGTAAAACTGGTCAAGCCTGTTGGAAACAAGCCCAACAGAAACTCTCTCAACTATCTCTGCTAGAAAGCTAGAATTGTTTTCAAGATCTTTATTAGATTACAATCTTTGCATTCATGTTCTGTGTAATTTGATATGAAGTGGCAAACCTGTGGTTTTCAAATGTACTTTGGAGAGGTGGCCAAAAGTAGACAAACAGGTAACAACAGAACACCACTTGTGCCTAAATCATCTCCTATATAGTGGAGACTACAGCAATTGCCTGTCTACATTTACTCTGCTTTTACTGCTCTGAGTTTACAACTCAGTCAGAAGTGTTAGGATGAACACAGAAGTTCTTACTCTTGCTTACACCTTGAGCAAGAATGTGCAGAACCACTACATGGCCTTGAGACAAGGAAGGAAGAGCAGCCTGGGGACAGCTGTGCCCCACATCAGCACTGACCGGCAGTTCTGGGGACCACAGGACAAAATGTCCTGTCATGAAACATAATCAGTTGAATCTGCTTTCAGCCACAGAAGGAACTAAATGTTCTGTTTCTACCTGTAAAAATCGAGAAGAGTTGAGCAGCCTGCAGCTGTGCCACCCAAGGAAGTGATCTCATCACTACTCAATCAACTAAACAAGATTGGGCAGGAGGAGCACTTGGATAGGAAATGCCAAAGGTGAGCCAGTTGTTGGTTAAGCCCTGCAGATAATCTAGTGAATGAAAACCCAAGTCACTGCTTTAAACCAGTTAGGATACTCTCTCAATAGAAAGTTCACTGTGTCCTCTACAAATTTCATCAAGGATATTTACAGTTTATCTACATATCTGAAATAATAGTGGCTTTGGGAAAGTAATGTGTTGGATAGGTGTAATTCTTAGCACTAATTCCTAAATGGATTCTTTCTGTGGGGCTTTGTGCTGTGCTTTATGTCAGTGGGATGTATTTCAGAGTGGGTCAAGTGATCCTGAAATGGTACAGCATGACAGACTGTATGCTTATAGCACCTTTTTGTATGAGGTTTTCAAAACACTTTAGTAGCATTAATTGTATTTAAGGAGATTGCTTTTGGCTAATATAATTTTGTACATGCAAGAACTGTGACATGGAGCAGGTAAGAGATTTGCCCGAGGCAACACACTAAGTCATTGGTGCCAATAAGAATTAATAAATGCTAATTTGTGAGCATTTATTCTGTCCATCAGAGCAACTTTTTACCTTTTTCAGTATGCTTTAATCACATATTTCTCTAAAACAACTAGCAGTTAGCTAACTTTGCAAGTATGTCTGAGCCCTTCAGCATAGGGAAGGCCAGCTAATTTACAGGTGAAAGCAACACATGCAGTGATCACCTTCTGTTCATTGAATATAAAAAATATCAGAAGACAAAACAGATCTTGAACAGATACAAATATCTGGCAGTATTGTCTCTATGGCATTGAATTCCAGCTTTTTCTGATCACTAAGTGTTTAAGTTGTAAGAAAAATCTGATTCTATCTGAATTTATCCTGAATTGTCCTGAGAAAAAAATGTGATCCTTGTCTAATTGTTGTGCTGATTGACATTACCTCCCCTTTTTGGGAAAACCCTAATACCTGTAGCCTGCTTCCATGGACATATTTTTCCTGCTCTCTGACACACAGCTCTAGCTGGGAATCATTCAAGTTTCCTCAAAGAGAGAAGAGACTGGGTAAGAAGGGCTTTGAACACAAACAACTTCCAGCATGGGTTAGAACAAGAAATAGCATTAATTAAATTGAGAAATATCTGCAAAAGGGAAGCTTTGCCACCGTGGTTGTATCATAATAAGGCTGGTTACAGTGGGACCGGTTTGAAGGTGCCAGAGAGATCAGAAAAGGAGACAAAGAAAAGCTCTTCTCTCTGGAGAGAAAAAAGGAAAGAAAGATCAGCCATGCTCTGTTTGAGACTTCTCAGGCTAAGGATATAATTTAGGTGAAACAAACATTTCAGAAAGAAGAAAATATTTGATGAAAAGATAAAATAGCTTTCACCTCCTGAGAGAACTGTGCAATACTATGTAGTGAACTTGTCTTCTTCTAGCAAGAACGTGCACATTTTGCAGATACAATCTGATTAGTTTAGAGTGCTTCAGTTATCAGTGCTAGTCCTCTCCAAGGGTCTAATCAAAATGCTGTGAAAATGAAAGAAAATATTCCTACTGACGTCACAGAACCCAGTCTTCTTTTTCTCTGAAGTCAGTGTGAAAAAACCCCTGGGATCTTCAGATATAAGTTGGAAAATATCCTGCTTCTATTATTCACAACCTGTGTTGCAGTCACAAGCTAGTATTTTTCATTTTCAGCAGATAATGTTGACCAGTGCTGTACTAAGAAGTACAGTGAACTTTATTTTCACTCATATTTAATATTAAATCCCAGAACATTGCAGAAAACTCAGATTCCATCATTTCCTTGGAAAGATCCTAATCTGCATTTATGTCAGTAATTAAAAATACAAATTAGACTTCTATAATTTAGTATGATTTTTTTTTCACCAAATCTATCATTCTTGCATTACATTGTCTTCATATTTAAAACTAAATCTATGACTTCTGGCATTTGGGGATTTTACTCCCAATTGAGTAAAATCAATTGAGTGGGCATGTGTGAGACACAGCTGAAGCAGCACAAATGAGAACTATGAAGAGTTGTGCCAAATCACACCATGTTCTTGTGAAATGGGAAGCTCATAAACAGGCTTATCTTGCTATCAGCATGACAGGGATAAAGGAGCAGAGCAGTGAATTTGGAGTGGCAGCTCTGGTTTTACAGAAATAAGCTTTTCTCTAGCTGGGATGTATGTAGGAAAGTCAATATGATGGGTCTGACCCTGCAACTCTGATGGAAGCAGATAATTTCACTGAAAATAAAGTGAGTTATCTGCATAAAGAAAGGCACAAACATTGCATGGTAACTCCTGTGTTAAAATCTCTCTCTCATTATCATAGCAAAGCTTGATTCTAACAGTCACAAGGAGGAACAATACCTGGGGTGCTTCAGTTAGGTACAAAATTTAATCTTTTTTCAAAATGAACAGATGCAGTCCATTTCTGTAAAAGGTTTGATGAAATGATATCCTTATGTACAACGTGCACTGGATGAAAGATCACCTTTGGATATGGATACTTTTTGATAGATTTAAGTGAAGAATGTTTAATAAAAGGAAGGGAGTTTAGTACAGAAGAATGAAAATATTATCTGGATGGCATCAGTCTGACAAAAGGAGTATTAAAAAGCATTTAGGAAGATAAACAAGGAGAAGTAATCTAGCCATCCAAATGAAGAACAACAGGAATAGATGTAAATTTGAATGTGAATATATAATAATTTAAAGATGTGAGATGGACTTAGGAATTAAGTTAATGTGTTATTCAGGATAATTCAAATTGAATTCTGTTTTAATAGCAACAAGGTCACAATATTGAAGCAAAAGCATTTAACTGGACTTATTTGTTTTTAGGAAGTTTGAGGGAATAATATTATTCTTTGTGATTGAAGGTGAGAGTTTGTTGCAATTAGGAATCATCCATCTTATTGCTAATGAATCTGTGATTTTATTGAAAATATTTGCAGTGAAAAACAAGTCATAAATATTATGTCATAAGCATTGTAAATTACAGTACAATAAACATGAAGACGGTGAATAACTAAATTACAACTCAAAGTTCCTGGAAGAACATTAAGTCTGATCACTCACTGAGAACAATAAACAGAAATTCCTTTTATGATGTAAAGTGTACATGTAGCAGGAATAAAATATATGGAGTTTAACACCTCTAGACTGATTTTGATCATAACATTCTAATTAGAGGAAACTGTATTATTCATCTCCCATTATTCAATAATTAAAAATCCTTCCATATTTTATCTCTTTTGTTCTAAAACAACAAGCTAACAATCAGTAAGTTTTCCTAACTCCACTTTCATGGAGAAGCCTGAACTAGGATTTGGAAGATAGGAACTGAGATTTGAATGTGTCTTTCTTGCTTCCTGCAGAGATCATGTTCTCTCTTGACACCTTAGTTTTAAACACTGACAAGTACCTGGCACTCAGCAATTTGTTTATACATTTCCATCACACCAAAAGAACATTCTATCTTTATACATACAGTGGTTCCTACTGTCCCAGTAATAGCTTACTTTTCTTTGCCTCACTTTTTTTTTTTTCACTAATTTTCTGATTTCCTCTTTGTATATTGAAACACTGATTGGCTGCAAAGTGCAAAGAGTGAAAAAGGTACCCCAGTGGTTATTTGATGTGGTATCTACCTCAATTACAAAAATGCAGGGGAAAATGGGTGCTTTTCCAAAGCAGCACACGGGGATTAGGAGTGCAGCCATTGCTGCTGTAAATGGGCTAAATCCCACATACAGCTAGGAAAAACCAAACCCCTGGAGAGCAGAATCTAATGCCATCATTTCCTACAAATAAACTACTTTTCTCATGTACACCAAGGTATGTACAGGGTAATGCTTCTGGCTTTGGGCAGCCCCTCTGGAATATCCTCAGAAGCAGACTGTACAGCCAAATGTTTTCCAAAGGGATTTCTGTCTCAAAGCTTGAAACAAGATTTCCTGCATTGAGAGAATATGCTTAGGTGGGATACTGATATTTGAATAATATTATAAAGATGCATTAAGATGTTAAAATAATAATAATCAAGAGGTTGATTCTGCTTCTGCTGAAGTTAATACATAACCTCCCATGAGGTTATTTGAGAGGAACAAGTTGAGAGCAGCTCACATGGCCTCATCCATGTAACTGATTTTTGATAGGAAGTTGTCAATTTTTAATGTTTTTACTAACTATTTGGAAATATTAAGTAGTTTCAAACCAAATGCAGGGAAACAGCTGGGGATGTATTTTCAAAGTGGCACACAGGGGTCAGCAGTGCCTTACAAATTTTAGCCTTTTGGTTTTCTTATGAAAATCCATGCACATTTTGCCAAGTGAAAGCCATCTGCACGTTTTTGTGTGAATTTAAACTGCAGCAGTGAACTCCCCTGAAGATTCTGTGTGCCTTTACCACGCCCAGTCCAAAGCAAGCAGTTTTCACTACAACACAGGGTTAGTCTGGGACAATCCATGCTGGGTCACTCTGAGAGCTCAAACTGATAGAAGAGAGCCTGACTCACTTATCTTCTCTGTGGCATCTGCCTCTGGTGGGCTTCAGTTTAAAGAGAGAGAGAGAAATTTTCTCATTTGATTTAGGTACAGGAGAGATTGGAACTGAATGTGCAAGAACTTTGAGGTGAGCAGAACAATACCAAAGAGGTGAGCAGGACTTGATGCACAGAGACAATAGTACTGGAATCAATCACTTGAAGAGATGGAACTGGGACAGGTTAAATAGAGACCTGGGCAAGTAAACTTGAGGGCAAGAGAAAGGACAAGGATAGAAAAATGATGGAGCATAGAACAGAACTCAGTTTATCTTTTTCTGCCATCCACTCAATATTTGGCTAGCAGAGTATTCCAAACCTCTACAGTGCACTGTACTGTGTTTGACAGTGTACAGCCATTGTGTACTGTCAAAATATAAAAATATAAAAATTTCTACACAGTCTTGAAAGTATGAAAGACCAAAATATAATTTATTTTGAATTTTGTTTTAATTATTTACGAAACCTTATGTGCATCTAGAAATTAAAAATAAAATCTTGCTGAAGATTGAACTGTTGTCACCTTTGCAGCAGTACAGTGAAACCAAAAGAAACCTGTTGGATTTTGATCAGAATATTCAACAATGACTGATTGAATATTTACTAAAAGATACAACATGGAAATCTATAAATTCCTTCTTACTATTATTTGCAAAGCAAGTTATTTTCAACAAGATGGCTTCAACCTGATTTATTTCTTGCCTCTTTCCTTTTTTTAATACATTCATCTTGTAAAGGCCTTCATTTAAATAAAATAATTGTTTGCACACTTTCACTGCTTTTCCTGTGCCTCAGTTCACCAGCTATTTTTACTGCTTTAATTTGTAAGGATTCCCACAAGAACGGTCTCATGCCTCTGGTAAATGGTTGACAGGGATATTTGGATCAAGACAGATTGTGCCTTCCAGACTCCCCCCCACAGCACTGCATCCAGCTTCCTTTCAGAACATATTCCCATTTATCATGTACACAAATAAGAACCCTAAACTTCAGTCTAGGATGCTGACCTCTCTCTGTGACATTTCCTTCTGGTTGCTGTCAGTTTAATTTCAACAGAGCAAAGACAAAGCTTCAGCACTCTCATGCTCTTGCTTTCCTCAGTTATTGGTTCTATTGCTACCCTGCCTGTCAGTCAAGCCCATAACTCCAGAGGTCATTTTTCATTCAGATTACTGCCCAGGATATCATAACCAGGTTATGTGCACATCTTTTTCACTCTTTTTGAACAGTACATTTCAAGTAGTATTTTCCTATCACTTCCTAGTTAAAATTCTAAGGTAGTGTCTCAGAATTTTCTGTTTTATTGAAATAAGTGTCTCTTTTGTGGGTTTAACCAACCCCATCTTAGTAAACCAACCATCTGGAATGCTACTGTTAAGTTCATCCTGCTAGTCCATTGATTTGACCCACTTACTCCACCTACCATCTCACAGTTGATTCTAGCACATAAAACTAAAGCTGCCTGTCAAGATGCTTCACACCTCAGTTCCATTCTGCATTTCATTTCTTTCTCTTTACTGATGTCTTCTCCATTTCTGATCAGCCAAGGATGCCCATCTCTTAATTTCCATTATTAGATTTCCAAACAAGTAATTTTGTTTAATTTCAATCACTTCCTACATATACTTATATTGCTCTTAAAAATCTACTTTATTCTGACAGAGGTTTTGCTCTGCAAAATGTCCTTGGCTCCTGGCAGCTAAGATGACAATGTGTGGCTGTCAGAGGTACTTATTTTGAAGATGTGGCACTTGACAAGACCAGCACCACAGTGGCTCCTGCAGTCCCTGCCAGTGGAGTGCTGAACTCCCTCAAACATCTTCTGGAATGACCTGTGTGTATTGCGCTTTTAAAATTGTTGGTTTCACCAGGAACATCCCCAGACAGGTGAACAATAGGCTAAGGAAGATATTTTATGGAGGCCATCAACAAGTTATCAAAGAACTAAACAAGACACCTCAGATTAGAAGACATACAGACTCTAAACCATCCAAATACAATAAAGATATACATTATGAACAAAACATACAGTGTTGACATCTGAATGCACTGTAAGGGGATGGAAAACTATTAAAAGAGTTTAAAAGAGCAGAAGACTTGTAGAGAAGTCAAGTGTGATATACTGCAGACCTAAATCAGCAAATAAATAAATATAGAGCTGTGTCTTAGATTTGGTCTCTTGGAATCTGACTCTCCTGATTTTTTTTTCTGGTCACTAGACAACATGAGGTTTACTATTTGTCATGCTAATGGCATGAGAAAAACAGGTATGAATCCAGTCTGTGATTTAGAACCAGGGTGTTAAATCAGGATACAAACTGAAGGAAATATCTGCATGGATTATTTAATATTAGCTAATTGGTAAGTTACCAAGCCAGGAAATCATGTGTACATGATATATATCATGCTATAATATTTTTAGGATCTTATGAAACAGAAATAGAAAGGAGTAAGTGATTTTTTCATGATGAATTTTAATCACCCATTTAGTACTGAAACAAAGCTGAATTTTATATAAACACAGGTCTTACTTTTTACTTTTTTTGATAAATCCTATGTAATAGGTGACCTGAAAATAGCCCAGAGAAAGATTTTGGCCTTACCTTTGGCCTCAGTTATCCTCCCTGTCCTTCCCCCTCTAAAAGGGCTTATTATGAAACTTTAGATTTATATTTCTCTAATGGAGTTACTGCTTGTTTTTCCTTTGTATCACCTTTCCTGGGCTGAGAAGAACAATGATCTGAAGACTTATTTTTATAATTATTTATTTTGGCAGCAGTGGTAACTGAATTTACCTGCTCTCTGCCCAGTGAAAATTATTTTGAAACAGGATCAGTTGCCTGATGTAATTCAGGATATGAATACCCAAAGAGTTATGCCAGTACTACAAGGCAGGAGGGCAGGGTCAGAAAAAAAGGGGCCTGAGTGGCAACTGTTTGAGAAAGCAAGCACCCAAGGAATGGTGTGAAGCCACTGCTCAGCCCCTGGCTTTCTTATCACACCTCCACAGTTTTATATTCTTTCAGTCATTTGTGTTTTTGCAAAATCAATGCAAAAGACTATCTGACTGGAATGGCAGTGGTTTATACCTTATTGTCAGAAGGGGAAATGAGCCCTGGAGCCACATAGCAGTGTGGAATCAGGGCTCCAACAATGCCATTTGATAACACATGGCACACACAGACAATAGCAGTCTAAACAATATTACTGTCTTCCCTTAGTGATTTGTTAAAGCTCATTCAATCCACTAGCTGCCTCAGCACAAGTCAGGGTGACACTGAGGACAAAGAGATGGGAAGAGGTGACAGACTATGATCAGGAAAGGATGGGAACTGCTTCACCCAGAACAGATACAAATTGGAAAATCATGGTCTGGTTACTTGCAGTATTGAATTAGAATCTGCTGGCTGATTTATTGTCACCGTCCTTCTATCCCACTGTTCTGGTGGTCACTCATGTCCTCAAAGCAAAAATACCTGATCCTGTGACAGCTTCTGAACTGCATTTGTACGTACAAATGGGTGCTGCTGTCACAAACTTCTACTTGGAAGGAAGAAAAGAATAAGAATCTACAAAACAGCTTAGTCAGAAGTGGAACAGAAGTTTTCCCTATCACTGCCTCATCAAATTTTAGAAGGTTGTTGCTTTTTTTTTTTCCCCTCCTGTTGCTATACAAGCTATTTTTCAACCCCTCTGATCTTTACTGTGTCGTTCTCTGGTGATAACCATAAAAAAATTTGGGCTTTACTCATAAATGAAAAAATGTCACTGTAAGGGAAATCAATGGAAGTTACAACAACATGTTAGAAAACAGATACCTTTGCATTTAAAAATCACACAGTAACGAAGTAAACTGTGTAAGAGCAACCAAAACTTAATATACCTGCAACATCACAGCTGATTCATCCATGAAATCCTCCACGCTCTGATTTTCAGGGTTAAACTTGTTAAGCAGTTGCACTATTAGTTCAATAAGTTCTCTATGGCTGACCATCTTCACCATGGAGAATCCTATGAATACAGAAAATCAATACTTTTTCATACCTCCCTCAGTTGTGGCATAATGCATGGTGATAGGCTCATACAGAAGTTACACTGAATAAATGTAGAAAAGAACATTTAGGTCAAGCTTTCAAAATTGCAGTTACTCAAAACAGCTGACAGGAGCAATGAAAATACAGGACAAATATCAAGAAAATAGAAATAACTACATATTGTAAACATCTCAAAATATCTTAAGGAAAAATGGTTCCTGCACCAGGTTATTTGACAAAATATAATTAAAGATAATATAGAGAAAAGCATGGATTTTTGCCTGTGTGCATACAGGTCCTATTTAACACACTGCTCTTCCTAGTGAGAGGCATCAGAAAGTAAAATTTTGGTTTAAATCTCATCACATGTTGCTGTCAACAGCCTGTTTTTTAAAAGCAACAAAACAAGAGGAACAGAGAGGAATTCTAAGGAAGCAGTGACTGTTGGTCAGCAGGCTGGGCCATGATCACAGCACTTCAGTGGTCTGGGCCACTGCCAAGGTTTCTGAAGGCACAGCAGTTGAGTGTTTATGTGTGATGCTTTGCTTGTGAAATGACTGGATTTTTCTATCTCAAATGAAATCTTACCCATATGTCTGAGAATGTGTAGGACTTGTAATCTTGATTTTAATGTTCAGATGACAAGAACTATAATGCATTTTTTCCTACACACACACTTTGTGTATGAAAGACCAACGACAGCAGTTATCAGGCCTGAAAGTCATTAATCTGGTTTAGCAATAGGAAAAAAACTAGCACAAAAGTAACTTTCCATGGTGAAAATAAAAATGTATTTTTGAAAATAGTTCTTGTGTTTTATATATCATCCTCAGAAAAGAATGCCTGATCCAGATGATTCATTCCCACTGCGGTAAACATAATTCTTTTCTTGCTTTTAAATATTATGATAACATTTCCAGACACAGTGGTATTGTGCTCTGCCTTTCAGCACCATCTCACTCCCTAATTGCCTAAATAGCACCTTTCATTACTAATCTCAAAGCACTGAAAAAAAAAAGTTTGTCTGTGATTATGTTCAATATAGCCATTTAGGTACCTGTTATGATCAAGATAAAAATGTCCAAATTAAAAAAAAACAAAGTCTAGCTAAACAGGGTTGGATCATGACAGTGTATAGCAAATGCTGAAAGAGGCACCACTGTGCAAGGGAATCACTGTTACTCCACTCCTCTGAGAATCATTTGTTTGTCAGGTAAGAACGTGCCAAGGGATTTCAGACAAGTGAGGGAGAAATATCTCTGTACTCCAGACTGAATCATAATTCAGGCTCCAACAGATCTACCAGTAACAAATGCTTTTTCTTCTGCCATACCAGTAAGAAATTTGAGCTCTCATGCTCCGATAACCACCCCTCCCCCCCAAATAACAATCATTAACCGCAAAAACTGAAATGTGTAAAACTAAGATGTGTAGTAATGCCTTCAGATCCCTGAACATATATGGTTTCTTAATAGAAGGAACCCTACTCCTAATTAAAGAAGCTGCTATTATTATTGTCAATGTTTTAAAACACACTCATCAGGAATAAAATGCTTTTGTTATGATATGCACCCTTTTTTACACACAGCCAATTAGAAAACTACCCCAGTTATTATGTATAAAAATTATATATATTTATACTGTGTATAAAATGGCAAAAATTTTCTCCCATTATCAGCTGTAGATTTCAGTTAAAGGAGGTGAGAACCTGACTTAACCTTATTTTATGGTGGAGCTCGGAGATATTTTGAAAGCAATTACAGAAGATAAGAGTGGCCACAATTGCGGGAATTGCTTTCAATGACCTGAAAGGTTCTTTCAGGTTTTACATCTGCTCCTACGTTCCTGGCCCAGAAAAACTGTGATTGCATATCCTCTAATGAAAGGTGTCCTTCTCAAAAAGAGCTGAACTAAGCCTCCCTGCAAAATTCAGACAGATCAGATGGAAAATGTTCACTTTGAGGATCTTAATTTTAAATTTCATGTATTTCAATGTTTTTCATACCTACTGTAAGTGTTTTCCTTAACATGGCACGGTATTTTTTATCTCTTACCTAATAGAACTTTACAATTAAATACTTATTGTACAAAGTAAGTTGTATTGTGCAAATAAGTTGTATTATGTTTATGAGGTGAGTTAGCAAATGGACACCGAGGCTGGCTACTTGCCCAAAATTTTAGGGAGCAAAGCTCAGCAATCCTGTCCACAGTGTAACACAGGCCCTCTTGATGTTTTCTATTGCACTTATAAACATCTAATAAATATGAACACTGAAAGAGGGTAGGTTTAGATTAGATATTAGGGAGAAATTCTTCCCTGTGAGGGTGGTGAGGCCCTGGCACAGGTTGCCCAGAGAATTTGTGCTGCCCCATGGCTGGCAGAGCTCAGGGCTGGATGGGGCTCTGAGCAACCCGGGAGAGTGCAAGGTGTCCCTGCCCAGGGCTGGGCCCTCGGAAATAGAGGAACTTTAAGGTTCCTCCCAACCCAAACCTGTCTGCGATTCTATGATTGTACGAAAGTAAAGGAACGAAGGAGTCACGAGCCTGCCCAGGGCCCTCGCCACTTTCACGCATGGGGAATTGCACCCGGTTTTCATTCCGGAGGAGTCACGTACGGTCACATCTGTCTCGCACCGCCGCTCCCGCTCCCGCTCCCGCTCCCGGCTGCTCCCGGCGCTCGTGCCGCCCGTGCCCCGGCGCGGTCCCTCCAGCCGCAGGGACCCCCCACGCACCGTTGCCAAGGAGCGCGAGGGCTGCTGGGAGCTGTAGTCCTGCCGCGATCCCGCCTCAGTGTTGCGAAACGGTGCGACCGGGGACCCGGAACTACACGAGGGAGAAACAAGATGGCGGCGGTTGTTTGCAGCCGTTGCCACGGAGCTAATTCCTAGCCCATCCGGTGTTTCCATTCACGGGCAGCCAGCAGTCGGTGACGCCGGTTTCCGGGGCACGGGCAGCGCTGGCGGGCGCAGGTAGAGCTTGCGATCCCCAAGCGGACAAGCGCAGCGCGGCCCGCGAAAAACTACAATTCCCGGCATTCACTGCAACAAGGCGGTCGCTGGGGCGTGGCCTGCGAGGCACGCAGTCTCCCCGCCCCCTCTACGTGTTACGCAAATGAGCAGCTAGGTGGGCGGGGCGACGGCGCGGGCCCGCCCCGGGCCACCACCCAATTGGGTGGGAAGGGGAGGGCGCGGGGGC
>JANRGV010000084.1:61830389-61881360 GCA_024734035.1 Alethe castanea
AGCCGCGGAGATGTTCGGGCGCTCCTGTTGTGCTGTTAACGCTGCCTGTGTACACCTGGAAACTTCGTAAGTTAGGAGATTTATTGGCAGGTGCTCTGTAGGTGTGTATTTTGTGCCCTTCTCGCTTTGAAATTCTTGGAAGGAATCCAAGAATCGCAGTTTGCTTTGCAATGAAATTATCATCTTCTGGCACGAGTTAAGTAACAACTGTCTGGAGAGTGATCTTGTCTGGCATGTGATGTTCGGATTGTAAATCAAGGACATTACTGCTTTTGAACACCTATAGCATCTTTTTCTTGTGCAGGCATCACAGCAGTCGGTATAGTTACTTTCTGAAGTATTTGGTATAATTTTGGTTCCTGTTGGTCACCATCAGTTGTTTTTTCCTATGCTTTGCTATCAGTAATGGTGTGGGTTCTCAGTTTGTAAACCTTCCATATGCTCCGTTCTTTTGGCCGAATTATGGCCAGCGTGTTGCAGTGGGGAAGAAAAAAAAGGCTGAGGTGATGCTGCAAAATAAAAGTTCATATTATGCTGGCTTTATGGATTTTACATGTAGTCATAACTCTTGAGTACTGCTGAGGAACACATAGCTGTCAGCTATTGCTGCTAATAGCTGCAAGGGAGATAATGTATAGATTTAGTAATTGAAAATACAGTAACAAGTTATAGAAAACTTTCATTGAATTTTCTTATTTTTGTATGTTTTATACTAGGGAAAAACTAAGGGAACAATAGTTAATGAACAAAAAGAAATACTGTTAATCTTAAATGCAGAATAAATAATTGTGAATATGTCTTTTGTCACTTTTTAAAAACAAAACTCATTAGACTTCACATTGTTTTTCTTTCTAATGGAGATTTTATCTTTTTGTGATAAAACTATCTCTGTTGTAAAGTGTATGTTTGGCATTCAGGGTCTGTATCAAACAATCTATACTTAAAGTTCCTAAATGGGACGTCTCTGGGGTGAAGGAACTTTCAAGCCTGTTGCATGACACTGGGCCTCGTAAATCCGGAACACCTATTGCTGCTATTGGTTTAAAACCAGCGCCACTGCTTTTTCATTTATATCTTCTTTGCCAACAGGTTTTCTTAGTTTCAGTAGCCTACAACATCATTTTTGTTGTGGTATTCAGAATTGGTTGCTGGGAAATTGTAAGAGCTTCAGAAAAAGCCATTTTTCCTGGTGTGCCTGTTGAGTGGGTGTGGATCGTGTCATTAAATACACAGAAGTTTGAATAGCACTTCTTTTATAGAAGGTGAGACAGGATCTCACACTGTACCTTTCCTGGTTGTATTGCTTGCTTTTCTGTTTTAAGGAATTTGCAGAGATTCCTTCCCGTAAAGTCAGTCATTTCCAGGGTCTGTTTTGAATATAATGCATTTTGAAGAGGACTTTCCTGAATATTTACTTGGGTGGGGGCTCCCAGCTCTCAGGACTTATGTTACTTGTAACCCTCTGTTAGGTACTATGGGTGCCAGATGCATTTTATCAGTTAGGTTTTGCTGCTCCCAGTGATGGAGAAAGCTTCTTCTGAAGTATTCCAGGTCCTACTGTCATATAATAGGACTGCTGCATGGCAGCAGATTTAGATACCGCTGGATGTTTGGCCCAGAGCTCTAATGGCCATTCAGAGATACTTTTGAAGGTGAGGGTTGGGATGACATCAGAGTGCAGCAAATTCATAGTACAGCCTGCTCAGAGACCTCAATATATGGTTTAGCTTAATCCTAAGGGAACTATTTCATAATTCATCCCTGAAAAAAACACAGCCCAAGAATATGTAAATTAATTCAGCTTCATCTTTTTAAATGGTGAAGACAAGGTAATGGAATAGAGTAGAGTGCATAACAAGGAGGAATCACAGAACTCTTAGAGTAATCATCAGTTACTGCAAGATGCAGGACCTGCATCGAGCCAAGTTACTTGGTAACTGCTGCATGTGTTTGAACATACCAAGAATGGGAGAGAAAATGTGGGTGTAGGAAGTGGAAAGTCTTGACTAATGTTGTGAGCATGTCACGAGAGCAGCACGACTTCCCTAGATCCTTGTTCAGTCAGTGCTCTTCCTGCCCAGCGCTGTTCCTCAGGTATGCTGATATGCCAGATTTTTATAAACCAGATCAAATGCCAGTGGTAGAGGTAACCAGAGAATGAAATAAATAGCAGTGAAGTGATCTGTAGAGCTGCTAGGAGGCAGACTTTTAACTGATGTATTGGAGACACAGCAGAGACAAGATTTTGTTTCCAGTCTCCTGTGCCACATTGATTGTTGTTTAATTTTTAAAATGTTGTCTGTAATATGTTTTGCTTTTTGGGGACTGTGGATTCAATGCATTTTTAAGTGTTTGGAGGGAGGATGGTGTTGCTTTTGACCACTTTTTCAGGGGGGTGATTTGAAGCAGTAATGTTATTGAATTGCAGCATATCGGTGGAACAATAGTTACTCTCTTTGACCTCCTTAGGACACTGCAGGTTTCCCAGGCATCACCACCTTCCTGAGACAAAAGAATGATCCCACCTAAATCAAGATACTTGTCTGTGTGCACAGATATAATAGAAATGTTCCCTGCCACTTCAGGGAATTTCTGATTTTGCACCATCTGCTGCTGGAGCATTCCACAGGTGTCCGGTCAGAACCTGCTCCCAGGCAGATCTGAGCGTCCAGCAAAAATACCAAACTGGACTGGTTTTGCAAAGATTTGTAATGCATTTGATATCCAAAAAATTCAGAATAATTTCTGTGAATGCTGCTGCTTAAGTCTGAAGCGTAGCTTGAAAAACGCGTGGGTAACTAGCTCACAGAGGTACCTGCTTTGAATTGAGCTCATGTTTATTGATGGTTTGAAAGAGCTGTTTCGTATGATGGGAAAAAAAAGTCTGTCTCTAACCACAACTTGAATGTTTTTAATCTGTTTAGCATAACAGACTGAAAAATAAACACGCATCTTCAGTATGTGTTTATTTTTTTATATTTTTATTTCTAAAATACCGCTTATTTTGTGTTTATGTATGGTTTTTTTCACTGCTAGTTTCTTTCACATAGTAAATATGGACTTCTAGCAGTTAAGATAAAGAATTTATGTTTCTGTAATGCAGTCAAAATTCATAGTCGTTGGTAGTAAAGCTCTTGCTTTGTGAATGCTTTGCCTCAGTTAAAGGATGCTCACAAAATGTGCATAGTCTGGAGGTTTTGTAGGTGTGTTTTTTACCACCCCTCTCCTCTAAGACTTACCGAAGTGCAGCTGTGCCCTCAGTGCCTGTTTTAAATAAAAGGCTGTCTAACTCCCGTGGGGATGTGAAGCTGGGTTTGTGGAAATGGCCCCAGCTTGTAGCTGGGAGTGCACACTTGGTGACAAGTGGGTACTCAGCACAGCTCTTTCACGCCCTTCAGAGGCTGTGCATCTTCTCCCCCGGGAGTGCTTGAGATGCTGAGAGTTGTAGTTACTTTCTTCCCTGTGTTCTGAAATACTGTTCATGGGTTTCTTAAATCTGATAATTACTTTTTGCAGCTGGATTAGCAGATACATCTTCGAGAGGTTCTTGCTGCCTGTTAATGTGTGTCTGCAGTGGTGCTCTGTGATCAGAAATAGCATTTAGGGATAAGTGGAATGGCAGGTACTTGGAGAAGGCTTGCTTCTATGTGCATAGTGCCTTTTTCTTACTTTTTAAAGGATCTTCTTAGCTGTATTTCTATGAAAGTAAGCCATACCTAGTAATAATTGTTGCTACTAATAGTTATTAAACTACTTGGAACAGCAGAGGTATGCTAGTTAAAAAAAAATGGCTTAATAGATAGTAAAAGGGAATCTTGGAACAAGCAAGTGAGATGAAGAGAGTATGCCTTGTAAATTAGAGCAGTCATCTAAAGTAGAAAAGTGAGAGCCAGTGGCAAAACTCAGAAATAGCCAAATAACCTCTAGGAGGTTCTGTATTACTTGGCACAAGGAGAAGTGTTCAAAAAAAAAAAAAAAGAAAAAGAAGAAAAAAAAGTCCTAGGTGGATGTTGAACATCAAGAACTTCACAAAGAGTAATCTTTCTCAGCAGCCTTGTCAGGATTGCTTAGTGGCAGAGCTGACTCCAAAAAGTAAATGATGGGAAATACAGTAGGAAATAGCTGATTTGGTTTTTTAACAGTAAAAGAAGAAATATGTTTGCAGGATTTTTTTTGTCAGAAAAAAATTGTAAGTAGAAAAAAAGATTTTCAATATGAATAGGAGTTTGTTAGAAGAATGCAAGGTAGTAAAAAAGTACACAGTTAACTGTGCTTAACATAATGTAAAAAGCATTTTTAAAATTGGGTCAGTAGAATGAGATGAAGGAAGAAAGAATTATTTTGAGCAGCATTTAAATGGATGGAAATGGTCAGAAATGAAAAAGGACAAAGCTGCTGGAATTGCCAAACAACTATTGATACTAGTTTTGGGGGAGTGAATGAAAAAGGAAGGATGGTTTCCCAGTGATAGATGGAAAGGAGCTAGCATCTTATTTTAGCTATGATTTCCATATCTTAAAAGTGAAAAGTTTGCTTTTCACAGAAGAAAATTAGAGTGAGTTTATTCTTGGGGAAAAAAAATCTTACAATGAATAGTGAAAGAACAGGTAAATGCTATTTATGACTTGCATATGTATAAGTTATATAACTTATTTTCATTTGACTGGTGTCGTACAGTATTCAAAACCTTTGGGCATAGCAGTTTGTGAATAAAATTTATTATTTAGTGTAATATTTATATTAGCAACTAATGACTTTTTTAAGACAGAAGATTGAAGAGTTTTTCTTACTTGAGACAAGAGCTGTTACTGGATTTTTGAAAAGTCACTGTTCTAATGATCAGCTCTTTGATCTCTCTTATCTGTGTAATTATTCTTGTTGGCCCTCTCTGATCAGAGGCTGCAGCTATTTAACTACATTAATCAGTGTTATTGATAACAATCCGAGGAAGGCAACTTATAAATCATCATGCATTATTCAGTTTTGCATATTGAATTGCTTCATTTTAGAAGCACCATCTAGTGGTTTGAACACAAGTGTGGGAGCTAATAATTCTTTGCTGATGTATTGTAGCAGTGCAGCTAAATCAAGACAATTACCTGCAGTCATATTGTTTCTTGGCCTTGGTTTACCTGTAGCTGAAAAAGGGAAGCAGGCCATGATTGCAGTTGTCTAAGAGAGCTGCTTGTTTGTTTTTAATTACTCTAATGTGAAATGTATTTGTACCTTGTGAAATTATTTTTTGATGTGGATTGCTGTGAGCAGAGTCATGATAGATCATATCAAAGGTCTATCTAGCTTGCTGTAATGTCTAGTGGTTATCTCTTTCTCTGTCCTATAACAGATGCTTAGGGACAAAGAAGAGATGAATAGAAACTGGTATTTCCTCTGGACTCTTTTAAAAAATTTGATAGTCTGCAGCATAGGAATTTGTTGAGCTACAGATTGTGCTCTTGTAATTCAAAACATCATTAAGGTGTTTCTTTTAAATGACTAATAATTTTTCAATTAATTCATATTTCTGGTCTCCATAATGACCGCTGGCTTCTCAGTGCTTAAAGCTGAGTTTGATTCCAGTGAAGTAAACATTTTCTTTAGAAACTTTTTCAAACAGCCAGTGGTATGACCTAATGTGCCCCTTGTCCTGCAGACTCATCTTCTGGTGTTTCTCTATGAAACCTAATTTGGATGTTTAGATTCTATTGCTCTTCACCCAAATGTGATGGTACTTAACAGAATTTAGAAAAAAATTACTCCTTAGAAATCACAATGCATTTGTCCTAGGTTTTCTTAGGGAAAATGACAAAAACTCCCACTGAGAATATCCTCAGCACTGGACCACAGTAGAACATTTTCTTGCTGAACTGAGAAATAAGCAGTGCAAATGCTGTTGATGTGCTTCGTTTAACTGCTTTAATAGTTATGATGATCTACTTTCCTGGCAGTTATACGGGCAACGTTGACTTAAATTAATTCAGTAAAACTATTTTTAAATATTGGTGTTAAAAATAAATTAATTGAAGGCTGTGTATGTTTATTTGGCTCACATTTGAAGACTGACCTACCTTCCTAGTGCATGTGAAAGAGCAAGTTTCTCCAGCTTGTTTTACTGGAGGATGATGCTAAATTCAAGTCTGTCTTACCTGTTTTGTTTCTCAGCTGAATCTTTTTCATCTTGAAAGTATACAATATTCCAACAATTTGTTGTATCTCAAATGACAAGCTGGGATCAGTGGTGTAATGGCCATATGCCCCCTGCTTGCATTCAGAAAGTGAACTGCTGCATTCCATGCTAGCTGAGGCTCTTGAATCCTATAAACTCGAGCTGTCCCTAAGTCAGCTAAAGCCGAGCACTTAGCCCAGGTCTGGTGGACAGCTCAGTGTAATAGGATATGGTTTTCCTTTGAGGCAGTGTCAGCTGCCTGCTGCTTGAAAACAGGAGGGTGGCAAAAGCTGTAATGCATTTTCTAGAAGTCTAGATTTAGGGTATAGCAAAGAATAAGTTTTTTTGGGACATAGGATGTTTGGAAAATTTAAATACTAAGCATTTCTGGCTCAGTATACCTTGCTGGTGTGACTGCAAGGTCTTGCTCTTATTTATTTTGATGATGTGGGTCAGACTTGCTACATCTTGTCTGTCTGTTCTACTCTGCAGCCTGTAGAGTTTTACTGCTTGTCACTCCAGTAGTCTGTGGCTTTTGCTGTTTAGGCTTGTAGCCTGACAATTCCTCTTGACCTTCCTGATCCCATAGATGGTGCATCTTCCTGTGGTCCCTCTGCATTCACCACCCTCTCCTCCCTCACTCTTACTGCTTTTGATACTGTTTGGGAATAACATGGCCTGAAAAGCTGATCAACAGGAGCTGAATTGTGCCTCTGCTTTGCTCAGTAGGCCATAAGCTTGTTTTTCTTGTTTTGTAAGGTCTTTCCTCATACTTGATAGTCACTCAGAAAGAATAATGTAAGAGTGGGCATCACATCAGTACTGGGTACACCATTCTGGATGAAGGAACGAAAGGGAAGCAAATGGGGGGAAAAGAAACTGGAGGAGATAGATGGGGTCGAAGAAAAGACTTGACATAGAAATGTAAAACAAATAGTTTGAGAGAGGAAAAAAGGAGGATGACTCTCCTTTTCTTTCAAAATGCCTGCTCTTTATTTTGAAATGGAACACAGGTTAATTTAAATTAGGGTGATGTTTATGCTGGAATGTGTTAATTCCTGTCATCATGTGGCACTTTGATCTCTGAGAATTATAGGTGGCTGAGGGTAAACTAACCGGATGCTCAGGGTGTTCTGCATTTCTGCTTTGCATTCTTCTAATTCTCACCTTCCTTTGTAGCTTTTAACATAGGAGACATTTCCTGACATTCTGAAGTTAATCAGATGTTCAAAAGCACAGGTTTTTTCAGGTTATTGTTTTCTCCCAAGACAAGAGCTGAGCTTGAAAGGGGTCTTGAGTGTTTGTCTATAAATGGCTTTGGGATGTTTGTCATCTAATAAATTTTTTTATGAATGGTGTGGGCTCTTATAGTAATGTCTCTGTCTAATTCTCTTTGTGTAAGCACCAATCTCTGGGCAGAAATTTTACCTTTCTGTCTTGGTCCAGTTGTTGAAGTTTGTGTGCTCTTAATATACAAATGGGAACATACCAGCATTCTTCTGTAAAACCCTCCAAATCCTCTCAAAGCACTGCCTGCTTTTTACTTTATTTTCAAGATGCATATGAAGAGAATGGATGTCTGCATTGCTAAACGTTTAATGTTTATTTCTAAGTATTTTTTGTAAAGCTGGACCGGTACATCTGGTCTAGTCAACAGCAGAAATATCTTGATGGAATTGATGTCATTTTATGGTGCAAGATGGATAGAAGCCCTTATAGAATAAGAAGGAGTTAGTACTATGTAATCTTTGGTATTTTTATTGTATTTTGATAATTCCTTTGTTAATGATTTTGTTGAAGCAGCTGACTAAGTATATTTGAAGAGAATATTATATCCAGTGCTATCCACTGCAAGTATTCTCATTTTCAGTAGGACTGGTCTTTGTGGTGGTTTTGTTTGCTTTGCTGTATTGTTTTGTTTTGTTTTGGTTTTTTTTTTGTTGGTTTCTTTTAAATTTTTTCCCCTAGGCTGTATCACACCCTTGGGTCCAAAAATTTTGTTTACTGCTTGTTATGTCTTCTGTTTCCCTAACATTACTTCCACCTAGATTTTTCGATGGGGTGTTGTGCATAATTGCATACCTGCTATAATTTTTTTTCCTTCTTGATTTCAGTCAGGATACTTGACAAATACTAGACCTGATAGTAGTGGTTACAGGGAAGGGAGAAAGACAGGGACTGAAGCAGAAAGGCAATAGGCTTTTTTCTCTTCATTTCTCTCACTAGAAGAGACAGGGAAGCAAGGCTTCATACTGGGCATTTAGGCATTTATCTTTATTTTAGAGTTGACAATTTAATTTTTTTGTCCAGTTGTTTTTAAAGTTATATTTTCGCAATTAATTTGCCACACTGTTTCGTTTGACTGTTTATTTCAGGAAGCCTAGTCTTAGGTTGTAACTGTTTTTCAGTTTATTTCTTTTTCTATTGAAATTTGAGAGTTACTATTTGGCAGTTTCCTAGTAGACAGTCCTGTGTATAATTGATACAATAAACCAATAAGTCAATGTAAAAATACTTCTGAATTTTGAAGTATTTTTAGATATGGAACTGGGATGCATTTTTTCAAAAAATGAATGAAATCTTTAGAAAGACAATATGCTTTTCAGTATGCAAACATTAAAACCATGTTTTGCTCTGTATTAGAAATGTTCTGTTAATTTCTTGGTGTAATGTATGTGTATCTGTCTTCATGGATATATAATCTACTGTTCTGATGTTAACAAATCAATGTTGGTGAATTGTAGGTGCCTCGTGTTTATTTCCTGTGTAAAACAATGAGGTTGTCTATTTTATAATGTCGTCTGATTTGTTCAGTGCATTTGTACAGCTTGACTAGCTTTTTGATTAATTTAGAAAAAAAGGTGTCTGGTAGAAATTCATACTTTGTGAGAAATCATATGCTATGTAAGACTCATAAAGAACAATTCATGAGTAATCCAAGAGTTAATAGGTGGCAACCTTTCTCCTGGAAACATTAGTTTTACTGTAGGAAAGATAAGTACAATTTTTGCTTAAGCCCAGTCATTTGTTATCAGTCAGATCAAGCAGTGAAATGTTGAGAGGTTGGTTTCAGCTCTTTTTATAGTTATTTCTCTGTCTATATATATCCACATGTGCCTGCATGTTGTATGAGATCCAAAACTTGTGTATCATCTGTGCATCTTTCAAATACAAATAGTCATACTTCCTATCTCTGAAATGGGGGACTGAGGCATGAAGGTGAGAAGAGGTTATTTGATGCCCAAAATGTAGGTCAATAGCTAAACTAGCCAAAAAAGCTCTATTTGGGGGTTTCTCAGCCATTTTATTCCTAATTTGCCACTTCTTTCTACCCAGTGCTTTTTATGAGGTGATTTTTCCTTTTAGGTTACCCTGCAATATCATTTTACAGCTGAAGCAATAGACCAGATTGTATGTACTTTGCTATTCAAAGATTGGAGTGCAACTTACTGTTGCCATATGTTTAGATTTAGTGTCCAACTCTTGCTTACAAATGAGAACATATGGGAGATAGGTAATGGTGATTTTCAACTGTTAATTAGTCATGGTTAAAATGATGCCTCACTAACCATCCCTCCAGTTTGTTCTGTCTTTCTCATCTCCCCCTCGTGGTAGCATCTCTGGTGTTTATGGACTTGCAAAACTTCTAAGGGGGAAAAAAAAGTTTCCTTCCACTAAAACACTTCTGTAATTTGGAGGGTGTGAGTCCTGAACTGAGGTGGGGCCTTTGACTTCCAGATTTTATATTTTGTTTGCTTTTTGTGAAATCAAGTTGCTGATATACTGCTGCATAGTAAAACAGGAATTAGATGCTAAATACTGGCACCTGTGATGTAAATAGGCTTTACAGTGTTGGATAAAAATTTTATCAGTAATGACTAATCCTAACCTTGGAACTTGTTTGCTGCAAACTCATGATAGGATGTGGATTTTAGTTACTCGGTTGCAGTCTGGTTACTTGAACCCTGTTACTACACACTGCTAATTATCCCTTCTTTTACTGCTTATTAGGCAACTTTTCTATTGCAGTGACTGAAATCTTCTGTAAAATAAGATATGATCAAATGTATTAGTGCAGCAGCGATTTCTTCAGAGCAGAGACACATATTTGCCTGTCTCCAGTGTTCAGGATACCTGACTCTCATCAAGAATTTTTGTGCACTCCCCTTGTGAATTTTAAGTCAACCAGGACAGTAACAAAAATGCAGAAATGCTGCTGGTGCTCAGCTGGCTTTTCAGCTTGCAGCCATGTGCTCCTGTCTTACCTCCCTGATGTTGGTGTTGGAAATTGTGTAGCTGTGTCTTGCATTGAATCATCTTTCTAGCAGGGTTGGAAGCTTCCTGGCTTTGTTTATATAGTTTTACAGGCTCAGTTACCAGCTTAACTGGGGAGAGGGGCAGCACAAACTCCTCTTTTGGTGGCAGGATGGTTTTTATACTGCATTGTACCACCTATGGAGCTGCATCTTCAGTGTTTTTAGGGGTCATATCTTATGTTCTACTTGTAATATAAATGCTGGTAAAATGAAACCCCAATCCAAATTGCACCATTTCTATTGCTCCTTGTTTTGTATGGAAAGTGTTAATCTCTGTAACGCAGAGGCTGCTCTGAAACCCGGGTGAAGTCATGTGGGACTGAGAGTTGGACTTGTGATTCAATTCTTTTGCATAAAATAGGCTCACCAAAGTTAGTTTAGGTGACATTAAGGTGCAGACCTTGTATAAAATGTTAATGCAAGTAATCTTGCAGAGGCACAGGTAGCACGTGTTGGAGGCAAACCTCTGCAAAAGTAGCGAGGCAAGGCACTGAGCTATGCCAAGGGCAGGGTTTCCATTCTTGACCTGCATGGTGCTTTGAGATAGCTGTTCTTACCAAAAAGTGCTATGAAGGTGTTTGGTGAATTCTGTACTGTGAATTGGGCATATCAGTTCTCTGTTTCGAGTTCCATATATGAATTGTCAAACCTAAAACTTGTTAATTTTGGGCTTGGAACCAGTAGAGTAAAAACATAAGCTAATTATACTATTTAAACATTAAAAAAAAATTAATGCTTTGAAAATGTTTCCTCTATTTAATTTTAATCAGCTGGCTCAGAATTAATATATTGAAATGACCGTATTGTCAGATACTGTAATATTTTTCACTGTGTGCTTACTGTAATGAGATTTTAAAAATTGTAAGAACGAGGAGAATACAAATCCTTGTTAATTTTTACCAAAAGCATTTTTTTTCTTTACTTGCACTTTGTTTACTTAAAAGCTAGCAAATAAAACTTCTGCACAGTTAAATAAAAAAGGAAGATCTGAGATACACAAGTAGAGGTACTCTTACTTTGTAGATTTCTGTCCCCTCTCCAGTAAAGCAAAGTACCTGCACAAGTCACTGCATTCTGGGCTGAGTAGCAGAGTGATAGCAAAAAGAGCTGAAAGTTCTGCTGTTCTTTAGGAGAAACTCTTTAACCAGCAGAAGCTGCTTCTAGGGTGGTTATTTGCTTAAGCAACTTAAAAACAACATGGAGGATGATGTTACATAATGTGTTTCTGTATCTATGTGCCTGCTTTCCCCAGTCCATTAGATCCATGTGGAGCAATTAGGTGCAGGAAAAAGACAATGTGATGGAGAAGGGCTGCATTCCTGATGTTATTTCCACTGATAAGACCTTACGCTGGTAGGGGGGAGGAGAATTTCTTTTGTGATTCAGATCGCTTTTCTCTCTGGATAAAACAAGGTGTTAAGGGAAGTCTATTCTTAACCAGGCTTCAAAATTGTTTTGAAATCCTGATTGTTTCAGTGAGGGATTTGCTGAGGAATATAGGGATTGAATAGAAACTGTCTATTAAGCGGTGTTGGAGCACCCTCTGCAGCCTCATAATAATATTTAAATGAGCTTTGAACATTTCTGGTGATAGATTAATGGAATGAATATTCAAAAAGAAAAATTAAGTGTCCAGGTGCTTTATGCTGCTCTCTAGGCCCATCACAGTACAGTAGTAGATCCGTAGGGAAAAGAATTAATTAGCACGTTGTAGACCTTTTGTGTCTGTTACCCTACTGCACCTCTCCTGAAAAGAAAACTCTCAGCAGTTTCAGTAGGTTCACTGAAGTTCAGACTAAGAAGTGAAGGATAGCATGTCCAGTGGGAATGGTGTGCGAATTAGATCTGTGTGACAGGCAAGTTACAATGCTATTTAACAAATTGAGGAGAAAAGCTTAAGAAGTATTCCCTTTTGAACTGCCAGTTTACTGCCTTGTGATCTCAAGTTGCCAGGATTTGGTGACCTGTGAGTCACGTCACAGCTCCATGTTCAGCAGCAGGCTAATTGCTGGTGTCATGCTGGGATATTGGTTCAGGGCAGGTTGGGAAAGCATGTGACTGAATGTATTTCCAATGCTGTGGCCTTTTTGCAAATGTTTGGGTTTCTTCTAATTTGCTGTTCAATCATCTGACCCTCCTGAGTTTGAGCTGCAGCAGTTTGCACAAGAGTGTGGTTAGGCATGAGACACTACACAGCTGAACCATGAACATGTGAGTTGTTTTTGTAGGTGAATGCTCTTCTTAATGTACAACAGTGATTTAATTTTTGTTTATAATTTCTTACTAAATCAGTCTTAGTGTTTATACCAGGATCATGTCAAGCCTTCTTTCTGTTCCTTCAATATGTTTGAAGGATTCAGTCAGGATATTGTAATGATAACTAATGAAGCATATAGAAATTCTTTATGTCTGTGAAGAATTACCTGACTTTGAGTGATACTATCATAGCTTTTTGTACATGATAGATATTTGTAGCTGTGATAATCACAGAACTGAGCCGAGGGTGAAGTTGGAAAGACCTGTTAAAATGGTCTTGGCTTCTCAGGACCATGTCTAGTCAGGTTCCAAATTCCTCTAAAGATGGAGACTCCACAACCTTTCTGAGCAGCCTGTGACAATGCTCCATCATCTTTAGAGTAAAAACACATTTCCTGATGTTTAGATGAAATCTCTCATATTTCAGTTTGTATCTACTGCCTCTTTTGCTCTAACTAGGTGTCACCACAAGTCTGTATGAGTATTCTTTCCATCTTCCCATCAGATATTTATATACATTGATAAGATCCACTCTGAGCTTTCTCCAGGCTAAGCTGTTCTTCTTCTGTCCTAGCATGACAGATGTTTCTAGGCCAGAATGATCAGCCCTAGATAAACTATCTCCAGTTTGTCCATGCTGTTCCTTTACTAGGAGGTCCAGAGCTGGACCCAGCACTCCAGATGCCTCCCTGGTCCTGGCTGGAAAGGCAGGCTTAGCTCCCTCTCCTTGCTGGCAGTGCTCAGGAGGCACTGTTGCCGCTGTGGTGGAAGGGCCTATTGCTGACCTATTCTTTAAATTTGGCAAAAACTGTTTCCACCATCTCGTTGGACAACCTATTGCTCTGCCTTTGTAACCAGTTCCCTTCCAACTCCCAAAACCAATCTAAGCCAGTGTGACAACACTGTGACCATTTCTGCCTCTTCCCCCCTGCTCCTCCAGCTTTGGCCGTGGCATTTGTTGGAGCCCTTGTGAGCTGACTCAGCCTAGAAGAAAGCAGTTTGGACATTTGTAAGGAGAACTGAACTCTTTCCCACTCCTCTTTCTCTCCTTGGAAAGCTTCTCCCCCCACATTTGCTGATTAAATCAATTTGACAGTGAAAGGCCAGATGAGCTGTAGTGGTCTACTGAGTGGTAGCCAGCCAGGTGTGCAGGTCTGGGGGTGGAGGATTGGGAGGAGTGGGATTACTCTTGGCAACAGCAACTCAATAAAGTTCATCACTGAAATTGAATCTTTTGTAATATTGGGGAAATGAACATTTCCAAGCCTGTGGCTTCATGAACTTCTTACAAAGCGCAGTTAAAAACCTCACATTTTCAACCACATTGAATGAAATTGCTTTAGGTCAAAAGCAGAACATGAACAAAGATCTGAGAGAGAACCTAAGTGCATGTGATGTGACTAAAGCTATTGAACGAGGCAGTGAAGTTAATATACTTTCTTTTAATTTTTAAAAAAAGTCAGAAAACAGGCTGATTGTTTCTTTTTTTCCCCCAATCTTTTTTTGAGGAGGGATGGGTTTTGACAGTTAACTTTTCATGTTCAGTGACTGATACTTATTTATTAGACCATACACCTTGAAAAAAGTATTTATTCTGTTTCATTCTAAGTCTTCTTGGCAGGTTTATGTGTGGGTGCATGGTGTGGGTGGCTCTTTTTATGATGAGCGTAAGGAATCATCAGTTTTGGTGGGGAAAATTCATCTGGGAAAATAACTTTTTTTGCACAGAAGCTTTCACTCTGGATACTTGGAATATAGCTGCATTTGCTGATTTAGGTTTTGGTCTGCTTTGGCTTCTAAAATGTCATTTTGAGGCATCTGGAAAAGTTTCCTTTTCATGAGAGGTTGAGTAGGTTTTAGGCTATTTTTAGAGAAGTCTCTAAAGAAGGTTTTCTCTCAAGAGATGGTTATGGTTTCTTCTCTATAATGAAAGTAACCAAAGTCCAGAGTTTAGCTGTTGTATTCTTGCGTGTTGTTGTGATAGAGGTTTCCAGAAGGTGCCTGTGAGTTGATGAAGGAATGAAGAATTGGGTAATTTTGCAGGTGGTTCCTTTGGAGATGTTGGCACATGGGGAGAGCAGCCAGGGCTGTTGCTGCCTCTGCCATTCTCCTGTTCAACATCTGAGTGCTGCTGTCATAGAGCACACCTTGAACAACCTCATTTTCCAAAACCATAAAGCTTTAAAATAAAGCTACATTGACTTTTTCTGTCTTGTCCATTTGCAAATAGTCTGGGAGTATTTGCAGTTATGTAGGCATACAAGAGTTACAGAGAGGGAGGAACAGTGCCTCCGTTTTCTAAGGGAAGAGGTATTGCCAAGCTATTCAAAGGCTAACTTTAGCCTAGTGAGGCTTGTCTGCTTCCCACATCGAGGAAGTGAAAGACACTTCTGCAGGAGACAGTCTGGAGCATCTGTAGCTAGTTTTTAGTGTGACTTTTCTCCTAGAAGAGCTTGTCTCTTATTCTTCCTGCTGACTGCTAAGCATGACAAGTCACATTCCTATAAGTCTTGTTTCTGTGGATGCTCCTCTTGGAATTCCTGAAATGAGCTGGCAAATCTGCTTTCATCAGTTGAAAGTATTTTAGCAGTAGTTGTATTTTCTCTGGAAGAGATACATTTGTGTTTTTCATTAAAAAAATATTTAAAATTTTAGAGATATCAGGGAATGGAAAAGTCATAACTATCAGTTAAGAGTTTGTGTAGGATTCTTCCAGTTTCTGACTTTTCCTGAAGTCCAGTTCTTCTGTAAGGAAAAAACTTAAGTAAACCTGGTAGTAGAGAATGTTCACAATAATGATCATGTTTAGTCTGTTTTTCTCTTCTTTGTCCTTTTATCTCATGAAAACAACATCAGGTGTCCTGAATTGTTGTTTTAAAGGTATAATGGCTTCCAAGAATAAAAATAAAAGATGTGTTAGAAAAGCTTTTTAGTGAGAGTCACCAAAACTTGGTTTGAGTGCTTTCATACAGCTTTTGTAAATGGAATCCTTGTTGGTGCCAGAATGCTCTTAATGGCAGTAACTGCCTCAAGGTGAAATCCAGTTACTGTTTCAGAAAATTCATACTTTGGCTGATTTTTTGTTTAGGGACTAGAAAATATTGCCTCTAATTAAAGGTAACTTTTTGGTTTAGTTGGGATGGCTGAAAGAAAAATAACTTTCCAGGATTACAATATTATATTTTAATATTACTTAACTGCAAAATTAAATGCCAAATTATATTCTACGAGTAGGTATAATTTTCTTGTTAATTTTGCCATGTCTGCAGAGAAAAATTCAGAAAGGATCATTATATTTGTTTTCTGTCTTGATGCATTTTTTTCCTCACCTGAACTACAGAATCACAGAATGGCTGAGGTTGAAAGGGATCTTTGGAGGTCAACTGGTCCAGTCCCACTGCTCAAACAGGCACATCTAGAGGCAGTTGCCCAGATCATCTCCAGATGCTTTTTGTGTGTCTCCAAAGATGGAGATTCTGCCGTGTCTCTGGGCAAGCTGTGCCAGTGCTCAGTCACCCTTCCAGTGAAAAAGTGTTTCCAGGTGTTCAGAGGGAGCCTCCTATGTTTGTTTGTGCCCATTGCCTCTGGTCCTGACACTGGGAGCCTCTGGAAAAGCCTGTCTCCATCCTTTATGCCCTCTCTCTTTACATATTTACATGCTGGCGAGTCCTTGTTCTCTTCTTTAGGATGAACAGTCCCAGATCTCTGACTTTTCTCACAGGAGCAGTGCTCCATCCCTTCATCATCTTAAATTGAATTAAAAATGTTTGTGACAGATTCTTCCTAATGCCAGAATAGCTTCTTTTGAGAAAGATAGTCAGGGTTTTCAGGCCACATTTATCATGCTCTTGTTTGTCATCCCCCAGCAGAGAAAAGGGATTGCTCTAGTAGGGCTTATATTGTAGCATGAATATTGAGTTGCTGTGGGTTAAAAGAGTTTCCAGGATTTTGCTGGGCATCTCCTTGGGTTTCTTGTGCTCAGTATCTTGATTTCTATTGCCTGTGGTGGTTTGGCTAAAGGTAGCAAGGTTGTGTTGCTACATCACTGATCGTTGTCTTTTTAATCATTGTCTGGGTAGATAAGTATCACATAAAAGGCATTTTTAGAAATCTCCAGGTCAAGACTCCTGCACAATTTAGATATTTTCCTAAAAACAGAGTGACCTGCAATTGTATTGATTTCAATATTTTATGGTAGTTTGCATTCATGTTTTTAATGTGTAAACCTTGAGGGTAAAATAACCATCCTGAGGAATAATCCAGATGATGCAAAAAGGCTGGATTAGCTCCTTTTATATCCCACTGTCTCACTCTTCCGAACATCACCAATGTTTGAGTTTTAACTGATATTTCTAGCAGCTTTTTCTAAAGAATTGTTTAACTTGAGCAAAATATCTAGTGAGAATGGGACACTAAAATTGAATTACAGCTTGAAGTAACAATATGGTAAAGCAGAGCCCTCAGGTTGTCATATGAAAGATGCAGAACTTTGCCTCTTAGATAGGAGTTAATCTGATTTTAGAGTAATCATCCTAAATTTGAATTCCTATGGTGCTGCTTACTTTTGCTTTTCCCTTCAACATATTTAGTGTAAATGTAGTTCTGTTTATACTTTGGGAATGTCTTTTATCTACCTTGTTCATGAGTTTAGTTTTCTACTGATCTGCTTTCAAGTGATCAGATCAGCCCTTCTTAATGAATTCAGTTTCTTAGGAGTCATGGCCTATTCTTTCCTTCCAGCAAGACTAGATTTGCCCTAATTTAGCACTAGATTAACATTAAATTGTGCTAAACAATTGAGAAAAATACATCTTTATTTAGAGTGATATCCTGGTCCTCTTCAAAGTCAAAGGGGGTTCTTGTCATTCACTTGACTTGAAGTTAAAATTTTATACCCAGCTTTTGGAAGGTACTTGGTCTAAAGCCTGCCTAGTTAATGTTTTATGTATTAAAAAAATAAAATAAAAGACTGTATGATCTCCCTGCCCTTCAGCTGAGCTTTTGCTATATTTTCTGTCCCTGTGGCATCCCTGATGCAGCTCATAGAAGATTTGGTGCAGCCAATTGAAGTATTTTGCAATTTATCAGTTTCATAGCATCAGGTAGAGTTGCTGTGATGTGCAAAAACTGCTTCTTCAGACTGTGGCAGTGAGATTGAATAGCTTCAGTTATTCTCAGAGGTGTTTTCTAATAATTGCACGTGTAAATTCCCTTAGGTAATTAGTAATTATAAATTTGATCCAGTAATTAATTCATAAAATCACTTAGTACAAAAACTGAATGCACATCTTAAGCAGAGGTGACTCTGTTGACAACTGAACGTGAAAATGTCTGAGCTAGTTCAGCAAGTAACTATTTTAATCAAATATTCTTGTTTTCTTACTATCTGTACTATGCAGTTTGAGCTGAAAAGCCCTGTTGCCCATCACCAATTGTCTGAATAAATTTCACCATAAAGAAACGCTCATAACTTGTAAAACTGAAACATTTGAATGTCTAACAAGGGTTTGCTTACATAATTTGCATGTTCTGTTTGTTGACATATAAATTGCAAAAATGCTTTCTAGTTGCAACATGTCAGCTTTAGCGTGCTTTTTTACTTACTGGTTTTATTGAAAGTAATTATACATCTTCAAACAGGCACTCATGCAAGGAAACTGGTTAACTTTTAGGAACATAGCTGAAAATGTAATCTTGGATCACTTTTTTTTGTCTTACCATTTAGCATTTTAAGTGCAGATTTTAGTAGGCTTTAGGGATGAGTTTTAAAACAGGTATAATGCAGCAGGTAGAAATCTGAATGTCTCATTCGTATTTTAATAGCACAAGTTTCTTATTAGGCATTGTAAATCAACACAATGTTTTAAAACAATAACTCACTGAAAATCAGTCAGATGTGTTGGGTGGGTTTTTTTTAATTGGTTTTGTTCTATTTGAAGTGTTTCCAGCAACTCTGTAACTGAATCTTTGCTTGAAATTGTTTTTGCTGGTGGTTGGTACCTGTAGCAAAGATTGCAGGGAATTTGGTACAGGTTTCTTCTGTTTCCTTTGAAGTTTTCAGAGGTTTGTTGTATTTCTTGGTATATGTTTTAATACTGTTAATTTCCAAGTAAACAGATTATTATGGGTGAAAACTGAACACACAGCATAATCTAGCAAATTTTAATCTGTATACTGCATTGCTTAAACAGTGTATAATAGAATTGGATGATTTAAGGTTTGTAAATGTCTAAACTTCCCATGAAACTGATTTCTACTAGTTTCTCCTGGAATTCTTCATTCTCTTAAATGCTTAGCTGAGCAGCAGATGGAGATAAAGAGTACTCATAAATTGTGTCTTTTTTCTAGTTTCTTTTTCTGTGTGTTTTGATAACATATTTTTATAGCACATATTTTTATAGCTGGTTAGTATTGTAGACTTGTTATGTGGGCAGTGTTAAAGGCCACCTGTTGATAAGGTCAATCTATGGCAAATGTATATCTGTGCTACTTTCTCATCTTGCCTGGTGACTTTTGTAATTAAATTACAGAAACCCAAACATCAACACTCCACTGCCCTTAATCCTTTAGATGCAATCCATTTTCTTTCTC
Source organism: Alethe castanea (assembly GCA_024734035.1). Classification (NCBI taxonomy): domain Eukaryota; kingdom Metazoa; phylum Chordata; class Aves; order Passeriformes; family Muscicapidae; genus Alethe; species Alethe castanea. The sequence continues at coordinate 61,849,716 of JANRGV010000084.1, forward strand.
ACTGTTTTTCTTTGAAGAAGTAAATTAGAAGTTTGTTGATACCTCTTGAGTCTTCAAACCAAGATCTTCAAAGCTTCATTATAGGTCTGACTCAGCCTCCAAACCCAAAAAAGTCTTGTCGCCATCTACAGGTAGATGTGCAAGATGTCAAAGGACTGAAATTGCACCTTATTTTCTCATGTTTCAGGGACAGTATGCCTGGGAATTTTCAAGCACCCAGACACTGTGGAACATGGAGCAAATGTGATGATAGATGATAATCTAGTGGAGGTGACTTGGTCACAGTGAGGTTCATCATGTGAAGTACATGGAGTGTGCAAAACCTCCTAATACTTGGATTCTGTCCACTGAATGACCATGCTTCTTGCTGGAAAAATCACTTTCTTGTGTTGTTTAGACAGAACATCTACTGTTGAAATGTGCACTGTTTTGTGCTACTTACTGAGTGGTCTGTGTTTGCTGTTGGTACCTACATGTGGGCAGTCCACCTGAAAATCACGTAATACAGCTTTTCTGCATAAAATGTGACACGTAAGGTGTTTATGGATTGAAAGGATTTGTTGATTCTTTTTGTATGTTCTTCAACCTCAAGTCTTTTGTGCTCTTTTGTTTTCTTTAACAAAGAGCTAAAGTTGGTTTTGTAGCAGAGTTTGACACTACTGAATTTTTACACGAGTCCAGAAGCCAGAAGTTCTTGAGCACTGGTGTTTGGTTTCACAACAGATTTTGCATGTTGTAGGCAAGTCACATAAAATCACTAATTAGTGTATGAGTGTGATGATCAGGCACTTTGGAAGGTAGTTTCTAACACCTCAAATCAGGATGAGTTGTTTCGAATTACCTTATAAAAGTCTCTGCTCAATGTAACTCCAAAAGTTAAGATCTACCTTTCCAAAATAGATACTAGTGAATAGGGGGAAATTCTACCTGAGTAAAACTGATAGCATTTTTCATAGAATAGGTTTCAACAGTAAAAAGTATCTATGTGCTTTGTTGAGGTATGTGAGCATATTTTTATTTTTCTTCATGCTTTTTGCCTTTTTTCTTTTTGGTATTCTCTGTCCTTTATAAGCAGCACTAATGCTAACTTTGAGCTGTCATCAGTGGCACACTGCAATAATGTGACTGAATGATTAGACCCCAGCCTTGCAGGAAGACACAATCATTCATTTGCAATAACTATCACCTGCCATTTTCATGTTGTGAAGAGAATCTTTAGCTTTGTTCAGCAGTGGCTTTAGGGCTTGGCTTGGGTTTGCATAGCACAGTTTTGGTAGCAGGGGGCCTACAGGAGTGTCTCTTGTGTGAAGCTGCCAGAAGCTTCCTTGCTATCCAGCAGAGCCAATGCCAGCTGGCATTCAGTGAGAATTTAAATATATACCTAACAAATTATAAATTAAATTAGTAGTACGGCATAGTTCTCTTGAGGTTTTTTCTGATACAGTGTAACTTTTGCAGAAGTGTGTTAGTGGCAAATTTTTTAACGTGGAATTTTTAATCCATGATATGCTATCTAGAACTGAAAAAGCCATTGTGTACCAGGTTCTGATGGACTACAAAGCAAGGTCTGCCCCTTGCAGAGCTGGTTTCTGGTTCTTTAGCAGACACTGTTACAGCTCTGTTTGTTACGAGCCTCTCAGATTTCTGCTTCTGTACCAAGGACCTTGAGTTCAGTGCTGTGCATGACACTGGTCATTTCAGGTGAGCAGAGGTGACATTACTGCATTGCTGCCCTGAAATGAGGAGTGCCTTGTGGGAAGATGGTTTGTAAGGAGAGTGCAGAAGGCAGTTTTCCTCAATGAATTACAGCTGTACTGATTGCTGAGAAGTGGAGACAGCCTTGCCTGCCCAATGAGGATGGGTGTTATAAGAGTGGGTTAGTTGGTCAGCAGTCAGTAGAGTTGGAGAACCAGGGTCTGTGTAGTTTGGGATGAAGTCTGGTGGCTGTGCTGAGGAGGAGGAGGAGGCAGACAAGGTAAGATGCTGTGTGAAGGACAGACAGGGTTAGATGGCTGGATAAGGGACAGATTGGGGTTAGGCAGTCATGCAGAAGAGGGAAGGAGGGAAGGAGTCAGTGCCATGTGGAGTTGCCTGAGAGAATTCTGCTGACAGAAGGCATGAAAAGTTTTTAATAAGGGACTGGTGATGATGGCAGTCGTGTCTGTCTTGCTGAGCACAGTCCAGAGCTGGGTCACATCATCCCAGCCAGCTGCCCCTTGGTTTACCTGAGTCCCAGTGGAAGGAAGCTGAACTCTTGTGTCAGCAAGTTCCAGTTTAGCACGTTTATTAGCTAATGCTCACGTGATTGTTCAGGATAGCAGTATGAGTTGGGCTTTCTGCTATGTGGAAATGTGTTGGGAGGTTTCTTTTTTTCCCTGACGTATTAAGGATTTCTGTTCCTAAGGTAGTCTGGTGTCCAAGTTATTCACATCTATTTAACCTTCTTATATTTTTAACTTCCCTACACCTGCACCTCTAGTGATGTTGCAATTGCACTGTGCTGGAACTGAAGCTGCAGAGCAAAAATAGGAGGGTGAGGGTTGAGAAAGAAACCAAATAAAAAAAGAGTGAGCAGGAACGTTCCTTAACCTGTTACTGATTCTGAAAATACAAATATGCATTAGAGAAGCTTGTTAAGTATCTCAGCTAGCTTTCACCTGTACTGTAATTATAATAAGAAATTATAGTGTGTGCTTAAGTCTTAGTTAAAACAAAACACAAAAAAACCCAACCAAAGCCCTTTTCTATCGCTAGAAATGTAGGCATTTCCTTGTAAAATTTTGTATATATTCATAGCTTGTTATTTTTGATGGAATTACTTTTGCAGAGCTGATGGTGTGCTTTATTCACAAGGTACTAATACTGTCAGAGGTGAGCTATGATCTGTGTTAGTTCTTGCTGTTCTGGCTACATTGCAGTAGAAACTTGGTTGTGAAAAACTATTTTTTGGCCACATTTCCACATCGTACTTGTGAATTACAAATGTAATTATTGATGATAGTTTACAATGCTGTATTTCATCACAAAACATTGCATTCTTGAAAAAGCAGTCTTTTCCATAGCCTAAAATTTCACATGACATTCATGATGGCTTTACCAGAAATCATGTGAAAACAGCTGAAAAATGTAATTGCTTCCTTTCGGACTAAGAAACAAGAATAAAGCTACATTTACAGTGTAAAGCACTATCAGTATTTATCTGAGATGATCTAAAGTACATCAATGACTTTTTTAACTTTTGCTTCAGTGATAAAAGGCAAGACCTTTTTAGATTGGGATCTTGGGAATCACGAGAGGAATAGTGACCTCCCACCAACTGAGAGTATTCCTCTTAAAGAAGGAAAAAGATGAAAATGTGGTAGAACATCTTTTTGATTGAATGATTGTACTGCTATGAATACTTCTAAAATGATTCCTGGTGGTGAATAAATTCAGATAGTTGGAAGCACCTCACTAGTGCTGCTTCTCTCTTCTGGGTCATTGTCTGTAGAGATGTTCTTTGTGGATACCGGCCTCTCTGAGGATTTGGGGTGATCCCTGGTCTTGTGTGCTTTCCACAGGCAGGGCTGTTCCAGTTCATCTGGGCATCCTTTCACTTTGTTGTTTGGAAATAGCCCAAATTATTGCCTTTCTCTTGTGACTTCCTTGGGTGTATTTTCTTATAAACTTACATGTGCATCTATATACACATATAGATTTATCTATACCCAAATGTTGACTATATCATTAGAGTTTTGTAATAATGAAGTGGTACTTAGGAGTTGTGATGTATGTATGTAAAGATGTATGCTTGAGGTTGGACTATCTACTTAGGAGATTTTTCCACACCTAACTGGGCTATTGCAGTAGTGGCTTCTTATTGTTGGGCTCTTTGTGGCCCCTGCCTGCAGGATTTGCTGCCTGGGCTGGAGGAGATGTCTGGCTGGACACATCACGCGCAGGTGTGTGCAGCTTGTGGGCAGGGTGTGCAAGTGCTTGAGTAAGAGCTTTTTATGGATTAAGCTGTCACCAGCCAGGACAGAATGATCATTTCCTCAGCAAGAATAATTTTAATTTCTTTTTTCTGTTTAGATAAAAGCGTTTCCCGTCTTATTTTTCCCGGCCAAGTAATATCAACAGGTTATTGCACATCAAAAAAAAATGTCTAGCATTTCTTGTAACAGTGGAGGTATTTAGCTTACCTGTTTTATGTTGAGTGAATGCTCACCTCTGATGGCCTGGCTTCTGCCACTGGCAGGGTGCACATTAAACTTCCAAATCTTCTCTTCCCCTGCACTCCCTTCTGTTACAGATCACAGGGCCACACTGCAGATCTCCTCTAAGGAGTCTGGAAAAGAAATGAACAAAGATACCACATTAACATTTCACTGCTGATTGTGGTTTTCTAGCCTTTTTAGAAAAGCTTTAAAAATAACACATCTGGCAAATATTGAGTTAAAGGAGATGTGTGTATTGTTAAGAAGTTTTAATTTCTGTGTGTGGAGCTCATGTTCCCCTGACTGTCAGAGTTTCAATTTGCTGTCGGGAACCAAGGATGGTTCATTAGAAGCAAGACAGAAGAAACCACTTTAGGGTTTATTCGTGACTTAAAAGAATGTGGCTTGTGGTGGTGTGTTGGAGGCTTTGAAGTGGTGACTCATATTGTGCATCATCAGTATCAGGAAAGAGTGCTTTATATAACACTGATTTTTGTATCTTGGTGAAAAATATCAGACAAGTAGACTACATTTAGAAACATTGAATGTGATGTTTGAAGAAATACCAAGCTGGAAGTTTGAATGATGCAAAAGTAACTTGAATAAGCAGCTTTGCAGCAGGGCAACTGGGAATTTCATGTATTTATTCCAGCTTTAGCTGTTATAAGCAATTTGTAATCTCATGATTATTATAATTTTGGAATGGTTTAAGTACAAAATGATGGTCTGTGGTATTACTTATATCAGGTTCTGTATTGGACTTACCATGACTGATACAGTGGTCACATTTTCCTTAGCTTTCTGTTTAGCATGAATAGCATAAAACTTGTTCAGCTGGAGCTGTTTTGGAAATAATGTGATTGGAATATCATCAATATACTGCATCATCAGAAGGGTTTTTTTTTTCATTCATTCTCCCTGTAGCTTTTTGCATACTTTCTTCTTATTATTAATTAACAATATAACTGTGACCTAATAAATGTAGGTATCCAGGCTCAAAAAAAATCCAACCCAATCCTGGAGCATTTTGGGAAGCTGTCTAATACTTTCATGCCGTAAGAAAAGTACAACACAACCGAGTTAATGAAACCAACAGTTTTTGGAGTTCTGAAGCTGTCTGTTGGATGTGTTCAGGAAGTTCATAAAGAAACTTTTGTCCAGTTTCAAGGAGGTGTAGGATGGTAGGGCAGGAGTTTTATGGCCTGAATGGCAATTTATGCACCGTGGTATAAGGTTTATACCTGTATTTTTCCTAACTTTCACTAATCTACAGTTAATATGATTGTTTATAAGGACTCACAGGAGAAATTTCTAAAATAAATATGGATTTCATCGTAGCTATAATATGATTTAAATCTGTTTAAAGAAGTCAGATACTTTGATTACTTCTTGTGGTTGTTTGAGTATGTTTCTGACTTTCTACCTTTACTCTTAGGAGCATTTGAATTCTGGTGTTTGGGGGAAGATGATGTGAGGTATTATCTCATGCTTTTCTTTGCGTTTTGAGTCTCAGCAAAGTGAGGTGTGGTTCAGTGCCATTTATACCTTCTGTGTCTTGTTCTGGTTTTGGCTTCCATGTCACCAATTGAAGCATTTGCTGCCTTAGGATACAGAGGATTAAACCATTATTATTCATATAAACTACTTATAAATGTAATTTTTTTAAAGGAAAATTTACGTTTCCAAACAAATTAAAGTATAATTAACCCCTTCATCTTAAAAGGTGAGGCTGCAGTAGAAATAAGGAAGAATACAAAATACCTGAAGTTGCATGATTTTTTTCAGTATTGCTATTACCCTGCTGTTTTTATTGTTGTGATGCAAGCTTAAAGAAGGAATTAAATAGTTTTTTATTCTTTACTTCTCTTAGAGGTCTGATTTAGTAGGCTCTGCTTATTAGGTAAGACAGAAGTCTGCAATCTTTTTGGAAAATTCTATTTTGTGTATTGAGACTTGAGTTTGGAGTACAAATGCATGCAATTAGATTTGAAGAACTGAATCCCCTTTCTTGTGCTTTCTTGAAGTACTTCGGAGAAATTAAGTTTTAAATTGTATCTTATTGATTAAAACCAATGCACTATCTCCTTTGAAAGGCTCTCATAACTCTGGGTGAAGATGAACCTAATCTCCAGTGGAAAACTGAAATGGAGGGATAGGTCTTGCTGAGGCTGAGCTGAGATTGTATCCTGCATCCCTTAACTCAGCCTGACACAGTAGTTACTGTTCTACCTTGACTACAATCTCACCTCCTTTGTGGGTTGACTGATGAAAGAACTTTCTTTGGCTAAAACCTTGTGTGTTGCTCGATAAGAAAAAGTTCTTTGATAAGAAAAGCTGTTTTTCTTGAAATTTCTTGTAAAAATCTCGTGGTGAGTGCTGTGGAGACCATTAGGCTTATTGTGGAACATAGATACTGTAATTAGTTGTAGAAATCTCTTTGCAATGATGTTATACCATATGATCTTTTACATGAGCCCATTTTTATTTTTACCTTTTTAATGCTGTATATTGAGTATTGGATGTATTGAGTATTAGCAGATTAATACCAAAAATTGACTCTCCTTTTAGGAAGGACATTAGTAAAATTTGGCAGATTGAAGGTATTTTTTGAGGCCTTGACACTACTATGACAATAGGAAGAAAGACAAAAAGAATTATGGTTGCATTGCAAGTATTCAATAAAACAGCATTTTGAATGATTCTGAGACAATATACAGAATGGCTTGAAAGTACTTCTTTTCCCCTTGTTTTCCTGAAAAGGTACTGGTCACTTTTATGAGGAGATGTGAAGATTTCTGAATGCTTGCTTTTGACTTTGCTTTTGTTTATAAATAACTGTGAGGGGATCTGAAAAGAAAACTGCTGGTCCAGTGAATAGGTGAGGAGATTAAAAATGATTGTGAAAATCCAGGTATATTAATGTTACATGTCTGACTTTCCCTTAAAGCTCATTTTCTCTAATGTAAGTGCTAATCTTGATATGAAAGAAAGCCCTTTTAAAGATGTCAGACACTAACTGTAAGTTGTAAAGATTTCCTGAATTATCTCTTCTGAAAACCTTTGCTTGATGTGTTAAGGCTTACACTTTTCTTCATTTTTTTATCAATTAAACATAATTCTCTAAAGTATTGAGGAATTCATTCTAATTCTGATATATGTTGATTTTTTAAAAAAATTTGTGACAAAAACCTTCTGCTAGTTATTGTTTAAAGGGTTTAAATTTCATAAAAACATCTGTAAGAAAACTGCAATGTTTAACAGAAACAAGACCCTAAAAGTGAACCTTGAAATGTGGTATGTTTGAGTCCAAATGCCCAAGGCAGGCTTTTCCTTACAGGTGCAATGTGACTATGAAAGTTCCAGAATATTTTGAATGTTACTGTGAATATTACAGCTTTACAGTAGCTTCTGTGCTTTTTAAAAATACACAGTTACAATAAGTTGTCATAAAATCATCATAGCCAGCAATAAGATCGAGATGTTTATGGAGCAATTTGCTTGTCTCTTGGCTTTCCCAGAGGTAGATATTAACATGCCAAACTTGATCTTTCACAGTTCAGAATTATGACTGACTAGAACTGCTTGTAATTGTATTACATTTCAAGATTTTTCTTTGTGAGAGAAGCTTATTTTTTTTTCTTTCTCACTAGCTTTAACATAACTTTAGTTTAAAACTTTTCTTTTTGAGGTGTGAGGAATATTGTTTATGTGAGTGATACTCTTTGAAAAATGTTGATTTGTAAACTTGCTCTGGGGAGTTGTGATAAATTGAAAACATCACTATTATAGTAGAAATATTCCTGAAATTTCCTTAGTGCTGGCAGATAGTGTGGTAGGTACTCTATAGGGTAAGGCAGTTAGTCTTTTTGAACAGTGCAATTCTTCTAATGATAAAATGATTCTGTCTTCTGGATTTTTCTGTATGTGGTCCTGATAGTACATAGCTTCTTGTATCCACCTTTAAAGGAACTGGTGGTATTCTTATCTGCAAAGCTCTATTATCTGCAGTTTAGCCCTGAAGGCATTTTAAAAATAAACTTGGCACACTATACCCAGCTATAAAGAGAAAATTTCACTGTATTAAAAAACCCTGCCTGTCTTGCAGCTTTTTTTGTTTTACTCTTCTATTTGTTTAACAGTTCAAGTCACTGAAAAGATGCTGTTAAAAGTTGCTTGATACTTAAATGTAGGTGAAATGCAGGAGAATGTGGTGCTGACTACCTGGAGCCCTGCCCTCTGGGAGAGGCATCAGAGGAGACCCCTTCCCATCCCAGAGTCTGGCTGGCTCAGAGAGGATGCAGGCTTTGCTGGTAGCTTTTGCAGGTGAGAGGCCCAATAAGAAAGAGGTGACAGGCAGCTGTGCCACCTTCTAAAACCTGGAGCTCAGATTTGGGAGATAACTCGAAGTGTAGCTGTGATCCCACTGTGCTGGGGGTGACCTAGAAAGGAAGATGATGTCCTTGCTTTTGTTGTTTGTTCCCTGTAGCTTTCTCAGTCCTGGGCAGAGGATGAGTGTATAAACTCAATGCACTAAAAAACCTTCTTGAGCATTGTAGTTCAAGTTCAATGTATGTCCAGTACATCCCAGTGTTTTCCTGCCCTAGTTCTTGCCTACCATGTTTCTTGATCTTTGGTTGGATAGTCCCACCATCCATTTTTCCCCCCAGTTCTCTTGGCTGTGCCATTTCAGACCCTACATAGACTTTGCCTCTAATCTGTGTGTCGTTTTTTCCAAAGCCTTTTGACTCTAGGATCAGTATGATACAATGTTCCTGTGCACATTGAGCAGACTGCTGCCCTATTTGTCTTTTAATTCATTCACCATTAATTTCATTGACTTCTTCAAATTTATATATTTTTTTGTTTTCCATTTAGATGCATGTGGTCACTGTAAGCACCTGGATTGCTTACTGTGACCATGTATACTTAAATGGAGCTGCTTTCCACTGTCTCCCTCTTCCCTAATATACCAGATGCATGAGTTATTTCCTTAGTTTTCTTTGTTTTTCTGACTGAGCCACCTACCCCACCTAATTCCAGCTTTGTTTACTATTGAAAGGTCAGCTCTGCAGTTGGACAGTAATACCCAGCTTGTGTTCTTTGCTTTCCTCCCTGCTGTTCCCTGACAAGAGCTCCTTGTTGGTTTTTTTTCTCCTGCAGTGTAATCATAAAAACCTTGGCTGTAGCTAAACTGCTTCTGGGATTAATTAGCATGCTAGGCATATCTTGTTCCCTAGTTTATATGTGAAAATCCTAAAACTCTTTCTCCCTCCAAATATTTAGAAAGTTCAGATCAATTCACAGCAGTGTTGAGATGGACGGTAAGTTGGGAGAGAAAAGGACATCCTGGAGAGGTGAGAGGTGAGAGCACGTGCTGTTGGCTGGGAGAGGGAATTTATTCCATGTTTTCATAACCAGAGTTATGAAACATCACCTGGGTGAAGCTCAGGGCAAAGGGAATGCTGCAGCTGCTGGCAGATCTCTGGAGTAAGAGCAGACCTTGCTTATTTTGATTATTTCCTTTTCCTTAAACAAATAAACACAAAACACTTGTGGAGCCCAGGTGTCTGAGTAGGAACTTTATCTTAGCCCTTTTCATCTTCCCTAGTCTAGCTACAAATATTTATGAGGATTTGTGTTTCTGGTTTTGTTTTTTTTTTTCGTTTGGAACAGTAAGATTCTGTAGCATCTTGTATCATACTGGTAACACTGGTTTTCAGATACCACCATCATGTAGTTCATAGAAGCCACGCTCCTTCCAAGTAATTTTTTTTAATGCTGTTTCAAAAGAACCAGACAGCCTGCTTTGCAGTTCTACCAATATGTTGATTTGTACCAAGTTTTGGAGGCTCAAAATGATAGATGGTGATAGTTAATCATCATGTTCCATGCATAGACAAGAGTTTGTCTTCTGATGGATAAATACACGAGTCATGAGTTCCCATCAGCGTTTTACTCGTAAAGCCTAAACCTAAAGGTAGGAAAGCACAGCAGCTGAGCTCTTTGTGTACAGACCACTGATTCACCAAGTGTCCTTATCCCTGGTGCCACACCTGTGTTTTTACATGAAAAATGTCTTCCAAATATTTCTTTGTGGTTTCTGTTTACTCACTCAGCCACTGCTTCCACCAGTCCTTGAAAATCTAATACAGAATTTCTAAAACCAGCAGCAAGATGGGCTGGAGAAGGAGTCCCTTTTTCTAATCTTGGATGAGTTATTATTTGTGAAGTTTACTAGTTTTGTGGAGTTTAATAGTCCAGTTATGTTGCTGTGATATGGTGTTGAATAGTCTAATTGCAGCTCTCTAAAGCAACTTGTAAAAAAAAAGAAAGAATCATGTTTCTTGTTATTTTAGAGCTAAATGAAAAAAGTCATAACTCATATATTGTGTGTACAGTTGGAGTATCACATTGTGTGTAGCTGCCATTGGACGAAAATGTGCCATTTAAATCTTACTTTAGCACAGAAGCTTCTGGTATCAATTCTGTGGTTTTTAGAAGAGCATTTTAGCTTGTGTTTTCACTGAGCAGGATTGAAGGCTGCCTGTTGTGACTTCAGTTCTTTCTCAGCATTGGTATAGGCCTGGTTTCTAGAGTAACTGAAGTTGAAAAATAGATTAGGTGCAAACCTGTGAAGAATAATGGAAAAAATTAGTTTGTCAATATCTGCTATATTAGAGGAAAAGCTATGGATGCTATTTTTGTTTTTACTGTGGCACTTCAAGGTTGTGTTGTTTCCCATGGTACTCTAAGACAAATAATTTGACTTGAAGGTGAATGATGTTCAGAGAGTTATTCTCCAGGACATCACTGCATGGCAGCCACAAGTTAAATTAGATGATTTTTATATTTAATGTGGAATCACCCCTATGTCCCTCTGATTATCTAGTAATTCTACTTCTCTTCAAGCTGTCAGTAAGCTTGGACAAGCCTCTCCTTTTATATTTTAAACAAGTAAAATATAGCTAGTTTTCATTTTCTTAAATATCCAGGCAAGCGTAGGTATAAAATTTTCAATCGCAAAATTTTGTAATGAAAGTAAAACCAAGGAAGTATATTCAGAACAACAAGGGAGCAGCCTTTTAAGTATCACATAATTTAAAAAAAATAAAAGGTAACAAGAACAGAAAAGAGCAACAAAAGTTTGTGGGCTTGTATGGTTTTTGAAGGGTGATGCTTGACTTATTTTAGACTGATGGGGAAGGTAATTACTGCATTCAGGTTCCTTCTGAGCATGCTGCCTGTCACTAGGCATTTGCATTTTGGAAGCACCAGTTTGAAAACCTCACTCCACCCTATTACTGCAGCACAGACAAGTAATGGGACAGGGCTGTGTCAGTGCTTGGAGAGCACCAGGAAGTAAATAGGAAGTCAGGATGTGTGAAAAGTACTTTATTATATGGTTGTAGTAATTAAAGTTGCCAGACCTGTTCACTGCACTTGTCAATAACCCAGCCTCGCAGGGGTCTCCTTCAGTTCCTCCCTCTGCTCAACCCAGAGTGAGCTTCTTCCACAGACTCAGGTTTGAATATTTGAAGACTTCTTGTGTCCTGCTCTTTGAATATCAGGGTCACTCATGTGGCTTCTGCTTTGCTCTGCTGTTTGCCAGGGCTGTGGTCCTGTTCTCAGTAACCTGTGTGGTGCCAGCTGAGCATCTGACCTGCAGCACTGGGCAGGCTCACCTGGACTGTGGCAGCTCCCAGGAATCCCAGTCACCCTGAGCCTTTCCTGTGCATCATCCCTTGGCTGTTGTGCAGCCTAATAGGTGATATCATGCATAAAACCAGAAGGCAGTTGAAGATTGTATGACTTAATATTTTTTTTTTCCTTGACTTCAGTCCTGCATGATTTGGTAGTGTTCTGGAAGAAGGGAGGAAAAGTAAAAATGTAGGTAAATCTATTATACAGAAGAAAAAGTGTGTACATGAACACTTCTGAGTGACTCAAAAAATGGACTGCATGTGGTTAGGTGAAATTTTTTTCAATTTATTTTGCAGCTCAAGAATTCATGCTTTAAGATCACTTTTTAAAGCAACATGTTCAAGCCCATGTTACTTGTTGCTTATTGCTAGAAAAAGCCTTTTGAGTTTTCTTTTTGATCTTGAAAGAGTTGATACTTTTCTTCTCTTCTTGAATAATTCTGACATTCTTTTAAGTAATAAAACAAGACTGGTTTTCTTGTTTGTTCATTTTTATCTTTGTTTTCACCAGGAGTTAAGCATGGTTGAATTTTCTTTTAGAATTCCACTTTCAGAATTACCAATACCTTTCTTTCTTTCGCCTCTTTGGACCTCTGCTTATCTCCATTTGACCTTGTAAACCTTTTTCACTCTTATTTGTTCTGTAGTCTTCATTGTTACAATTTTTATTCTTGTTTCCTTAAGAGCAAAACAAACACCCAGAAGACAGTTGAAATCTATGGGAAGGCTTGGGAAATGAACCTAATGAATGAAAGCATCCTAAGTCTAATTTGTGGTGTTCTTTCTTCTGCTGTTCTGCTTCCTCTGTTTTCTTCTGTGAATTTGCATAGTAAAGTCTTTAGAGGGGGATTTGTTTAGTTTTGCAAAGCAATGAAGCCTTCCCTGTGTTTAAAATCTAATGTAATTTTAAAAGACACAAACAACTTCATCAGTAAAATAGTAATAAGCTGTAATACGTTGATATGGGCGAGTTAAGCTGTGCCTCTCATTTCTTTGGTTTGCTTCAAGGAACAACTGCTGCATGCTTATCACAAGCTTTGATTTCTTTGATTTAATGTTAAAAGCAGTTCTTGCTTTGCAGCTGTTCAGGACTGCCTGATTTTGCTGGGCTGGAACTTTGGGGAGTGCTTGGCATCCTGCCTGGTTTTCAGCAGCTTGTCAGGGACAGATGTTGTGCTGTCTCCTTCTGAGTATTTTAAAGCTGCTCAAGTGAATTCTTCAGACAGCACTTATAAATCCACATGGAGGCTTTTGAAGGCCAATAATTTAAACTGTAAGGGTAAAAATTTAAAAGCTCAAATGGCATATTTGACATGCTGTTCAGTGAGAACATGGACCAAAAAACTCAGTATCAGCACTCGCTAGTTTAAAAGTACATTTAGAAAAAAATCAAATACTAATAAACTCCAGTAATTATTATCTGGTAATTATGTAAGAATATGAGGAAGGAGAATATTTAACTCTTCAGAGAGGAACATGTATCTTACAGACATCACAGAGTAGAGCAACAACACTGAATATTATTGTTTTGAACCTGTACATACTTGACTAAGTAAAATGATTTGCATGTCCATAACTACTAGGAGAATTCTGGAATATAAATCAAGTCTGACAGTGAAGTCAGTCATGAAAATTGTCAGTGTTTCATGTAATTATAACTTTTACAATAAATACAAGAAATACAAGTCTAGAGTATATTTGTTTAAAAATTTCTGAGGTCTACTGTTCTACATCATACTGGCATAAGGGTAATTTTAAATCAGTAGTAAGAACTCATGGTAATTACTAGAGTAAAGGAAATTCCAAATAGGACAGCATGTTTTGGTTTGTTTTTTTTTAATTTTATATCAAAGTTTTTTTCAGGACACTAAGGATACTAAATTTCTTCTTAAGCTTTTGCTACTCTAGAGAAACTATTGTGTGAGAGAAGGGATAAGATGTGTAAGGAGGAATTCAAAACAGTTGATGACTTAAAGAATGGGAAGTTTCACTTGAACAATTCAGTACCAAAATTGGCTGGAAATAGTCTCCTGTTTTATCTCTCATCCTTCTATTTTACTTTAATGACATTTACCATCCTGATACATCTCCTTTATTCTGGGGGTGTTTTGTGGAGTGTCAGCTACTAAAGCAAGTCTCTTGTCAAGATTGAAAAAGGACCAGAGTGTTTAAGTGAATGTAAGTGCAGAGGCTCCAAGAGAATAGAAGATACTTTCAACAGAAGTTAGTTTCGTTTTGGTTTTTTTTCATTTCCTATGCTCCTTGAATGCATCATATTTTCTGCAGTTATCCCTGTCTCTTATGTTTTTTTCTGTGAAAAAAGTTATAGGGATTTTGTGTAAATGTGCTTTGTGTTCTTTAGTGTCTACTGAGGCTGTAAGAAAAGAAGATAGAGGAGATCTTAACCATTCTTTATTTAGGTTTTTTCTTGTGAATAGGCATGAAGGATGATCCTGAATTTGAACTAAACTGAGTAATATGAATTTGTGTTGTCTGTGATCTCTTTAAAGGGAATTTAAAGGTGTTTGGGCTTTTTAAAATGCATTTATCCTCACATCAGTTTTCTTAGGGGGCTTTTATTGCCACTGTTGTCTATGAAGAACTGATTTATAAAGCAGCAAAATATTTTTCCTTGCCTCGTTGTGAGTTCTGGCACAATGCATTGAAATGCAAGGTTAAACTTACTAAGGGGTGATCTGGAAGTTCAGCAGCAACTTATGCAGAAGCCACAGGGTACAGTATCCTGCAAACAACATAAGCTGTTAATCACCTACTTGCACTGAAGTAGCCTCTTTCTCTATGACCATACTTTGTTATTTGTTGCTGTTTCAATATAACCAAAACTTACATCAGTATTCTCAAATACTGAATGCTAGATGCCTTGAAAATGAACTGCAGATAGTTTTGTAATTGGAGTATGGTAATAATGGTATTGATGCATGAGGGGAAGGAAAATCTTGCTTCCTAAATCATAACTTTTTAAAATCTATGATAACATGAATAAATTTATTCAGTTAACATGTTCCTTGTGGATATGCCTAGGGATCTATACATGGAGCTGATGAGGGAGATTTGCAATTTTTCATCCTTTTGTGTTTGCTAGATTTGCTGGTGTTTTATGAGGTTTTTGTTGTTTGTTTTTTTTTTGTTTTTTTTTTTTTTGTTTTTTTTGTTTGGTTTTTTTTTTTTTTTGTTGGTTTTATTTTTGTGTTCTTCTGGGGTTTTTGTTTTGTTCTTAATGCATGTGATGTTCTTGTGGGAGTCATGGGATACTCAGTGGGTGTGAAGGGGAGCTTGGCACTGCCCCTACCCCAGAGCTGGGTGAAGCAGGATGGGGATGCTCAGCCTCCTATGGCAGCAGTATGACAGAATGTGCAATAGATATATTTTCTTTCACTTCTTAATATGTTTTTTTGTTTTCTCTATAGAACCATATGGAATTTACATATCTCTTATCTTTGTATATGCAAACTCAGCTCTGGGGCTTTGCTATCGCTTCTCTGAAGATTTTTCTCTTCTACTGTAACCTTTATAGTACCTTTGGAGTTTGTAAACATGCAGTGCTAGGATGATGGCCGGTTGTTACAAACTACAATGTGTATATTCATCTCTTCCAGGTACTTAAACACACAACTGAAATTTGAATTGTCTATTCTAATTTATACATAAGAGGAAAGTTACAAATCTAATTTATACATAAGAAAGTTACAAATCTGAGTTCATCAGTTTGAGTCATCCTTCAGTCATTTCCTGATTTCCCTGAAGAAATCCCTTTCCCTTGCGTACTTCTTTCTGCCTTCAAACTTGTACAATTGCAAATGATGTTTTGCACAGTGAGATGTATTAATGCAGCAGTACATTTTCCTTTCCAAATGTAATCCATGTTGAATAATGAAAAGCACAGCCTGATCTCATTTGTGATAGATGTAGTGTTAGCAAGAGATCATTTCTTCTCCTGTCCTTGATGAAAATTAGGCTGTCAAAGATACTAGCTGTCCATGTGTTAGCAGATGGGTTTCCTTGGTGCTAAATGTCACCAAGTTTTATTATGGTAATGGCTCAAGGAAGAACTGGTGGGGAATAGGTTGTCATTAGCTAAGCAGAATTTAACAAAGAAAAAGCATTCTGACAAAGTTTATTTAGAATGATGTCCTGTCATCTTACAGTTTGTCTTCTTTGGGGTTTCACAGTTCTGTGGAAGAAAACAAAATATGCAAAGGTACATTATAAAAAAGCAGGAGCCTCTGCCTGTTTATCATCTTTAGTGTCCATCATAAGGAAACCTGTCTAAAGTTGGTTAGTTTATGTAGCAGATACTCATCAGTTTGAAGAATTCTCTTCCAAATCCACTTTAAAAATCCTGGGAATTAGCTATATGGCAGCTGATTGCAAAATCTTGAATGTAAATGTTATGGTTTAACTTGAATATTAGCAATAGACAGTGTGTTTGATTTGAAATTCGAATCTTTCCTAGATTTGTGGTAAAATGTTCATTAATTCTGATCTTAGATGGTGCCTACAGGCTTCCAAGTTTTTGTTTTAATTTTTTTGTATTAACTTATGGAGACAGTCACAGTAAGATGACTCTCTAAAATATATGCAGAACCCTGAATTTGAATTGTTACAGATGATTGATTCTCTGCTTTCCTTCTCTCATGAAGCAAGCATTAACACATGGCTTCAGTACTGAATGCAAGTTTACAATATCTGCTATTCAACAAGTCCTTAGAGACAGTAACTGCATTCAGGGTAATTGAATGTGAATAACAGAATGGTTTTGAGTAACCTGTGCTTAACCAAGTAAGACTGACTGTATATCAGACTGTCAAATATTTACCTCCCCCAGCCAAGAAATGCTTGTGCAAACTGTTTTCAGTATTTTGAGTGCAGCACTAATGAGCACCAGGGCAACCAGATTAATACACATTTAGAGTACCCTTGCTGCCCAAAGAAGAAGCATTAGGATTAAAAAAAAGAAAATAGGAAAAAGACATGCATTCTCTTCCTCTTCTGCTTTCTGCCTACTTATTCCTATGTATCTTGTGATGAATTTACTGTATGGTTTTGGGGGGTTTTTTGAGCTAACCAAGCAACAACTTGTCCAGCAAAACAAACCCTACATGTTGCAAGTCACAGGTTGCTCCTGTGAGCCTTTGTTGTCTCATGCTTCCTTCTGCCATTCATGGTCCTCTGGTCTGTGATGGGCAGGATGTGAAGTGACTTGAAGAATCTGTCACTGACTTCTAGCTAAGAAAGTTATGCAGAATGAACATGTTAAAAAGTGTCTGAAAATGCCTGTGGAGATGAGGAGACCCTTTTAAAGGTCCCCATCCTGTTCTTTCATTTTTCAGGGTAGTAATGGAAAGTAATTTTGTAGCTAGGATCCTGGCACTGAAGAAGAAAGCCTTACAGTTGGAATCTCAGACAAATCTAGTAATAATGCTGTGCTGGGTCTGCCTGGGTTTTTCTGTCTGCATTGCAGTTGTGGGGCTGTGTCTCACACTTGTGGCTAAAACGGCACTGGCCACAAGGTTGTGAGGAGACACAGCCAGGGCAAATGACCTCAGCTGACCAAAGAGATGTTGTATGCCATGCCAGTGAAAACTCAGGGAAAAGAGGAGCAAGGAAGGTTTCTGCCTATGATACTTGTCTTCACAGTCAAATGTTAGCTGTGCTGATGCTGGACATCTCTTCGGAGTAGTGAATGAATTCCTTTATGCTGTTATTGAACGGTCATCATTTTGATCCATGGGTCTTTCTCTTTTTCACCTCATCCCATGGGAGAGGGTAGTGGGTTAATGCCAGCTGGATGTTCAGCAGCTGTCTGGAATCAACTGATCTCAAACTCCCTCACTGGACAGCTGGCACTGAAAATTGAGGATGAATATGAGGCCAGACCTGTTCTATGAAGTAAGATGATGTCTGCTACTCAGAGGTAGGGATTTGCAAGGGGAGTTGCAAGAATAAAGGATGTTTAAGCATGCTTAAGGGGATTGGTGTAGCTGGTTAGGATGCATGGGATAGAAACCAGTAGGGATGACTACTTGTTTCATGCTCCCCAGCCCTGATCAGGTAGTGGTATTGAAGGTGTAAGACAGACCTTTAAACTGAGTTCTCTGGAAAGAAAACAACAAGGTGAGGCTTGTTTGGTTTCAGTTTGTTTTGGTGTCTTCAGAGGAAGTTGATGCTGTGGTATCTGCTATTGCTTTTTGAGAGGTTGATGTAGTGAGCAGATGTCACTTGGTGACTGTCAGACTGTTTTGTGCTCAGCTGAAGGAGTAAACAAACTATTGGAGAGATTGTGCTTGAGGATTTGGAGTTTGTTTCTTCAGCATGTTGTGTCTTTGTAATCTGTATTTACAGAGTGAGTTGCAGAATGGAAGATTGTTGTATTGACTTGTCAGTGTAGGGGATTATTAATTACAGACTATGTCTTGTGAGCAAATTGATATAATCTGACAGTAGAGATCTTTTTCTGCATGGGTAAGCAAATGCGCTAAGCTATAAACAGATGTATCAGACCTTCTACTTTAATATGGGAAAAATTAAAAGTTAAAGTTGGTGAGCAAGTTCAACAGTAAATAAAATTACTAGGTCATCAGATAAAAGTTTAATGCAGAATGCAGTTTGTCTTCATTCAGTATCTTAACACCTGAGATAAATAGGATACTTGATGCATTTTAGTGTTCTGTTCAAATTCCCTTGAAAATGAACCAGATGCAGCTTCATCAGTTTTTACTTGGGAGACTTGTATCATATTGATAGGTGTCAGCATAATTAGAGATACTTTGTCATGTTAAAATTGTATGTTTACAAGATGTAAATGCAGTTCTATAGCCATGAAGTCCAGGAATTAAATAACTGAAATTAATCTGGCAGAAGCAAAGTCAAGAGAAATTACTGAAAGTGAGAAAAGGAAGTTCCAAATAAACTTGCTTGGTTTAGTTTTAAACCGTCTGTTACTGGTTGGCAAACAGGGCAGTTACAAGGCTCTGATGGGCTGTGGGATGGGCTGAGAGTCACACAGAACTGATCTGTTCATCAGATGAGTCCATAATAGCTAAACAACACCATAAACATTTTTCATCTGTTTCAGCTGTTTACTATCAATATCTTTTACATATCGATAAAAAAATTCAGAATCTGTAATCTCTGGCAGATTTATTAATGCTGTCTTTTTTTTTTTTTTCCCAAGGTGTGGTATAATGAGAGTACCTTAGGATGCTGAGAATATTAATAACCAACCCTGAAAAATAGCTTTGATTGTCCCATCTGCTCTTTGTCTTTCTCTTTCAAAATGGTATTTATGCCATCAGTCAGCATTGGTTCTCCCTCTCTCGAAGAGTTCTGCCTGAGACTTCATTGTGACCTGCTTTGAGAGACCATATCTTCAGATTTGTATTTCAGTTCAGAATGAGTTTTAAAAAATGTCATGTCGGTGGATTTGGAATGTTGTACTCTAAGTTGAAAGCTTT
This sequence comes from Alethe castanea, assembly GCA_024734035.1. Classification (NCBI taxonomy): domain Eukaryota; kingdom Metazoa; phylum Chordata; class Aves; order Passeriformes; family Muscicapidae; genus Alethe; species Alethe castanea. The sequence continues at coordinate 61,869,087 of JANRGV010000084.1, forward strand.
TGAAATGCACAGTAAATACTTAAACTCTTTTTGACACCTTAGGAAGGGACTAGCAGCAAGTCAGGATGTGATATAAAGCTTTAGTTTGCTCATGTAATTGTAGTGGGAGAAAAATCTTTGAAGATGCAAGAATTTAGATAATGTGGGAATCAGTGGCAAAGCTTATGAAAAATTTTGGATTTAAGAACACAATCCATCCTAAAAATGTTAAGGGAGCCTTTATATTTAATGATGCATCAATGTGGTCACTTCTCTGAAAATGCAGCAGTCTTGGTTTTCATCCTACCAGTTTTTTTCTCTTCCCCTCTCTGGTATTGTTTCAGCTTACTGGGAAGAAGTGTTTCTCCAAACTGCATGAGTCTGTTTTAAAAATATTTTTATTACTTTGTGGTTTATTGTAAACAGGTCAAAATAATAAGATGCTATTTGTTGCATATTTTTAACTTGAAAGGTTTTAACCTTTGAAGTCATTAATGAATTGCATGTTACAGCTTGGCTCCTTTAGTGTGTTCTCAAGGAAAAAAACTGAATTGCTGCTCCTGTGTTCAGCTGTAATGGAGTGTGCATTAAACTCTGCTTCAACCCCTGTGCTATTCTGAGCTTCTGTATGCAGACAAGCACTGAGTTCAGCCAGGCACATCAGCAAAGCCTTGATGTCCTGGCGATGTCTGTGATGGAATGAAATCATACACCTTGTAGTTTTAATAAATATCAGAAGAAAAAACTTGTAAAAAGTTTGGGGAGGTTTTCAGGGGAAGAGTTGAGCTGGTGCAGTGTATGGTCTTCAATTTGCCATATATTTGTCATATCTTGCCAATATGACAAACTTTTATTGCTGGAATACAAGTTCTGTGTTAGAATTACACTTTGTAAATTCTTCCTGACTCTTCTTCCAGCCTGGAGCCCCACTGGTGGGTGTACAGCCAAAGCTGAGAAACTTTTTTGTAGTAGGGCTGTAGTGGCTGTGCTTGAACTGTGCCCTTGTGTTGCCTCAAGTCCCACAGTAAATGAGTAAGCTGTGTTCACAGGCACAGGAAAGCTCACTACTGAGGTGGTTAAATGAGTTGATTTGAATCTGGGAATAGGAGTTTCTTTCTCAGGTATTCTGGAGTACTTTTGTGGTGGCTATATGTTTCTATTACTTTTAACATGAAGTTTTATGTTTAATAGCATTTTGCTAATTTTTGTTAAACAGGAATTGGTTTTGATTGCTGAGTGTTACTTGTATGAGCTTTTAGAAGGAGAACTTAACTGCTGCAAAAATACCTCATGGAAGTATTGAATTACAAGATTTGATTTTTTTTTTTTTTTAATGGTCAAATGCCTATTATCCTGAAGTCAGGTAATTACATTGTATTTTTAGTACTTCATGTACCTGGCAGTGAGTATGTTATATTTATAGGTAAAAGCAAACTAGTGATGAGTCTTGTGATAGGAGGTAAATATGTGAATTTCCACAGTCTGTTCTTTTATAAAAATATTTTGTTATTTGGCATCTAACACACTTTATTTTGTACTCAGTTTTTATAGATATTGTTCTACTTAGGGGCTAATATTTTGTATGTGCTTCAACTGTTGCACTTGAATGGGGAAATATTCCGAGTTTAGGACAGCTTGAGAGGCAGAATTAGTTAAACAAAGCTAAATGACGAGTTGATCTTTGAGATGTGATCTGGTGAAATTTTTTTAGCGAGTCTGGTGTTCTTCTGAAAAGGTCAATGAGAGACTATATGACAATGTTAGAAAAACATACCTGACAGAAGGACTAACACTGAATAAATGCAGTACCCAGGTAGATAATCATAAAGTGGTACCCAGTGAAAAATGAGAGAGGAGCCTCTAGATTTACTGCAACAGGAAATAAAAACTCCCTGATTAGTTGAGGCCCTAGTACTGAGAAGCTGTTATTTCTTTCCTGTAGCTGTGGGTGTGTTTTAGGGAAATGCAGTGGAGTTGCTGCCAGCAGTTTGAGTGCGATGGGATTGTGTCATGTTTCCGACAAAAGCTTTGCTGTGCAGCCACATGACTGCGGCATCCAGAAATAATCACATAATCTCGCTGCTAGAGGGCCTGCCTTAGACTCACAGCAGAACTGTTTGGAGCCTTGCTGATCTTTTTTTTTTTTTTTTTTTTTTTTTTTTAGCAGAAGATGCAATGAACTTTACAAATGCACCAGGCCCGTTACTTGTCTGGTTTTTATCTGCCAGATATTGTAGGGAGTCAGTTGAATATTTGAAAATGCTTGAAGTTGTACAAATACATAATACATTTTTTTAAATTGAGTTTTGCTTCAGAGGGTGGGTCTTAAAATTAAAAACGTTTCCAGGTTATTGCTTGTGAAAAATAATGTATGTGGGAATAGTTGCAGATAATTGAATTTCTATTTTGTTTCTAGGGTTATGTTTTTTACTTCTGCTGGCATTTCTGAAAATCTCAGTAATTCTCTTATGCAACCACTGGCAGCAATAATACGCTCTGAAAAAGCATGAGAGACCCAGGCAAGGCTAGGAGAGAATTTAATGCTTAAAATAGGGAAATCTATTGAGCAGCCAGATCCAGTGAAAGATGCCCCTGCCCACGGCAGGGGGGTTTGGACCAGATGTCCTTTAAAGATCCCTTCTAACCTAGCTTGTTTTGTGATTGTCGAGTGGTAGTATGTTCAAAATTATACATATTTTGAAACAATTGCTGTTTTTTACTACTTGTCTTTCCTATTTAGATCATAAAGGGAGGGAGATAATATTTGTATAATCTGCCAGGCTTTTATTGTTTATTTTCTGTGCTTTTTGGTTTTTTTTTTTACACAGAATGTAATGTTATGTAATTGTAAAAGACGTATATGGGTTTGGTTTGGGTTTTTTTAGTTCTGTGTTCAGCACAGCAGCTTACTTTCCCTATGCAACATTTAGAAGGCTGTTGGGAAGGAGTGCTTTAGCTTTTCTCAGGGTAGGTTTCTCTTGTCAATAGAGGTTATAAAGACAGGCAGTTCTCCTGTTTTGCCCAACCAAAAAAAGAGAGAAGGAAGACTGTCTGCCCAAAACTTGGCTGTGTAAAAGCTGAAGGTTGTTCTGCAAGTTTTGAATGTTCAATAGGAGAGGAAAAAAAGGCTGGTTAAAACTGCCACAGTTTGTGATGAAGTCTTACCAGCTGACTGACGTAGAACATTATCTTCTGTCTTGGGTGGATTTTCTGAATTTTGGCATCTAGATTGCCCTTGTCAAACATGGATTTATGAACACTTGTTGAAGGATGCTTCATAACCAGGTATCCAGTGGAGTTAACCTAAGTGTGTGACACATGTACCCATTATTTCCTAGGAATCATGATGTCTGCAAGTCATTGCTCTGGCTTTGAGCTTCTGCTCTGCTCTTGTGAGAGATGTGTGCAGCTCTGGGGCCCCAACACAGGGAAGACAGGAGCCTGTTGGAGTGAGTCCAGGGGGGCCACAAAGGTGCTCAGAGGGCTGGAGCATTCTCTGGTGTGGTGACAGGCTGAGAGTGCTGGGTTTGTTCAGCCTGGAGAACAGAAGGCTTACCAGGGACACCTCATTGCAGCTTTTTGGTACAAACAGGAGGCTTTAGGAATGATGGGGACAGACTTTTTAACAGGACCTGTTGTGACAGGACAAGAGGTCATGGCCTTAAGCTAAAAGAGCTTTGATTTAGGTTGTGTGTAAGGCATTAAATAGATTCTGTAGGGTGGTGAAATAGCAGAGCGGGTTTTCCAGGGAAGTTGTGGATGCCCCCATCCCTGGAAATACTGTAGGCCAGGCTAGGTGGGGTCTGTGTGATCTGATCTAGTTGAAGATATTCCCCCCTCATTTACAAGGGATTGGGCTAGATGACCTTTAAAGGTTTCTTCCAATCCAAATCACTCTGTAATTGTAGTAAAAATGTGGAAGATCAACTTCTCCATTCACTTTCACTTGCCTGTGTGGTCTTCAGTGAACTGATTCTGAAGCTGCTTTTTTTCAGACACTGCTTTCAATGATAAAAGCAAACAAGGGATAACTTTCGATGCTTCCAAATTACACAACAGCTGGTATGTGTAACTTTTATTTTTATGGTTATTGCTGTCCTCCCCCTGTTCAGTAATGCCAAGAGTCTCATTTTAGCATTGTGTCTTTTTAGGACAAAACATAATACGCATATGGGTAGCTGTGCAATAAATTGTTGTCAGTGCTGCCTTAAAACCTTTTTGCTTTCAGTGTAGAGACCATTACAATGTGTGTGTAGAGTTTCAGATGTAGTGGGCTTTAAAATGTGAAATACAGCTCTTCTGTTGTATGAAATGAATTCTATATACATGACAAATTATTTCAGCAAAGCTTTCTGGGCTTTTTTAACTTGACTCACACGTAATAAAAGTGCCAGATGATAAGAAAAATCTTGTGAACAGGTGCTCACATTTTTTTTTTATTTGAATGTCTCAGTAACTTTTCTTACTGCTTATTCATGATATTTTTTCTGTAGGTATTTATTGTTTGAAATTATAAAAAAAGTTATGGTAGCAATACATTTTAAGCTCCCTGACAGGGTTGGCACATTGATTCCTCATCTAACTGAGGCTGAAAGCTTCAGATTTAGTGTGTTTCAGTCTTACTTAGATGAAAGAGCTGAATTTCCTTAGCTGCAAGAGTTTCAGCTTTGTAACTTCAGGCAGGGTTGAACTTGGGAATTAGTTTAGATTCTGTCTCTGCAGGAGCACTGTAGCACTGGTGCTGTGTGCGGGGGCGCGAGCTCTGTTAGGGAAAAGTGCAAAAAGCCTCCCACTAGTTTAAAGGAATTTAATTTTTAATTATAATATCTTTTATCCAAGAATCTCCAAGTGCTTTATAAACACTTACAGCATTATTCTCAAAATGTTCTTCTGTATTGCAATGCAGTGCAATAAGGGAGTGCTGTGCGACTGAAATGTTACCTTAATTTTCCATATACAAGATGGGCATGTTATGTATCTAGTGCAACAAATGTTCGTGATGACACAAGAATGTGAGTCACGGTGTAGACCACAGTTTTATTAAACTTAATCATACAGTTGCAGGTGAAAATTAAAGGCTGTAATCATATTGTTAAAGTCCTTGAACTGTTCCACAGTCACAGAGGGATTCAGTCCTAATGCTGGTAGCAGACATTGATGTTGCAGTTGCCAGGCCCAAAGCTGATAGTTTGCTCATCATTCACCAGACATGAAAGTTAAAATAGAATTAAAATCGGAGATGTCCATTTTTTATTTAATCCATTTGTTGGCTCAGCCTTCTTTTTCGTCTTATTTTTTTAAATACTATTTTGTTCAGCCTCTGAGTAATGAAAAAGTTTGTAAAATGGCTTTTAAAGAGCTGCAGTGTTTAATCACTTGAATAGAAGTTTAGAAACCTAAAAGAAACAGAGTGAGAGAAAACAAACTAATTGGATGATACCACAAATCTCAGCTACAAGAGTTAAGAGGATGCAAGTTGTGGTGTTTCCTTGGGCACCTCCTTGTTTCTGTTTTCTTTTATTCCCCCTTTTTCTTATTTAATCAATATAGTTTTCAGCTTACTGCTTCTTTATATCATGGTTCCTTACCAAAATGTCACATGTAGCAGTGCTTCAGGTTGCAATCTATATCACATCAGCTGCCTAAAACACTGTAGCTGAAGTTTGTTTTTTGCTCCTATCTGCCCAACACGGCCATTTAATAATGTTTGTGTAAAAAGCAGAGAACTTGATATGGAAACATTTGTAATGCTTTAATGATGTATTTTTCCCCCCAAAACTGGGTAACCTTTGGTGGAATAGCAATTTTATTTCAATAAGAAATCAGCAGAGTAAGCTTCTTGGAGACATGGTTGCAGCAAAGGGCACGTCTTGTGTAATAAAGCTGAGAACTGTGAAACACAGACATTTATAACCAAGTTTTTATGAAAGGAGTAAAGAATAAGAATATTTCCCATGAAATACTCTTGATTGAAAGGATCTGCTTTTCTTTAGAGGCATGTGAACACCTCTGTATAAACAGAGAGAGCCAATACAAATATGAAGGCTTCTTGTTTGGATATCTTATTTGTTCTGTTGGTTGTGTTTTCTCTAATCCTCATGCTGCGTCAGCAGTTGTCTATCTGTGAATATCTGTACAATTCACTCTAGTGAAAAATTAAAAGAAGGACAAAGACATGACAGTGCTGCAGACCATAAAAATTGAGGTTCCATGCTTTCATCCAGGTAGGCTGGATTGTTTGGTGTGTGGTTGTTTTTGGTTTTTTTTCCACAAAGAGCAAAAAGCTACTTGTGGAGCTTGAATTAATTCACTTACTTTCATTGTTGGCATACCATTTTTTTCTTCTTTACTTTTATCAGTAAATAATGAGGGAAGTTGTATGTAACATTGTAAAGGTGAATTGTGAATTTAATTGGTTCCATGCTTCCACTTTGGCTGGATAGTGACACCTTTAGATGAATCTGAAAATAAGTTTGTAACTTCCCATTTTCAGGTGTGGATTTTGGCTCCTTTTCTGCCCTGAAACCTTATTTTCCATTGTGTATGAAGACTTCCCTCACTTTTTTGCACAAAATATTTCCTCTTCTTAATTCCTTCTGTATAGTCACATTCCTCAGAATAAGTCCACATTTTTTCTATTTTCACCTACAGTGAGGAAAATGGGATTTTCCAGTTCTGCAATTTAGTGGCAATTCTCAGTTCCGTTGGTTTCTGTGCTAAAAATGCAAATTTCCTAGAATATTTGTTGTCTTGAAGGTTCATTTTAATTCAAATATGTGATCATGAGCTGAGATTATTGTGCATTAAATTACCACACATTAACTGTGAAAGCCTGCTTCTTACTTCATTTTCCTGAGTCATGGTTTTTCTGTTGTGCTTTCAAGCATGTAACAAATGCTACTGCAAAACACTTGGTGTGACTGCTGCTAAATTGTGTGAGTGCTGCTCAGCTCCAGGGGTGAAATAACCAAAGCTCACAGCAATGCTTTCTGCTGGTTCATGCATGCCTTACTGAGTCTTTCTGTGGGGTAACAGCCCACTTCTGACCACTGAGAGGCCTCCAGAGATGTTGAGCTGAAAGGGCATAATTTCTCTGTGAAGTCACTCCTTGGACTTCTCCCTGCTTAAACATGATTTGTGCTTTTGGTTTGTCTCAAAGTTGGTGTGTGGTGGTCCTTTGAATCGTGACGTTTTTCTTCTATAGAGATAAAAAAGGACTTAATGGGTTCTTTACTTTGTATGCTACAGTCATTTGTCTTGATTTCTTGGTTTTTTTAATTCAATTTCTAGTCTGCAAATAAAAACCTGTCTTAAGTGTCAGTGTGTATTTAAAAATGTTTTTATTTACATTGTCTCTGATGTAAACAATATGCAGCAGCATCCTTTCAGTATCCTGTTGGCAAAGCATGCCAATAAAGATTGGTTTACTAGAACAGACACTTAGTTTTGTTCATTTTCTTTGTTATTTGCTGGAGACAGCCAAATATTAAGCACACAGGACTCGAGGTGAGGCTGCCCCAGAGCAGAGCAGGACAATCCCTCTCTTGCCTGGCTGTTCCTGATGCCCCCAGGACAGGGGTGTCCCTCCTGGCTGCCAGGGCACTGCTGGCTCATGTTCAACTTGCCACTGACCAGGACCCCAAGGTCCCTTTCCCTTGTGCTGCTTTCCAGGATCTCATTCCCCAGTCTGTACATCCAGGGTTGCCCCATCCCAGGTGCAGAATCCAGCACCTGCCCCTGTTGGAATTCCCATGGTTGGTGATTGCCCAGCCCTTTCTTTTGTGGAGATCTCTCTGTCCTCAAGGGAGTCAGTGGCTCCTCCCAGTGTTGTATCATCTGTGAACTTGTTACACATCCCTTTCAGTCCTGCATCCAGGTCATTAATGAGGATGTCCATCACATGATGTGTTTATCCAGCTGTGGGTTGGACATTTTACCCACAAGGATACTGAGAGACTGAAAGCTTTGCTGAAATCCAAAATGCTTGTCACCTCACTTCCTTTGGTCAGCTAGGTGGGTTACCTTGTCAGAGGGGGTAGCACTGCTGTATAAATTGGCAAAATGCTAGTTACTGTCTGATGAAAGAAAATGAGCTATTGTCCTGTGTTCTGTAACTTGCTTACCATCATTGAACCTCTGAATCTGATACCAAGCATGTACTAAATGCTACTGAAACACCATGTTGTATTTTTTGTTTGGTTAATGGAGAAGCTTGGGTAAAGTAGAGGTGACAGCTCTAGGTTGTCTTTTCTGGCTTGTTCTCCTTCATTGTTGAATATTCAAATAGTAACCTGTCTGTAGTTGCTTGATGGAGAAGTCAAATCTAAGTAATTGTTACTTTTGTGAAGGCTGTATCTACAAGCAGAAGGTAGCTTCTGAAAGCAAAATATCTTCCTTGGTCTAATAATACGTTCTTAGACTTTACATTTACATGTCACAGAGAAGAAAAAGGTATTTCTCAAAAGGTGAGCAACAGCACAACTGACCACCTGAACAAGCAGAGAAGGAATTCACCCAGTGTTGCAGAAGAGGAAGAGCAGTGTGAAGCTCGGGGCCTGTCTGCTGAGCCAGTCTGATTCTTGCCTTCTCTTTGTTAGGGTTCTTCTGGCTTTTTCTTTAACCCTTGCTGTGAAGTTGAAGTCTTGGAGCTGGAGATGGGTTCTCAGAATGATTTGGGAGCACTGTAGCATAGCCAGATCATGATGAGGCCTGCAGTAATATAAATATTAAGGTTGGATATTAAACTGTAGAAAAGGACACAGCAGTTTTTTGAAAACTGTAGTTACTTAAGTTATTGCCAAGCTGGAATGAAATTAGTTGTTTTGCCAATAGCCAAAAGATGGAAGATAAGAGTTATGAGCAGTGGCATAAAACCTGTGAATGCCCTTTGTTTTTTTGGTTTTTTTTTTTTGTATTAAGACTTTCTTGTAATGTCCACCTGAAATGTGTTCAGGATTGTTTTTATAGCTACTCTTTCAAGGTGCCACTGAAAAACTAGATGTTGCAAAAAACCAGTTTTGTGTATGTGAGATACATACAATAAGCAAAGAGTTAAGAAGTTTTATTTCAAGTTTGTAACAGGCATTCTGTTTTATCAGTTCATTATCAGAAATCAGTTCAATCTGTCAGTTTGGTGCTTTATGTGAACCTTTCCAATCGCAACCAGCAAAAATTTTTCCCCCTTGTATATAAATCAGTAAATCTGTCAAAGTCTGCCTTCAGCCTGGCTGTTCATCCATATGCTGCAGAATGCTGAAAGAACAGGAATGCAGCTATTTCTTAGACAGAACTACTTTCTATGCTCTGCAGTGCTGGATGTAGAAGCTAATTCTCATTTTTTTGAAATTTCTTTGTGGTTTGTTATTACTCTGTGCAAAATCTCACCTGGGTGTATGCAAATGAGTTTGTATTTATCTTGGTAGGGTGGTATGATGTCTGAATGGCAATGGCTTATAATAAGAAACAGAATGGGTTCATTTTCTAGCATCTTGCAAAACAGTTTCTCTAAGCAATTTAACCTTTTCTGTGTGAAGCAGTCACTGGGGAACCTTATGTATAATGCTACATTATAATAGGCTCTTGCACATAAACCAGCTTTAAAGATTTCTTCCCCAGTATGCTGCAGAGGTTCAGTAGTTTGTTTTTAAACTGAGCCAAAATAACCATAACAGCTTTTTGTGGGTTTAGAAACCAGATGTCAAGATTCTCTGAAATGTCTCACTGCCCTAGTGCTATATTTAAATTTCTACTGGTGCAGATGTGAAATGTGATGGGCTAATGGGTCATCTGGTTCTCTAAAATTATTTTCCTATTTTTTCCTATTTTTCTCTAAAATTATTTTATCGTATCAGAAATTTGTAAAATAAAATAATACAGCTTTTTAAATGGCAATGGGTATTCTAATGAGAATCTACTAGATGTTGATTTTAAGGAGAAAAATTTCCAACTGCCAAAAGAATAAACCTGGATGTATGTGAAAACTTTCTTTACTCTTAGAGAACTCTCATTTCTATTCTCTTCTCCGTTCTCTGAATTTGCTGCACTGTAAGTTTTGCCATCGTGTCCAGGAGACTCAGTAATTTCAAGGCATTAGGAAAAATAAATCCACCAGTGTATACACTCAAATGGATGCATCCTGCAATATGTTACTACTAAAACTACTTACACTTAGAGCAAGTAATTAAATTCCACTGACTATATTATTTTTTCTCCTCAGAATGGGAAGTGTCCTTTTCACTTTTTGTTATAATCAAAACAACTTATGTTGTAGTTGCTGGTTTCTTGATGAATTCACAGTAATAATAATGAACTGTTGGTCGGTTTTGGCTTGATGCAAGAACATTGGTGTTATCTTGAATGAGATATTGCCAATATACAAGTAAGGATTAGGTTTTTTTGGATTGAGTTTAGTGTATTCAGTGAAGCTGTATTAGAGGCAGAATGCGGCTTTAAGCCAAGGTTTTTCCATCAGTTATTGGGGAAAAAAAATTGCCCCAGTAGTAGATGTAGTTTTGAGGAGATTTTTCTTTCTATCTCTGCCATTTCTCTCTGTATTACTGTCCCACCAGTGTTTTAATCTTCATTGGTTTGATCTAATTTCATAGACTTCTCTCTTGGTACAAAGCTTTCAGGGCAAGCTTATGGCAGCGGCCAACTAAACCAGTACATCTTAACTTCCCTAGCACATGACTAGTATTTGTTCTTAAAATTAGCCTTAGTTCTTTGTATTTTACCTGTTTTTCTAGGGATGAGGGTTTTTTTGGTTTTTTGTTGGTTTTTTTGGTTTGTTTTTTGTTTTTTGGTTTTTTTTGGTAAACCAAGGCTGTTAATTCACATGTAATTTTGGAGCCATCAGGTATGACGTCAGCTTTTCCACTTCAGTCTGTTAATATTTTTCTGAAGAGAAATAATGTGTTGGCAGAGGGCTGCCTCAGCAGGCTGATCCTAGAGGACAAATGGGAAAATCAAGTAACAAGAGCTTCCATGAATGAATGCATCTTGTACTTCAGAAGTACTTTTGCAAAGCTGAGCCATCTGCTGCATAGAACAGAAAAGTTCTGAAGGCAGTGTCTGCAATATGTTGGTTCCAGGCTATGCTTTGTTTTTGGAAGATTTGTTCTTTTTACTTTGTCTTCATGGTCTCATGTGGGGCCTTTCTCCTGCACAGGTGTGGACTCATTAAAACTGGACCAGATTCTTAATGGCCAGTTCTCAGGGAAATGGGCTGTGATTTGACTCTACCAAACTTTGGTTTTCTTCTGGACTTTTTGGCATTATGCTTTTTCCTTCTCTTTTTCTGGGGTGCTGTGGCTGCTTATGCCTAAGTGAAATTTTTCTTGGCACAAGCTGTTAGACAAACTTGAGAAGCAGTCTGAAAAACTGCTACTTTTGACTCTCTTCCCAGCTAGGAACCGTGCTGATTTTATGAATGGGAAAAAAAAATCCTCAGAGCATGTTATTTCAGTCTAGGTGGAGTTTCTGCTTAGGCTGGGGAAGAGTTTAGAAACCTCTGAAAGTACTCAGTAACTCATGGGGGAATGTGAATCCAGAAACTACCACCTTAGGAAACTCAGACATATTTAATTTCTCACAAAGAATGCATATAGCTATGTATTCAAAGTATATAAAATAATGTTAGTAACCGAGGTCTGCCTGAAATGTGTTCAAATTGTTTTTATAGCCACTCTTTCAAGGTGCCACTAAAAAAGTAGATATTGAAAAAAACCTGTTTTGTGTATGGGAAATAAATAGAATAAGCAAAGCATTTAGAAGTTTTATTTCAGCTATGTAAGGCATTCTGTTTTATCTTTTCATTGTCAGAAATGAGTTCAATCTGTCAGTTTGGTGCTTTAGATGAACTTTGCCAATGGCAACCAGCAAAATTTTTTCCCCTTGTATATAAATCAGTAAATCTGTCTTGTGGCAGCATGAAAGAGACTTTGGGGTGTTCCAGAAGAATGAGTGAAAAGTTTGCTTTTGTCATTTCAAGTGGTTTGCTCTAGTTGCTGTTAAACAGTAAGTTTTTGTGATAATGCTTTGTTAAAGTGGATTTCTTTTTGAATTTGACATGATTGAGTGGGTCAGTTAAAGGGCAGTGTCAGTTTTCAAATTGCAGTCTCCTCTACTGAGCAATGCTTGTGGTGAGGTACTAAGGCAAGGCTTTATTGGAGTATCATCCATTGCCACTCAGAATAAATTCCTCAGCATGTAAAATGAAATTTCAAAGAGGAAAGTTTGTGTTGTGTTTATAAATCCATCTTTTCACTTATGTCTTTGTTTCCTATGTTTGCTCTGT
>JANRGV010000084.1:61901038-61930560 GCA_024734035.1 Alethe castanea
AAGGTGGTTACCAGTTTCAACCTGATGTGGGGATAGCAGTCCAGTTGTCTTTCACATCAGCTTACACCATGCATCTGAGCAGATTTCTGTATTGGTTTTTTATTTAATTAAGAAAACCCCACAAGGCACCAACAACAGTAACCCAAAAAACCCAAACAAAACAAAAAGCTCCAAATGACTGAAACAGAATCAAACAAATGAAAGCAACAAACCAGCAAAAATCTAACTCCAAACAAACAAACTTTCAACACAACACCATCACACAGCTCTGAAGCTGTTGCAGGGTTTGCAAATTGCTTAGTAACATTTCCAGAGTGTAAGAGAAGCATGACTGAGCTGAGTGAATTGTCATAGAGCATGCATTGATTTCTCTGTAGTGGGAAATGGAATGGCTCTTCAGTGTGTGACATTTGAGTTTTCTTATTATATATATTTAAAAATAAATAAAAGTTGATGTAGCATGAAATGACAACACAGGTGGTAATCAATAATGCACAAGGGTGAAACTGAATCTGGATTGACAAGTTGCTAAATAATGGAAAGAGAACTTATCTTTGTATACAAAACACAATTAATTTTTAATCAATGAAAAAGGGATGTGATTATATTATGTTAAATGGTGCATGCTGGGGTAGCCATAGGTTGTTACTAGAGACTGTGATGCAAGGTTATGCTGTGCCATCTGCTGATGATGGCCACAATCATTGCATGCAAACTCCTGTGGAAAACCACTGGCTTTGGTGGAAGATGAGGTAGTCATCCATATAAAACATGAGGTGCTAACAGGAGAGAAAAATGAATATTTCATCTGTACTTCAGTTAGAACAGTTCCTTCTTTTGGTCACAAGTTTTATTCAAATTCAAAAATACAACAGTTTCTTCCTTGTGAAAGAGAGGCCAGCTATAGAAGGCTCTTAACTTCTGAGGTATTGGAGTCTTCTAAAGATAAAATGATTTTTCATTTCTTAATGTGCGATTATTTGCCCTCAATCATAGTTTTTGTATTGCTAACGACTGGCATGTTGGTACCTTGAGTGAGTATTGACAGTGGACCTGAGACATAGTGGTATAATTCCCAGAGCATTTGAAGGCTAAATGAGGACAATGGAGTCAGGTCATTTTAAGGCTGACTTTTCTCAGCATTTGTGAAGTAAGATACTATACCAGATCCAGTTATGTAGGAATTAATGTAATGTGACATGTCTGACTATCAGGGGCTTTTATAGTTCTTCCACACTCTTCAGCAGTGCCATCAGAGGATTGCTGTCAGCTCTGCTGTAGTGTGATTGGCTGAAGTTTAATTTTTTTTTTTTTTTTTTACTGCTGCAAAGAAGGAAAGATTCTAGTATCAGCCACTGAATTGTTTATGTAGTTTCATGATTTAAATATGCTGCAGTTTTCCTTCTTTTCTCCTTATGCACGTGGTAGCACCACGTTAGCAAGATTAACAATGCGTGCAAATTATTTATTTTATGACGTTCCTCTACTTGGGGATTAAGTTTGTTTTCTTCTGCTAAAAGCCTTTTCACTTAATCATATAGAAAAATCCCTTTCATTTATTTTTTTCTTTAATGCTGGGGAAGTATGATAAGAAAGACAAGAAGGCAAGTTAGTAATTTTTTCAAGTCAGTTCTTAGCAGTGGAATTTAATTTTCATTAAATTCATTAAAATACTTGAAATATAAAGTCTGTTTTTAAATAAATAATTCATTTCACAATAACAGATTATTATGAAGAATATTTTGTGGAATAGTGTGCAGTCTGGTTTTCTCACGTGTCAGGTTATGATAAGTAAGTTTTTGTTAAACAAAATCCTTGAATGGAACATTGACAAGGATCATCCAGTCCAGCTCTTGGCCCCACACATCACCATCCACAAGAGTCACAGCATGTCCCTGAGAGGATTGCCCAAACACTCCTTGAACTCCATCAGGCTTGGTGCTGTGACCACTGTCCTAGAGAGCACCTTTTGATAAAAACATTTAGGTGTTAAATATATATCTATATATGTTAAATGTTGGATACAACAAGGACTTCTACATATTGGAAGGCGGGATTACAAAATATTTTGGAGTTTGAGAGAATGGATTAATTTCAGACTGCCCTTTTGGTACTGTTAGTGTATAATATAGCAATAAACTCTAGCCATTCAATTAGTAGTTTAAGGTGATGGGAAGAAAATAAATTGTTATCTATTAGGATGCTTGTTCAGTCATTTTAAGTTTATAATTAGCCAGAGAGAATGAGAAGCTTAAATTGTTCACTCTTAACTCCCAAGTTCCTTTTGTCGTAAAGATGCACTGGTTGTCTTCTGCCTCCAGCTTAGGCTTTTGAAAGAATTTGTGTTAACTCATTGTTTCACAGTGTTCTTGGTGAAAAATTATGCAGACTTTAAGACAGTAATTATAAAATCATTAAGTATTACATGTATTAGCAAGCTATTGCTTTGAAGAAGTTTGAAATGATTGATATGAAAACAGTGTGTGATAAAGTTGAATTTGCTGTTGGAGAGCAGGTTTCAGACAGCAGGCTTTGTTACTGCATGCTTTTGCAGTGCTTGCACTCATAAAAACTTCCCCTTTTAAAGGCTTTGGGAAATCTGTACTTGTGTGAAATGAATTATGCAGAAAGTGTGGTCTTGGTTAAGAAAGCTTACCTTTTTGCTTATACCATCTACTCTCTCTTGCTGGATTTCCATTTTTTTTAGAGTAGTGCTATTTTTTCAACACTTCTCAAAGTAGTGCTGAGATGAACAGCAGCAGCATTACCCCAAGTACACAGTTCTTCCCACAGTGAAGAAATAAATCTAGATACTTCTTACATGTTTATACTGTTCTTTGTTCTATATTTCTGAGAAAAGCCCAGAATTTAATTCAGGAAATGTAGTGCTCGATACTAACATATGATGTACACAATATAAATTCTTAGGTTTGCCCTGAGAATACATTTTCCCATTCTCTAGAGGTCTCAAGGTTTCTGTGCCTGAAGATTTCTTACGCAAATACCAAGCAGCAGATATTTGTATTTTTTGATTTCTCAATTGCCCTGTGGTGTCTGTAACTGCTGTTCAAGTTGTTGCTACTCCACATACACAGTGCTCATAATCAAGCAGTGTAATAGTTCATGTAGAGGTGTTAAATGATGATCATCTTGAGACTGCAAAGCTTGTTGAATTGATTTGTGCAACTGAGGCACTGATCTAACTGCCTTTGTATGTAAGCTCTGGTAGTTTTTGCTTTAGAATTGTTCTGATACAGTGAAAAGGTCTTTTTTGGTATATTTTTTGTTTGCTTTTTTCTGTTTAGGTCTGATGAAGACATAAATAGAGACAAATTCTAGAAGACTTTCAGAGTCATGTTCACTTTTGACTTATGTGATAACTGGTATGAAAATATATTTTTCATACATTAAATACAAACCTCTGGCCTCAGTGCCAGCCTTGTTTATTATTTGTACAATTTTCCTCCATATGGATTTTGCAAATCTGACTGTAAAATATTTTAACCCTGTAGCTGGAATGTGATGAGTTTTCTCAGTAGATCTAATTAATATACTTGTGGTTGTCTGGTTTACTGTGCAATGCAAATATCATATTTTATAATTGAGGAAAGAAAATTATGAGGGGATTCCTCAACCAGGAAAGTAGCATTATCTTGATGCAAATTTTTAGGACAACTTTAAATCCCTCATTTAAAATATACAGACTGTAGAAATAATTTGAAGCTTCAACACACTTAGGATGAAAGTGTCCAAAGGTTTGGGCTCTTTGGTTTTCAGTTGAACTGTTGTTGGATATAACTCTTTATTTGTGGTATAATTTCACACTGGCCTTTCTTTGTCTTTTATCTACAGCAGCATAACTTCAGTATAACTTAATTAATTCTGTACTTAGTGAAATCAGATTTTTCATTTATTTTTAATGCTAAGTGTGTTCTTTCTTTCCTAGCAGGTAAAGGCTTTAAATTTACCAGTTCTGTGGCTTACCAGTGAGCTTTATAACTGTATTAATGGAAAGCCATAGAGTGATTTTTAGAAGGAACTATTTCTGTAAATTTGACTGGTTTTGGTCAGTTCTATGATAGTTTTAGAATCTGTGCCTGTGGGTTGCCCAGTCTTTGATTCAAGCAAGCCCTTGGGCACTTGGTAGAAATGTTATAAACATTTTAGTTTCAGTAAATATCTTAACTTTATTGCTTGGATATGTAGTTGAGCATGGGCAAACAAGAGAAATGAACTTTGATTTTATATAAAAAAATAACTCTGTTCAAATGTTTATTTCTGTGTTATCACACATATTTCCTTAGGCGTTATTCCATGGTCCATTGGCAGAATCAGTTTAAAAGTTTTCCCTTCCAAATGTACATTATTTTTGTTCCTATTCCCACACTTAAGCAAGGCACCCCTCAAAGCACAGCTTTGAGAGAGCTTTGAAGTTTTAGATCCTTATCCAAGGCCAGTTTAAATAAACTGTGGTCAGCTTTACACTTGGAAACTCTTGTTCAGCCCTACTGATGCATGTATTTGTGGAGTCTGTGAAATGACGTGGGTTACTCTGGATCTGTGCACTAAAACCCTTCCCAGGTGCCCCAGGTGCAAGAGCACTGAGAGTGGTGGTGAGGTCTGGGGACCGGGGCTGCAGGGTAGGTGAGATGCTGAGATGAGGGGCTGAGCTCTCGAGCTGGCCTTGCTGCCAAAAGCTGACTCTGCAAAATGGCCTGGCGCCAGCCTGTAATGAAAAGTGGCTTTCTGTTTCAGGTGTAAAAAAACCTTATCTGAAGGTGTCTCCTACTATCTGATAAGTTTAAGTGGTATGAGAATAAGGAATCTCTAGGGAGAAAAATATATGCTCTTTCCTTCTG
Organism: Alethe castanea; assembly: GCA_024734035.1. NCBI lineage: Eukaryota > Metazoa > Chordata > Aves > Passeriformes > Muscicapidae > Alethe > Alethe castanea. The sequence continues at coordinate 61,905,898 of JANRGV010000084.1, forward strand.
TGCTGTATTGGAATTGTATCTATGCTGAAGAGAAGCAATTTTTGCAAAGCAAGTCAGCGCCAATGAGCATCCCTTGATGGAGGAGGTACCTGTGAAGGGCTGGTAAAGAACTCAGAGGATTGGCAGTGAATTATGAAGTACTAATTGTATCATTAACATTCTTGATAGGAGCAAACAGGAATTATGTGCCATAAGCACTGGGAACAATGAGACAGTTCAGAGGTGCAGTGTTTTCATGTTTGATTGCATCTGTCCATCAAAGAACATTTTCTTGTAGAATTAGGCAGAAATAAATCTCGTTAAAGGAGACAAATTAGCCAAAAGTGAGAAACACTCCCTGCTGAGTGCTGGAACTTAATGATTGGTTAGAAGCTGGCAAGAGTCTATTCCTGATGTTATTTTGTTCATTGTTACAGAGGTTAAACAGTGTGGATTGAACCAGGAGTACTTTAAGCTAAAGTAATGGCCAAGTCTTTCTTGCCTGCTTAATTTGCAGCCCTGGAGACATTATATTAGTTATGTTAGTAGAGGTCAGTGCAGGAGACAGCAGGGTAATTACTGAGATCAAGGAAAGAAGTTGACTGAAAGAAATCTTCATGTTCACAGAGTTTAGAAACTATAGCAGACAAAGATACCTTTTAAGAACAGAGGGAAGAAGTAAGAACCAAAAGCAGACTGTCCAACCCATTGGGCATTCCTCATTGATTTGTGGTGAGGAGGGCATTGTGGTAGTTTTCTGAATTGTATCTCTGAGGCTTTCTCTAAACTGGAACAGAGCTGGTGGACTCTAGAATAAAGTTCTCATAAGGTTTGTATTTAAGGGACTTGATGCAGAGCTAGGAAAGCCAGAAACTTGTGCCAGGATTAGGCTGTTGTCTGACATGAGAGTAGGTTATTTTCTTTTATACAGTGTCTTCCAATTTAATTTTGGTGGAGACAGTGCCAGTCTAGAACAAAAAGAAAAACTAAGAACAGCCATTTTAAGGTGATGATGTCAAGATTAACCTTAAATCTGAGACAATGCACATATCTACTTTACTTTTTTCGTGTCATAATAAAGCTTGTAAATTTAGGTGTTCTTCCTTTAGAGTTTCATCTCCAGTTGTTATAGGACTGATGGCAACATTTGTCATTACATTACTCCTGGTAATGATGACTTGTGTGAGTTGCATTGCTCTAGCAGATGTCTCCTCTGTGCTGCCTGACATCTGCAAACAGTTGATGTCAGGTACCTGTTTGCTATTTGGTTTTGCCATTGAGTGAAAGCTCTTAACATTTATTTTGCAAGCAGGCAGAGTTGTCAATCCTTTCCTATGTTTTCACCCTACTTCACTGCAAATGAACTTGAGTATGATTGTTCTAAATACACTAAGTAACCTATAAGTATCAGAAGAGTTGGGGATTTTTGTCTGTTTGGTTTGGTTCTCAGATTTTATATTTGCCCTTTTTTCCCCAGTAATGTCAAGTGATCATTGGAATGTTGTAATTGGGTAAGAAACAAATCTGCAGAGTTAAACGTTTGTTATCAGTAAATAAAATTATTGATTGTGTCTTTTTAAGTACTGGTTTTTAACAGCTTTTCATAATTTTTGGAAAACTTCTGTTCACTGTAGAATAATTAGTAAATGGCTATAAAATATAAAATGCTTGACTAAGTTGAGCCATCAATACAACTCCACCAACTAAATGGAATTGTATTTTCTTTCTATTTCATATTTGATCTTATGTAGGGAGTGGTTAATATTTAAATGTATTTTCTTCTTTGAAAAAAGGGTTTAGTACTGTAGTCTTAAATTGTAGTTTCTCATGTTAACAAGTTTCTTCATGTGTTTCCACTTGCTCACATGGATCAACTAGATCATTCTGAGAACCTGCCTGTTACCTAAGACTGTGGGCAGAGTGGAATGAAAATGCTGTGCACTGCAGGTCAGGGAATTAATTTGCAGCAGAGAACCATAGGGAAGAAAGCTGGATCCATGCCAACTCAGCAATGAATGTGTTGGGGATGCAGGATGCTTTCACTGCAGCAGGGGAAGGCAAAGTGAAGATGGCAGTAATTCATGATGACATCTCCTTCATTCTGCCCTCTGTGAATGGGGATTCCTTTTATTTTATTGAGAATTGTTGCTTGGCTGAGGCAATACAGAACTTAAATTGGTAGATATCCAAGCTACCTTTTCATGATTAATTTTGGTATTACTCTGTAGTGGACTAGAAGCTGCTTCCCAATGTTCCTAAGTAGAACTGTTACTTTTAGAAAGTGGAGCCTTGTGAGTTACATCCTTAATTTGCAGATGATACTGAGTTGGATGGAAGATTTGATCTTCTGGAGGGTGGGAGGGCTCCACAGAGGGATCTGGACAGGCTGGATCAGTGGGCCAAGGTCAGTGACCTGAGGTTCAACAGGGCCAAGTGCTGGGTCCTGCCCCTGGGTCACAACAACCCCTGCAGTGCTACAGGCTGGGGCAGAGGGGCTGGAAAGGGCCCAGTGGAAAAGGACCTGGGGGTGCTGGTTGAGAGTGGCTGAACATGAGCCAGGTGTGCCCAGGTGGCCAAGAAGGCCAATGGCACCTGGGCTGGATCAACAGTAGTGTGGCCAAGCACAAGTTTTTTTGAGTGGCTGAGGCAACTGGAGATGTTTAGCCTGGAGAAAAGAAGGCTCAGGGGAGACCTTATTGTTCTCTATAACTACCTGAGGTTGTAGCCAGATGGGGGTCAGGTTCCTCTCCCAGTAACAATTGAAAAGACAAGAGAAAATGGCCCAAGTTGGGCCAGGGGAGGTTTAGATGGGATATTAGGAAAACTTCCTTCATGAAAAGGGTTGTCAAGCATTGGAACAGGCTGCCCAGGACAGTGGCTGAGTCACCATCACAGGAGGTAATTAGAAGATGTGTAGATGTGGCACTTGGGCACGTGGTTTAGCAGTGGACTTGGCAGTGCTGGGTTAGTACTTGGACTTGATTATCTGAAAGGTCTTTTCCAATCCAAACAATTCCATGGTGCTGCATTGCCAGTGGGAAATCATCGATTAGCTGATGGCAAAGAGTCTGAAAGCACAGCCTTTGGGGTCTGTGCAAGATGGGCTGAAGGGAAAGCCATGGAGAGGCTTTGGATCTCTAATGTGAAATGTCTGTCTGGGTTCTGAAGCCAGGACCTGGTTGAAAACCTGTTTGTTACATCAGAGAGTATGCTTGTGACTGGCTTCATCTGTTAAAGTAGCCTGTAAAACCCTAAATACTTGCTAAGTGCTTTAATTACAATAAAATCTTCCTTTATTTTTGGCATTAATCTGTGTTCATCAGTGACTTCTGATTGCTGTAATGTGATGCTGAAGGAGTTCTGGAACTTAAACATCAAACTAGAAAAAGTAACAAAAAAATGTCATGGACTTACTTAAAAGAAGAGGTTAAAATATCATCTATTAGGGTCATGGTGATATCATAACAGACCATACTGCCTTGGCTAGATTTTACTGGTAATTCAAAACATGGTTATTAAAGAGGTACTGAACAGCACAGGAAGTTACCTTCCTTTGAAGAAGTCTTGCAGAAGACCTCAGAAAGGTCATATTAAATTTAATGTTGTGCAAGAGCAGTGTAAATTTTATCAATGACATATACAAAAGGGTAGATAATTTTGCCTTTTGTTGATCTAAACATACCTTTCATAGTATAAGAAAGATGAATTTCTTGGCATTTTTAGGTACCTATTCTGGAAGCTAATGCAGCAGTTGATGTTAGCTTTCTGCTCTGATTATTTAATATACGGCCAATTACTGATGGACCAAAAATAAACCAACTTTTTGTCCTCTACTGTGGCTACCTACATACATTCTCACTGCCGCTCATTATCTTCTCTAGCAAAATGAAATATAAATGCTCTCTGTTAGGTGAAACTCTGAGCTGTGTTTTCCAGGAAATGAGGAGTTTGGAGTAAATCCCAAAGCAGAATCTCTGCAGTGGCTGCCTGTGCTGCTGTAAAGCCTCAAGAGAGCACCTGAAACAAAACTATGCACATCCCAGTACACAGATAAACCAAAAGATAACAGATAAAGCCACCAAAGGAGGCATTAAAATCCGGAGGCTTTTATGTAGAAAGATGGATCAAGTGAAAGATTTACTACTTCAATTCCAACTAATTGATTTCTGTTGCTTAAATTAGAGCAAAATTTCAGTGCTACCATGTATCCAAACCCATTCGTTATTAGCTTACAAAGCAGAATACTGTAATTAAATAAATTGAATGTTTCTTGAAGCTCTTATAAAGAAAAGACTAATTTGCTTACAATGCGTTGGATAGTCTGTCTAAATTGGCTGGCATCCTTCCAGTTTTAAAGCAGCTGAGAGCTGAAATTATTATGGGAGCAAATATTCCAGATTTTTTATGTAAGTTGCTCTGCTCTGGGTGTCATAAGAAGATTGGAAGAGGGAAGGGAAGTGATGGAGAATTGTTGGTTTGTTTTGGTTTTTTTCCTTCTGTAGGATGATAAAATAAACCCTATAGAACAACAGAGAATTTGGGAAATTGCACATCTTGAAACACCAAAAGCAATTTACCTTGTAGAAATCTTTCAGTATTTGTACATTATATATCAAAGTTCCATCAACTGTTCTTTCTGTAATCTTCCTGTATCCCTGCTAGACTAGGCAGGCAAAGATGGCCATCTTTTTAATTGGCTTTTTCACTTAACTCTCTGACAGAACAACCACTGTGAAGCCAGGTAACTCTATACAAACAACTGCTCCTGGAGATGGAGGTATTGTCATTTATCTCCATTGGGAAGTGTATATTAAAATTCTAATTACCTGTGGTTTAACTTAGTAGTACTGCACATATTAAAAAAAAATACCGGACATACTTGGAGATGTGTTGGTAGATCTTGGGTGCTTTGGAGCAGAAGCATCTAGAGATTATAGGAATGTTGAAGAAATGAGGAAGAATATTAAATGTCTTTTAAGAGGGAAAGAAGCAAATTATATACTTAGTATGTTGTGAAAAGTTGAATTCATTACATCATCTTGCCTTCAGTTGCAATATTTAAGTACATTAAGGTATAAAATTTCATGGTGCTTGTAATAATTATTTCCTGAGATGATTTAGAAAGAATTGTAGTGCTTTTTAACAGGTATAATGATTAGAAAAACAGAACAAAATCATGGAACAGTTGCTTACCAGCTACAAGTCCTCTTTCTTTACCCCTTTGCATAAAATGTTCTTTGATACATCAGGAGTTTTGCATATCTGTATAGCTGATTGTGTAAGGGAAATTCAATCTGTCTTGTAGCTGCTGTCAAATAAGATTGCATTTAAAAAATAATCTATTAAATTCAAGTAAAATTTAGGGTGGAAGGTTTTTCAATATGGCTTTTCATCTTATTCTGTGTAGCTTTTTAGGAAAAAAAGGCAAGGGAAAAATTGCATTTCCCCATATTAAAGTTTGGTGGCAAGTAAAATAAATTGGAATATCATGTCCTAAAATAAAATGTAATTGGATTACCTAAAGTCTGATGTAACCAGATTTGAATAGTGTTCTTCTCAGAGTCCCCTGCCTTAATATTTCTCTGTATTTCCTGAAACTTTTGTAAAATTTTAACTGGTAAGATTGCTTTTTGCCACTGTATCTCTCCAGTGCAAAAAAGGCCTTTACAAACTTTGATTAATTCTCTGAAAACAGGAGTCTGACTTTTTCATCCTAATGATAAAGACCAACCTGTATTGCTCTGGTGATAAAGTGAGAGCTACAGACGAAGTACCTGGTCTCAAAATAGATTAGTAATAACAGATTTGAAATACTTCATGAGTGACTCATGCCTTTCTACAATTTAAATGTTTTTATCCTCAGTTTCAGTCTTTGCTCTGTAATTTTGGGTAGGGGCTAGGTAGTTTAGTTTTTTATGAGACCTACTTTCAAAACACTTTGGTTCCCGAGTAGATTTGGCTAAATAATGGTGAGAGAAGTATACTCAATACTATGAATTAGGAAGTGGAAGAAGAATAGGAAACTTCTATTATTCTGATTTTTCTGACCCTAAATTGTCATGCCATATTGGGTGTGATTTCTTGGCTGACTCCCTGTTGTCCTGGAGAGAGGAGGTGGTGAGTGTTTGTCAGCCTGTGGTTCAGGAGCAGGGTGTGGGCATCTTTGCTCTGTTCCCTGCCAGGATTTGAGTTTCAGTTCTCCTTGCAGTTTCACTAGGAAGTATTGAAGGTTGATTTTCCCTCAGTTCCTACAAGGGGCATCCCTTTGAATTCTGAGGCATCCTACTGTCACACTGATCCTGGCAATATGGGGACAAGCAGAGTGAGGGGTATCAGGTATCACAAAATCAGGTATTTTGTGCCAGTGATTCTAGTTTTCTTGTCTCTTCTCATACCTGCTGGCCATGGACTGTGTTGTGATACCCTAGAGAGGCTACAGGCCATTTAATTTTCAGTCTTATTTCTAGAGAAAATGGTTGGTTGTTACACTTCTGTGTTTTAGCTGTATGAGGTGGGGTTTTTTGTTTAACAGCTTTTTTGAAATGAAACATTATCTCGTGACAGCTTTGCAAGAAATACTTTATTGTGAAAGTGTTTTAATTGTTAACAAATCAAGTATCTTATACCATTGTGTAATACATATCGCTGATCGTTAATTTATTCACTTATTTTGGATGAAAACAACTGTAATTACAGCCTTAATTTTAAAATTACTTTGTGGCATCAGCAGGTGCAGGAGTCTGTGGAGAAATTGCAGAAAATATGGATCATTCTTTGTAGCTAAAATAGGTTTTGTCTTTTTTGATGGGGAACATGTTAAAGGGGCAAGTTTCTTCAAAATTCCTGTCTTCTATTGTTGTCTAAATGCAGGTGAAAATAAAACAGTTAAATGTACATTTAAAGCAATTTTGTCTGTTAAACAATTTTCTACAGACAGATGTGGTTGTATTTGTTCAAGAAATATTTTAAATAGAATGTGAATTCTGTAAATAGGGGAAGAAGCATAAGGCAGACAAAGCATCTTTAATGAAAGCACTCGGACATTTTCATGCTCTTAATCTACCTTTATTATGTTAATCAAATTCTGTACAGTTCCCAGTAGGGGTATGTGAAAATTATCTTTTCAAATAAATGAATGCAGATTATTTACTGCATATCAAGAAACTGGTTATAGGTGTTTGATCATTGTTCTGGTGCAGAGGTAGATCAGAGCAGTTATTAAGGCTCTCACTTGTGTGATGTCCCCTTGTCCTCCTGGGTGTCTGGGGGGAGGTGCTAGGTGAGTGTGCCAGCCCTTGCCCACTTGGGACTCAGGTGTGTAAACTGCTTTGGATTACCAGGATGAGTTTAAATATATTCAACCACAATATAAATCAGTTTCTAACAACTCCAAGGTACCCCTGTCAGGTGCTCTTTTTGAGAATAATGGGAGTCCCTATTGCTGAGACTAATGAAGGGAAATGGAAGAAGTATAATTTACTTGTATTTCTGGTTTATTTACTGATTTGTACAGATAGCTGGAAGTAAAGAGCTTTTTATGTCGTGCCTCCTCATCAGAAGTCCCATTAAAGTAGTCAAAGCTAAGTGCAATCTGTGAAACAGTTTCTAGGAAAACAAGAAAGGGTGAAGTTTGCTGCTCTTGTTTCTGTGCAGTATTCTCCTGTTTTCACTGTGTATATGAAGACCATGAGAGTTAAATACTGTTTTTTCTATCTTAATTGGTTGGTACCTCACTAACAAACTCTATTAAAAAGCTAGAAGTAGTGTTTTCTGTGCCAATAGTTTATATGGTATCCTGTGTTTTGCTTCAGGATAATGTTTTGAACATCATAAACCAAATCATGGATGAATGCATTCCACATGAACGGGCCAACCGGGACTTTTGCGTTAAGTTTCCAGAGGAAATACGCCATGACAACCTTGCAGGACAGCTTTGGTTTGGAGCAGAGGTAGGTCTGTCATACTTCTGTTGTTTGGGATTAATAGGCACTTTTTTTGTTGTATAAATCCACAAGTACCTTTTCAGACTTTTCTGAAAGAGGTACCAAAAAAAATTACAGAGGAAGGTAAAGAAGATAACTTGCTCTGGGTGCTCAGAGAAATGGGGTTCTTTAACTGTGGTTTTGGTTGAGCTATCAGCATACCAGTTTATTTTCATAATTGTGTGTTGTCAGTATTCTGTAGTGAAAAGCTATTCTTTTGTGGGTTAGCAACTGAGTGGGGTTTTTTGTTTGGTTTTTTTTTTCTGATCAGCTGTCTTGTGTTTTGAAGATCTTAGAAACAAAAGTGTATTAGGGAGTTTTATCAGGACAAAAGTTCATCTCCAACAAATGGAAGTGCATGCTGTCACTTATTTTAATGGCTATGTTATGCTGTAACTCATCCTAAATATGCAACATCAGGCAGTCATTTGTTGCACATAACTTCCTTGTTTCATGTGTATGCCAAAAATATAATAGTTCCTGTGCAGAGCACTGAAGTCCAGTTTTCTTCTCTTACCGGGTTTCTCTTAAAGACTTGCTTCTAGAGCAACCTGTAGGAACAACGAATTTTTGTAGTGAATAAGCTTCTGTTATTTTTACCAAAGGAAGCCTGAAGTGCCAGAACAAAAGGCTGTGATATGCAAGATATTTATTTATTAGTACTGATGTCTTTGGCTAAAAAAAATAAATCATTGTGGCATCTTTAGTGATAAACTCTTCACTTTTACTGGCCTGAAGGTGGCTTAAAGCAACACCATGAATTTGTTGAGACTGAGGAGGGATTAGTCTAGACATCCCACCACACAACAGCATGTTGTGGACTTGTTTTCGGTGTTGCCTTTCCTGTGTTTGAAGGAATCCTTGGCCTACTGTTAATATATTTTTTTTTTCCTCAACCAATTTCTCCTTTCTTTTTCAAGTGCATGTTCTCCATGAAGAATTCCCATCTTGTTCCGTCCAATATGCCTCCATATGTTCTGTTTCTGAAACTTTGACAGTTGTTAACTGCAGACTCCTCTGAGTCAGAGAAGTCTCAGATAGAATTTACAAAATTAATTTGGTATGTCAATGCTTTGTAATCCTGTCCTTAGTCTTGTTTTATTCACTGCTGTGTTGCATAAGCTAAACCTGTCTCCAAATCAAACTTTTCACTGTGTAGCCATCAGGCTGCAGGGACCTGTTGGTTTCAGAGAAAGTACCATATGTAGTGATGATGTAATGCAAACTCCTACTGCTGTAGGTACTGTCCTCCTGTAAAGCCATGTAGCAAGAAGGTTGTATGAGCTTTGAGTACACACTTCTGTCCTTGCCAGTACAATCACTGAGTTATCAGGCTGAGAATACCTATCAGCAGGTAACACTTTATCCATACTTCCCACCAATACTGCTTTAGCTGGTAAGGAGTAAGAACATGATCTTTTCTGAGTGCCCTCAAATCAATGCATCAGGCTGCTGAGAAAGGATCCCTTCTGGGATTGCAGGTCCCTCATACTTTGCAGGTGTGGCTCCCATCCACAGGATGCCAGGGAGAGGGGGGTGACACAGCTACAAATGGAGATTTTAAAAAGGGAAAAAACCCGTGATCTTTGAGAGCAATCTTGTATATTCTCAGCTAATAGAAGTATTTCTCTTAATGCAGCAAATGTGATTTATATTGGTGCTTATTGTCTTCCAAATGAAAGAGTAAAGTCAGCAGTTGTTTTTAGTAGCAAGATTTTAGAAAAGTTTTTATTAATGTGTTATAGTAAAAATCTACTGTTAATGTTTTTGTCAGCTGGTCAGAGAGAGTCCATGTGTAATGCCTGGGGCAAGGAGTCTCTTAAATAGTTCCTTTCCAGACACTGGAAGGGAAGAATCACTCAGTGACCTGATTTTTGTATATAATTATGATTTCTGTGAGAAGCAGGATACTGGCCTAACTGGATCCCTTTGTAATAGCCAGTGTGAGCAGTTTTGCTGTAAAAGACATCACAGTTTCAGAATTTGTCCTTTTTATAAGGAATAGATTTATTTTACAAAATCCAAACAGTCCATGGAGTGTAGTTTTGCTAGATTGCCCTGTCTCTTATGCAAGCAATCTGTGTGTGCATAGAGGATGTCTCCTACTAATGCTTATTGCCTAACTGGTGGGAGAGTAACTTTAGTTCTTCTGTCAGCACTGTGGTTCCTGTACTTTGGCCTTCTCCTCATGTCTCCCTGGCTGAGCTGCTCCCTAACCTTTTCTGTGAAGGCTTTTGACTCTTGACATACCAGCCTTAAATCTTTCACTTGTTTAATAATTTGCAAGCAGCTGGGGCTAAGTACTGCCCTTATTCAAAAGCACTTCTTATTAAATAAAACATCTTGTGCTTTGTTTTTAACTATAAAAATATTTTCACTTTGTAAAAACTAATATTTTATCTCTTCATATCTTTCCTAGTGTTTGGCTGCTGGTTCAATTATTATGAATCGTGAAATTGAGAGTATGGCTATGAGGCCCTTGGCCAAGGATCTGACCCGAAGCCTAGAGGAAGTCAGAAATATCATTCGTGACCAGGCCTTAAGGGATTTGAACCTCTACACAGAAAAAATGAAAGATTCCCTCAAGCATTTTGATGTCCTTTTTGCTGAGTTCGAATTAAGGTAAAAGAAATGAAGTAAATGTGTTGTGAGCCATGTCTTGGCCACTGCAGCTGTTTTGTAGCTTATTGGTTTTGGAAATTGGCTGTTTCACTCTGTGTTCTTTGAGTGGAAAAAGGATGTAAATTTTTTTATTGTTGTGTTTGTATTGTTAGATTTTTCCTTCCAGTGTAGCAATAATGAAAACTAAATAGCTTTTTAGCAATCAACATTTGCTCTCTCCAAATAAACTATAATCCCCCATTTGCATACTGGCATATGGCATTTGAGGGAGAATATCCAAGACACAAAAGGAAACCATAAATCTCTTCTCTTAATGTTTTCTTTGTCAGAGAAAAGGCAACAAATAGGAAATGTTTAAAAAGAACGATAACAAATATTCTAGAGTCTGAGGTTTTGTTCTCTTGTGCTTAGTGGTACAAGCAAGATGTACCCAGTGAATTTAAGAAGGCAAATTGAATTCTGCTGGAGGAAGTGCTTTTACACAAGCCATAATTAACCACGGGAACTCACTGATTTGAAGAGTTGTAATTGAAAAGTTACTTGGAGGTTTATAGCTTAAGTAAAAATAACTTTTTGAGGTGATGCTTTTTTGCATCAAGGGTCACATTGACCAGTCTTGCATTGTGCTTCAGAGTGTAACCAGCTACCTGCCTGTGTGTTAGGTGTTTGTGGTGCTGGTCACAGACAAGATAATGGGAAAGATTATCTGAATCTAACACAAAACAGTCACTGCTGGCCTTAGCAGAACATATGTCTTAGAACTGGGTAGTCTTTTGATATTTCTGGGAATAACCTATAGACTGTCATGTCCCACATTACTGCTTGCCCTTCCTCAATATTGTTATTCTCTTGTGTTCCTTTGCTCAGGTAAGTGATTTGTTTCTGATTAGGAAAGGCATCATGATTCTGGTACGTTGAAAACACTTTTATTGAAAACATTGTTTTAAAACATGTTTTTAATTGTGGGTTAGTGTGCAGACACCAACGACAATCAGTAACTGGTTCTTGGCAGTGTCAAATGACCAATTAAGTAATACAGTGACAGAAAACCACTAAACTTTCACCAGTGTTTCTTACCTTGTTGAAGTAGTGGTTTTACTAGTAATTCCAAATAGAAATGAGGCCAAATTTTAAGTCTCATTAACTGTCTCATCTAGGTAACTGAATTCACTAATCTAACTTCAGGTAAAACCTTTATAGATAAAATGTTTGGTTTAAGTCAGTTTGGTGTTGTTGGGTGGTTTGGTTTGGTTTTTTTTTTCTTGTTTTTTTTTGTTTGGTTGGTTATTTTTTTTGTTTGGTTTGTTTTTGCTTTTTTTTTGTTTTTTAAGAAATTCGGAGTAAACTATTCTGTCTTTAAAATGGGGCAGTAAACATCCTTTGAAAGCCCTGGATCACACAGTAAAGACTTCTGATAGCTAAATGTGTTATCGTAATTATATAATTACATCATAAATGTGCTATATAATTATAATATTTCTAAATTGCTACTGACTTCCTCTGCCTCAATTACACTACAATAAGTAATTTGGCTGTGTGTCTCATAGATTCTTACACAGTACAGTTTTCATAGTAAATGCTGTTGAAATAAATACAAATTGGTACAGGAAATCATTTTAGGGTTCCAAGATGATTTGTCCTAGCTTTGGTTTTATTTATAATCTTATTTGTTAAAACATGTGAAACAGTGGTATGTTATTTTATAATGTTTGTAGTTATGTGTCAGCCATGGTACCTGTGAAGTCTCCAAAGGAGTACTATGTACAGCAAGAGGTTATCGTACTGTTCTGTGAAACTGTGGAGAGGTAAGTTAAGGACTAGATCTTAATTTCTGTGTTTACTTTCTGTCTGAGTTTTTATAGAAGTACATTAACCATAGTCTTGAAGTGTCACAAAACACCAGGTATTTTGCTTTTCTAGTAAATATCCAAGTACAAAGTTCAAAGATATTAAGCTTCTTGCCAGGCACAAGCCTATGTTTCTTTGTTTTCTATATTAAAAAGAGTACAAAACAAAACACGAGAGTTAATAATGCAACAATAACTATGTTGTTGGTATGCCTAGTTACAGATGTGTACATGAAGACTAAGCATTTAAATAAGCTAAATCTATTCAAGGCATCAAGACTTAATGATATTTCATGCAAGAATACATGGGGAGATGATTCAAATCATCTGTGAACCTCCAGTGATTATCATAAAGAACTCATAAAAGCTCTTTTAAATCTCAGAGGACTGGTCTTTGGCTCTGTATTTATGAAGGGATGATGATGAAAGAAATCACTTCAGCAATTCATACTTTCTTCTAGAAGTATAGGGTGCAAAGAAAAGTATGAATTTGTAATGTCCTGTGTTGAACAATTTCTTTTTCTTCCCCCTTGTCGGAGATTAACTAGCCTGCATGTGGGCAGTAGAGGGGAACAGCATGTGAAATACTCAGCCTGAGTGAGGCTTTGAGCAGTGCAGCACTATTCTGAAAAGAAAATTAATGAATCATGTTCTGTGTAGAATTATTAGACACCAGTTGACTGTAAAAGGCCCTTAGAATAAATGTTGGTTTTACTGTCGTGTTGGGGGAGCTTGTGAAGTGGGACCCTGGGTCTGGTGGGGTCAATCCTTTCATTGAGGAATGGGGGGTATGGAGCACACTGCCACAATCTGTGCATGACACCAAGATCAGAGGTGTTCCAGGCATTTTGGGAGACAGGATTCCAACTCAAAAAAGGTCTCAACAGATAGTAGGAATTACTTTCCATCAATCAGAGCTAGTATACATGCGCATACACCTATGGCACACACGTGTCCAGCAGAGGCCACAAAGATGATGAGGGATCTGGGGCATCTCTCTTTGGAGGAGAAGCTGGGGGAGCTGGGCCTGTTTAGAGAAGACCAAGGGGATCTGATCAATGCACACAAATATCTGAAAGGTGGGTGTCCAGAGGATAGTGCCAGATTCTCTTCCATGGTGCCCAGGGACAGGACAAGGAGTAATGGCCACAAATTACAACATGAGAAGTTCACATCAACATGGGGGAGAATTTCTCTATTTGAGGTGGCGGAACAGTTGCCTATGGAGGTTGTGGAGTCTCCCTCTCTGGAGACATTCCAAACCCACCTGGATGTGTTCCTGTGTCACCTGCCCTAGATGACCCTGCCTAGCAGGAGGGCTGCAGTGGGTTATCTCCAGAGGTCCCTTCCAACCCTGACAATTCTGGGATTCTGTATTTGCCCAGTAAGAGGAAAAAGATAGTTTCTTACTTGTAGCTTTGGAAAACGTGTCTAGGATGTAGGAGGGAGCAGGGAGTGAGGATGGGCCACACACCAATGTGGCTGTCCACTGTTGGCACCAGGCAGGGTTTGCTTTGTGGTCATGTCCCATCCACCACCAGCAACACTGGCTGCACAAGTGCTGACCAGGAATAAGAAGTTATTTCCATTCTTTTGGGGACCAAAAGCAGGACTTATATGCAGTTTTCAGTGCAATCTTAAGCACTGAAATGAACAAATCAGAGAAGAAATTTGAGGATGTTATGAAATATATGGTTATATGGTGAAATCTGGAAATTGTGAAGAAACCTGAAAAATATAGCCAAGTAAGAAATCCAAACAAAATGGGGTTTAGTTTATAATGGGCTTAAGACATTTGAGAACCTGAGGACAATGAAGTCTCCCCCAAATATTAAATCCTTAGACTTCAGTAAGAGAGTTGCTGTGTAGAACTGAGCTGTTCTTGGGGTTTTTAGGTTTTTTGTTAGTTAAGGAGGAGATTGACCTTAATAATTAGAGCCATTTGTATTTGAAAATGAAACCAAATACTTTCCCCTGTTACTTTAAAAATGTTCCTTTTGTTTGAAAAATTGTCAGCATCTGTGGTTTTCAGCATCAGGCTGAAGCTTGACATGAAATAGTAAATAGAGAAAATTTTATAAAACTGAATTGGGTTTTGAATTACTATAAAAGCTTTAAGTGTTTAAAGAGATTTTTTTCTTGCATTTGTGTTTTTATTGTACTATTTCTTTTTAAAGCAGAGACTTAAGCAATCAGTTATATATACATAGTGGCTCAGATTGTACAAAACCAGTGTAAGAGTTATATATTATCAGTTTGGTTTAGCTTCTAACTCTTTTTTTCAAATTTTTTCTTAGTGAAATGTGTTCTTCACGACTTTGATGTCTTACTAAATAATTTTATTTTTCTGCTTAGAGCCTTAAGGCTTGGATACCTCACTCAAGATATGATAGATGACTATGAACCAGCTTTAATGTTTACAATTCCAAGATTAGCCATTGTATGGTAAGTAATTTTTAACTACTCTCTGCTGTGCCTCATTTAATGGTTTATTGAAGATTTGAAAAGCTGTGTTTAGAATTTTGATGGACTGTCTTTCACCTGAGTTTGCTTTAACATTATTTAAAAAAAAAATTAAAGAGGAGGATTGTTTTGTTCTAAAACATTGCTAGTTTAATGTAGAATATCCAGACAAAAAAAGGAAGATGGTAGGTCTCTAAATAGAGAAGGCAGGAAGAATTGGTCGGGCATCCTCCAGCAAAATTTAAAAACTGGGAACGTCAGTCTTTGTAATGTCTTGCTGGAAATATTTTTTGAAAGCACATATTTTGTGACACTCAAAAATAGGATGACTTGAGGGTGCAAGTCTTGAAATTTGTAATTTTTCAATTAAATTTCCGTGTTTTTCCTAATGACTCTAAGTTCAAAATGAATTATTACAGCAAACTGCATTGTAACTGTTGAGCTGGGCTTAATTCTCTTGAAGGAAAGTGTTAATATATGTAACTTTTGTGTAGATTTGTGCCCTGTTTTGACCGCTCAGGACAACTAAATTATAACAGTGGTTTTGCTTCATGCAGTTTTTGCAATATTGAACAAATCAGATGTCTTTTTCCTAATGAGTCTTCATGGTTTACTAAGGCAGCAGCTTCTCTGGAATAGAGCCAGCATATTTTTAATATTTTACCACTGTGAATGTTTTAAAGTTAGCTAATATAAGTAGGATAATTGAGGGAAATAAAAAACCTCAAATCCTGAGTGTAATACACTTCTCCTCAGGAAATCCCTGTGGCCTGTTGTTCCTGTTAAATAGTATATTGTCTCTAACTGTCATTCTAAAAATAATAACAGTAATAATTTGATTACTGGAAGACAACAGGAATGTGAGAACTCAGTTTGAAGCTGCTAGAAGACACAGTGAAGGAGAAGTCACATCATGACTAACTGGAAACCCAGGGATCTCTGGCAAATAGATCATGTCTATCCCAAATTACAAAGAAGGATAGAGAAGGAGATGTTTAACTGCTCCTAATTATCCAGTGATAAGAAATCACTGTCATGTGAAGTTCCACAGAATAACTACCCCATCCATGTACAGTGTTTTCTAGAAGAAGCACAAGCCTTGTAGGAAATATTAAGATGCAGTTTTTAGTTCTTTCCAATGCTACAGCTATATTCAGGCTTTGATTCAGAGCTCTTTCAAATGTTACACATATACAGAAGCCATTTCATAACTGTTTTTTTTTTCTGTAGTGCTCTAGCCCACTTTTTTTTAAAAAAAATTATTTCAAGAGTTAAATTTTGTGGCAATTCAAACTGCCTGAAAGCCAAAGGAACAGTGACTTGGCATCAGGTAGAAGTTTGAGGAGAGTAGCCTTGAGCTTTCACTGAGCAAAGTAGTAACATTTGCTTATGCAGAACATAAGACATGAGTCAGCAATAACTGCTTCACTTTGTGGCAGCCTGCTTGTTGAAGCTTGCAAAGCTTAGAAAAAAAAGATAAAATTATGTAACCTTGGCAACAAGATAAGTTGTCTTAAGCCACAAAAAAAAAAAAAGCAACTTGCAAGGGAAGCAACTTTTTCTCATCTCCTCTTCCCTGCTCCTGTCCTCAAAACCCTAATCCCGTGGTCTTTTTTATTTTTTTTTTTTAATACTTCAGAGGAATTCATACAGCTTGTGACATCAGCTTTGCTGCTGTGTCTCAGAGAGCCTTTGGTGGTCTCTTGGGTGCTTGCTGGGGAAGAACTGGTGACCAAAAGACTTTGACAGTCTTGTTAGCCAAGGGTTGCCTTTACTCTGGATGATTTGAATGCTGCATAGCTCTCTGAAGCAGCAAGTAATTTATGTTTAAGAAAAGGAATGTGCCTTTGAAATACCTTGGGTAACAGAGCACTGACACTATGGTCAGAAAAGGGAAAATGACCTGTTGTGAAAAAAAAAAACCTGATGTAATCTCAACTGAGAACAGGTTGCCTTTGGGAAGCATACATTGTTTTTGCAGTGGGCAGAGGATTAAATAGTTTTAAGCAGAGTGGTGCCTGGTGGGAATCCGTTCTCAGACACAGTATGGTTTGACACAGCAGATAGGAAGGTGAATTTTGTTTAATCTGTGACACACAAAGAGGTTTGGGCAGTGGTGATTTGGTCAGGAGGAGCTGTTGAAATCTCTACAGTGAAGTACCTGGATCCTGAAGTCTCAGAACTGTGAATTTACCTATTTCCAGGGAAATTTGTACAAGTGCTGAGTTGATTTAGAAGCATGGTTTCTTCAAAATGTGCTTTAGATGATTTAGAAGATCTGTTTCTTTTTCCTACCATATGGCAATACCAGGTTATATTTGTCTTAGAGGTAGAAAACTAGGAGCTCAGGAGTCAACTACCTTACCTGGAAATTATTTAGACTGGAAAGGAAAAGCAATCTGAAATATCTCAAATCAGTGGACCTTCCCCAATGTACTTGATAATAGATTTCCTTTGTGGGTTTTTTTAAATTCAGGTGCAGCAATGAAATAAATGTGTGTTCTTCCTTTTATGCTTCCATTGCTTTCTGCCATGTTTAAGAAATGGCAGTAGAGTGGGAGGCATCTTTTTCCTGTTAATTTAAATAGCATCTAATTCTAGCTGTGGGTGAATAAGACAAAAATAAGATAACAAGATGTAGTTAAATGTTGTTCTAATGTTTATGTACAGTTGCTTTTCTGCCTAGTGGTTGCTCTGTGTAATAAAATTTTCATTTTTGTGTGTGTTCATGCATGTGTTTGAATTACAGTGGCCTTGTTGTCTACTCCGAGGGACCATTAAACTTGGACCATAAACCAGAAGATATGTCTGAACTCTTCAGACCTTTTCACACTTTGCTAAGAAAAATAAGGCAAGTAATAAAAGATAGTTGTAATTGCTTCTCTTCTGAAGTCAAAATCAGACACCTGAAAAGTCATAAATACTTAAAAAAGTGTTTCTGTTTGCTGTGTTAACCATAAACTGCATTTTTATTTCATCAGCCTGATACACCCATGAAATAACTAAATGTAGTTTTTCATTTCATGGTAGTTTTCTGAACTTTTAGTCTCTGTGATAGTTTCTTAATTTTTTGAGTATCATTTGACAGCATTTCACATTTTCCTTGTGGTTAGATGATGCCTGAAATACTCAAGTTAGAGTTTATTTTTGGGAGATTCTGTTTCTAATTAGCATCAATGTTTCTGCGTACTAGGCTTATTACATTTTCTCATGCTATGATGCAATACTCAGATAATTCTTAACCTAATAGAAATGACTCTCGGTTTTTCATATTGTAAATTTGTTTTTTACAGGATGAATCACTTTATACTTCTTTCCATTATGCTTCAGTGTTGGTTACCATTGGAGATGTGGGCTTTGGCTCAAGTATAAAGAACATAAAGTATTTTTTTCTTAGCTCAAGTCTTTAGAAGACTTATCTGTTACTTTGGAGAAATTAAGCTGTATCTTTGAAGGATCTTTATGTTCACTCTTCAGGTATTTTATATGGGTGTTAAAAATGTTCCTAATCCATAAGCCCTGTTATTTTCTTAGAATTCAAATTAATGTACCAACTGCAACTTCTGTTCCTAGAAATCTCTAGAGATAATTTGACAGGTTTGGGTTTTTTTCCCCTGTGTCCAATTTTTAGCAGTTTGTTGCCTTTCCTGGATGTCATGGTGACAGTTTAATGTCAGAATAGTTTTCACATAGTTTATCCAGATTCATCTCTTCTCATCTGTTAGAGGTGAGGCATCTCCTGAGGGAGAATGTGAGCTCAGTCAGGGGTGGTTCAGAGAGGAGCTATTTCTGAAGTTAGTCTTCATAAATATCTAGACCACATCCTCGTGTATCCCTTGAAAGCTTCCTAGCACTTTTGTCTAGAAGTCTTATTTTTAGGTACATTAATGATATTCATATTGAAATCTGAGAATTAAAATTGACAAATCAGCATGTTTGGTTTGTTGGGATTTTTTGAGTAATTAAAACACTGGTGGTATAAAACACTGGGTTAAGAAAAACGTGACCTGAGGGGCAAAACTGAAGTTAGAAGGAGGAAAACACTTCATTGGTATTGAAGCTTGAAAAGTCCATGAAGTTTACATTAAAATACCTTATTCCCAATATGTGGCTGTATCCTGTTTTCACCAGCATTCCACTTGCTGCCTAAAGCCAAAAGGATATTTAAGAGCTAATATTCTTCTCATAATCTGTATTTTTTTTTTCTTTGTCCTCATATTTCACAACATGACAATCAATGAAGTCAGTGTATTGCTCAGCCCACTTAATTTTCAGTTACTGTGAACATAGCTCTGGGGTTGAAAACAGATTTGTAAAATGCTTGTTTGTTCAATAACTACAGTTTTAAATGCAAACCTTAAAAAATAAAAATATTTTAAATGAAAACTTTAAAAAATAAAAACCTTTCTGATTCAATTTTGGAAAAACTCTGATATACTTTAAGACTCTTATTTATTCTGTAAAGGAAAGAGAACATTAAAAATATGACTTCAGTTGTCTAGGAGACAAAGTTGGCAAAGTCTTCTTAGTGAGATAACATCTATCAGAGCAAAAATTCAAGCAAGAAGTAATATGAAATTCCGTGTCTGGCAGTCTCTAAATTGAAGAAACTCAAATACTGGCAAGAACTGAGCTCAAAAAGATCCTTTAGTAATACTCTTGAATGAAAAGTACATTGAATGAAAATAACAATGAGATACAACTAAGTGTGCTGTTCATGTAGGGTAATTTAATTACTTTTAAAAGTACCTAAGCTGTGTGGGGTTTTTTTCTTACCAGGTTGGTTTTTAACTCATCAGGCTGCAATCCATACTCTGTGAGAAGGTTTGTAGAAACCCATGAACAAGATGGATACCATGATACTTGGTACCAGCATTTCTGCTCCCCCACAAAGGAAGAGTGTTTTTTCCTGGAGTGTTTTTCCAGTCTCCAGCACCAGTTGTTAAGGCATGAAAATAGATTCAGAAGTCTTCTGTTAAGAATTTTGTATTCCAGTTGTGTGCCTCTTGTAAGAGTATAGAATATAGAACATCTTACTGCAGAATGTGATCACATCCCAGTGAATTTCTCTGTAAAGTTCTGTAACTTTTTAGCCAACCAAGTATTTTAGCTCATGGAGTAACATCATGTACTGAGATGATTATTTTGTAGGATTACAGGTAATTAATTTTTAAACTGTATTATCCTAAAATATCCATAAGGAAAAGATAAGTACTGTGTTTAATTATGTTGATCCACATAATTAAATCAGAACTAGCAGAAAAGATAAATATCTATTAGGTAAGAAAATTTTTGGTGTCCTACTGGTGGCTGACAACTTTGAAAACAATAGAGATTGTTGAGACTGAGAAAAAGCAGTAAGGGTTCTTGCCGAGTTTTTGGAAAGGTTGAGCAGCAAATTATGGCTTTGAATGTTTTAATTAATATCTAAGCCAGGTGCTTGTGTTGACTTCTATTTTGTGTGTAAAACATTAGCATTGGTATTTTATACATCTATCAATGCATAATTATATAGTAGTGCTATCTCTGTGCCTTTGAAACTAAGGCATTTGAAGCATTTCTGCCAAACTACTGCAATCTGCTTAGGAAATACACAGGGCACATCATCTGCTCTATGCACAGATAAGTAACTTAGGTGCCTGTGACACAGAATGTTCATGTGCTGAAACACTACCTATACTATATATACATTTAAGGATGCTGTATAGAGATTTTTAAAAGTCAGCAAGCTTGGGGTTTTGCTGTACTCCTTAGTTCTGCCTTATTTCAGAGCCCTTTGCTTTCCTGCTGCTTGTTTCTAGACCATTACAAGTGATGACAGAGTCCCTATGGATTTTGGTGATGCAGAATCAAGTAGATTGTACATCAAGTGGTGCAGAATCAGAGGATCATAGCATTTTAAGTACCCTGAAATCTTTCTCTATCATTGACTAGAAATTAAATGCTGTATATGTACTCTGTGTGTTAAAGAATTGGGTGGGGTAGCATGAAATTTGTTTTCTTTTAAATTGTGTGCACAGTGATTGGGGGAAAACCGATTAGTTTTTTCAAGGTGGCTGCATTCAAAACTTGGAGTTGATTCAAAACTGTGGCAGTAAAGGAGTGCCAGTGCTGTTTGTTCCATATCTCAGGGCTGGTTTCTCAGTCTGGGTGTGTCAGATCCCTGGAGTTGGCTGTGCAGGGCTGAGCGCAGCGGGAGCGGGAGGATGCCCGTGGCGTCCCTGTCCTGCACTCTTGTGCCTGCCTCCTGTGGTGGCAGCTGGTTATGCTCCCTTCGGAGCACAGGCTGCCAGTAACAATGAAGCTATTTTCTGATAACAAGGCAGTTTAAAATTCTAGTCAGTATAGGAGCAAAGTTAATGGAGGCGGCGTGAGGAATGTTCAGGATTAGCGGGTTTGTGGCCCTGTCTGCTGTTAAGCTGAGCTTGTCTTTAAAGACATCTGGCCTCATGTCTTTGCAGAACTTATTTCTATACTCTGGATATTGGCAGTAGAGTAAAATATGTTCACTAGTTTTGCCATAGGTAGAGCAGATCTCTACTACTGCTTGTAACAGGCACAGCACAGCTGAAGGACTTGCTTGGTTTTTCTGCCAGTAGCTGTAACCACTGACAGAAAAATGTTCCTCATATTTTGAAAGCTAGTTTGCCTTCCTGTGATACAATGCCAAAAAGTAAAAGCAGGTGAAACCTCAACGTGCAGTTTTTAAAATTCAGTATTTTTTGAAGTCCCTCTGAGAAGAAAGCACTGCTGCTCGTCAGGGTGGATTGCAGAAGCTGACTTTATCTGTGGCTTCTGAATAATGTAAGCAGAGGGAAGAATCCTTTTTGTCCATATGAGCACAATAAGTTAAAGGTTCTTCAGCAGAAATGAAGTGAACCACTCAAGTAGCTACAGTTTCATTAAACTTTATAGTTAACTGATGACACCTGATGTTTAGGTTTTTAGTAATGAAATGATACATTTATTTCCATATATTGGTTAACATTCCTTTTCAGTATCTTCATAGTCATTTTACAACATGGCAGATTGGCAGTGACTCCTGTATAATCTAATGTACCGTGTATCTAAAAGGTAAATGTTGATCAAACGTTTGCCATCTTTAAAAATGATGGTGTCATTGAATCTAGGGAATTTTTAACCAGAGAAGTGGAGATAATTACCTGAACCCCTTTTAGAATAAGCTGTGTTTGTTAATAGCAAAATTTCCAGTGTTTGGATTAAGAAAATGAGCGTATTCCCTTTGAACTTCAAGCAGGATTATTTCTCTACTGAAATTATAGGACTGGTAGACTACCATGTGTAATTCAGCTGGTTATTTTATTCTTCCAAGGCTGCGTGGATCTGACTCATCTAAAAAGACATGAGGACTGTCAGCTGATTCCACTGGTGGTGCTTGTTGTTGTTTTTGTTAATATTGTTTTTTTAAATCAGGCTTTATTTACTGTCCTCAAAACTGCATACAGTTGTTCTTAAATTTTGAGGTGTCGTTATTGGCAGAAATAGAGTTCATTACTCACGTCCATGGAGCTAGCCAGTGTAGAGTAAATGTGTTTCCAGCACGGAATTTACAGTGAATGTGTGAAACCTGTATTGGATAGGTCTGAGCAGCCAGGCTCTCTGGGCCTTTGGAAGAGGAAGCAGAGTAGCTCTGGACACCCAGACACTCAATAATCCTGGGTGCTGCCATGGGGTGTTCTGGAGGCTGAATAAAATCCCAGAATAGATGCTGGAAGTCCAAAGATTCAATCTTAGCTTTTCCCTGGGCCCAGTGTATCATTTTCAATTATGCTGATGGGCTTGGATGGAAAGCAAATTCCTTTGAATGTTGCTGGTGTAGTCTCTGTTTGTAGAAGTTGCTCCTTCTTTTCTTGTTTGGAGAAGTGTGTGTGACTGTGGTGTATGGAGAAGCGTAGCTGATGTTTAAGCAGTTTCCTGTTGGTCAGCTCCTGACACACAGTTTTTAATCCATGCAAGAAAAGCTCACTATTGATTGCTGAGCGCACAGATGCTGCCTTGGTTCAGAAATTCCTGGCTGCTGGCAGCCAGTAGGATGCACTCACAGGGATCACTGTGTGTCTGTCCTGTGCTGATACTCTTCCTTAGGATCCATCAGGAGCCAGGATTCTCTAATTGATGAACTCTGGCCCAACCCAGAAGTTTCCTAGATCTTCAAAATCTTTGTGTATGTGAGGGAGAAGCTTAAACCCTTCACTGTTAATGTTTGTGTGCTTACTCTTGTTTGTTTTTTTTTTTTTAAATGAAAGTCCTAACTGCTTTTAAAATCTCACATTACTTTGTTTATGCTTATACAATTCTACATCAGTGTTTTTGTAAACACTAGTATATAGTTATTGGTATAGTTATTTAAAAAATAAATTGTGATAATACTACTGTTTTTATGTTGACCTTAAACCTTAAGCCATTCTCGGGTTTTTTTAAGGTGTTGTTCAAGTGTTTCATCTCTTACAGACACTGGTTAAATACAAGATCTGAGTAATAATAAGGTGGTATCATTGCATACTGTGTAGACAAAAGAAAGGAATGTATAGGTATTTAAAATGTTCTAGTGTGCCAAGTAGCAATACTGGTTTATAGCTTATTAGGCAGTTGGGTCTAACAAAGATTGCCAATTTTCCTTTCTTATTTATGACTGAAAAAAATGGTCAAACTTTGGATTTGAAGATGCATTTGGAATGATTCTAGGAAATTCTGACTTCTCTGTTACAGAGTGTGAAAAGGGAGGGATACAATAGTGCAATTGTTCTTCTAAGTGGTACTTCTGAAGGCTTAGAACTTTTTTCAGGATCATATTGCTCATATAAGGCAAGATTTTTTTCAAATGTCAATAGTGTGGAAAGTACATAGGCATAATTTTCTTCTGACTTAAGAATGCTTATCTAAACTGTTAGCTTTTTCAAACTGTAGGTAGCTGATGTACAGGTCAGATAGTAGTGGTGTAATTTTTGAGCTATTTGAAAAACTGGTAGTCCTTGCAAAAAGTTTTGGTCTTTGAATTAACAAGTCAAGAATGTAAGCTATTGACTGGAAATCAAGATGCGAGATGTGTTGAATGTTACTTTGACATTTTTTGGCCTCTTTTTTACACCAAAGTTACTCCTTCAAGGGAATTCTTTCAATATATGCATATTATTATTATGCCAGCTGTATGTCACCTGCTTACAAATTATTCCTAAACACATGTGGAGTAATGGGCTGCTAACTTCTGTTGAACACGTCTTGCTTTTCCCATCCATTCATTTATGCTAAAATACACTTACCGGTCTTGAAAATGATAGCAGCAGTTCTTGACAGGAGATATTTGTTTATGTGGCTTCTAATTGAGAAGGATAGTGTAAATCAAATTCAGAACTAAATTTACATGCTGCTGTGTATGTGGATTTGTTTATAAGTTATCAAGCACTTAACACTTTGTTTTCAGGTGCCAGTAGTCCTAAACTGCAGTACTGAGGACACTTGGTAACACTGGAGATGCTGCATGTCTGTAAAAACACTGTTTACTAAATTGCTCAGTGTTTGCTTCTAGAGCTGCCTTGTTCTTAACATCAAGCAGAAGCTTTACTCCTTAATGACCCAGTGTTGTGGCTTAAACCCAGCTGACAACTCAGCCCCACGCAGCCAACTTGCTCACCCCTCCAGTGGTTTGGGGAGAAAAGCAGAAGAGTAAAAAAGGGAGGAAATTCATGGGTTGAGATAAAGACAGTTTAATGGATAAAGCAAAAGTTCCACAGAAGCAAAGCAGAGCAAGG
>JANRGV010000084.1:61937192-61949628 GCA_024734035.1 Alethe castanea
TTGTCCAGGTCCCTCTGGATGGGGTCCTGTCCCTCAGGTGTGTCAACTGCACCACCCAGCTTGGTGTCATTAGCAAACCTGCTGAGAGTGCCCTCAATCTCTTCATCTGTGGCATTAATCAAGACATTAAATAATTCTGGTCCCAGTAGGCACCCGGAGGGACACCACTTGTCACTGGTGTCCGTCGGGATTTGAGCCACTGACCACTGCCCTCTGGATCCAGCCAATTTCTTACCCATGTAACAGTCCATGCATGGAATCCATCTCTCCAGTTCACATACAAGGGTGTTCTGGGGCTCTGTGTCTGAGGCTTTAGAGAAGTGCAGCTAAAGGACATCCCATAGCCCTTCCCTTCATGGAGTCACACAGCAGACCATCACTGGGTATTGACAGATCTCTACTACTTGGCTTTTTAAGGCATAGCTCATATGTCTTTCTTTGTTATTTACTTGTATGTCAAAAATATAAAACACCAACAGCATGAGAGTCTTGGGCAGCAGTGCTAATGAGATGCAAATATGAGAAAAGCACTAGCAAAGATGCAGGATCTGAAATGCTGAAGGGACAAGGTGATAAATAAAGGCTGTCACGTAGCAAAACAAACTGTTAAAGGGGGAAAGCTGTGTAAGAATAGGAGAGAAGATGAAACTATGAAAAAACACCGTTTGGTGTTTTGGGGTAAAAAGGGATTAACCCCAAAACCAAGCTTTAAAACTGTATCTAGTATTCCTTGTCTTTCAACTGGAAGTAAAACTATACAGATTTATTTTTTTTTTTAACATAAACTTCTACCTGCTTTTTCACAGATGAAAGAAAACTACAAAGAGGAAAGATAATTTTTTTGTGTTTTGTAAATATTTGTCTTTCTGTTCTTTCCAGAGCTGAGGAGTCCATGTAAACCTGCTAATATTTTATCAAGTGTGTGGTAACTTGTTTGATATTGTCATACAATGCTGCTGTTTTCATGTTTTAGTCTTAAATACCTGCTTGCTGTTGCATGTTTATTTATCTACATACTGACCTCACAACAGTTCTGATATTGAAAAGGGATTATTAAGTGTAGTTTCTCGCTTTTCCACTGCACATCTATTTAAAATGTCTAGGTTAAGTTTCACAATTTTTTTTTTTAAATTTTCTTTGATCTGTTTGAATGTATTCTTGATAAAGCCTTTTGTAGTGCACCTTACAGTTGGCAAAAGGAGCTGCAGTTGGTAGTGAGGAGAATTTCTGACCTTCACCCTTCCTGCAAGCTCTGCCTGTGTCCATCAGCTGTTGGGTGCTGGCACTGTTTGCATTTACTTGTGGGGGCTAAAATATAGAATATTTTGCCATATGCTTTTGCAGTGCAAGGAGGAAGAATGAGGCATCCTTGCAAAAGCATGTTTTGCTATTTGTTGATCTATATTGCAACTCTAGAATAAGGAATAATTTATTCTTTAGCTTGGTATTCAAGTTGTCTCTTTTCTTAGTCTTGCAAGTCTTTAATCCTAAACTGTATATATTGTACATTATTTATATATTACAGTAGTCTATATGGAAATATATTAAAATTTTATTTCCTCAGCATATTGGAATAACTCTAAAAAAAATGAACGCCTGTTTCAGACAGTTGGTTTCTAATTTTCATTTTTTTGGCCTGTACTTTATTTTGTTCACTCCTTAGCAACATGTGATGTGTACACATTTTCAGTGCAGCAACTATAAGATAAGTCATTCCACCTTTATAAATGCATGGAAAAGAACCATTCAGCCATTTGTGTTTTGGGGATGGCTAACATTTGCTAAAATAAACAAAACCAAATTCACACAAAGTACCTTTCTAGCTTGTCTGAGTTTCTAGCTTTTCTACTAGTATTCCTTTATAAAAACTAGATTAATTGATATTGAAATGCAAATTAACTTGATTAAATGTTGTAATTCATGCTTTTCTATAGTATTCCCATCACAGTAAGATTTAAGAAAATTGTGTATATTTTTGCATGAAAATGTTGCTTTTTCCATAAAAAATTAATGGACAACTGTGCAAGTTAATGTAAACAGAAATATGTCTGTTTGTTGTCTTGTACTGATTAGTCTTTTAACTAGCTGTTCAGGAGAAAGAAAAATTCTCATCAGCAGAAAGCAAGTAGTACTTGATTGGGAATCAAACATCAGCCTTTTAACTGCAAAACTTCCCCTAAGCAATCCTTTATCTGGCTGTTGATTGAAGTTCTTTGTTCCCCCTTCTACTATCCTGTTTATTGCCTTTGTGCAGCTAGCCAAATTAATATTCAGTATAAATTAATTTTTTCAGTCCCTCCTCCCCTTCTTTTTAACAGTGCAAGTCTCAAATTTGACATGGCAGTGTTTTACCTCGCCTGTTGAACACTGATTTTTGTGCAGTATCCTATAAAACAGCTGCTGTTACAAAGCTTTAGTGTCACTGTTTTATACCAGCTTCCCTTTCACTAGGTCCAAATATCAGTCAAAGCAACAGTGAACCATATTAGCTTTCAATCTAGGGATTCCTGAAATGACAAGTTAGAAAGTTTTGTAAGATAATTTTTGAGTGCATTTGGTGTGACACATGAGGCTTTAGAGTCTGCCCTTATATAGTGAGCCAAACAATACTTGTGCCTATTAACTATTGTAATATGAAAAGTAATTGTATTCAGTTAGTAGCATTCATGAAGAAACCATTTCCTGAAATAGAGTTTTAATTAAATGTAAGAGGCTAGAAACACATTCTAGTAGAAAAAAAGCATGGATGAAATAAAGGTGGCTTTCAGTTTGTTTCTTCTTTTTAGAATAGTTACAAAAGGTGGCCAGCAGCTTTCAGTGAATGCTTCATTGGTTCAGTCTGCCAGTATTCCGTGAAAAGAGGCAGCCATATCACCCCATGTCACTTTGCTCCATGTCCTCAAATCTTTATTCTGTAATTTTATCAGAAGTGCTGAAGAATTATGTTTTGATGAGCTGGATAGTGGTTTTATCCAGTGCTAGAATGTAACTTTTAGAACAGTACTGTAGGTGTTTAAGACCTACAAATGAAAGAAACTTTTGCCACCTTCCCCAGTTTAAGCAGTCCTATGAATCCCAAAACAACATTATTGCAAATGAGTATGATGTGGTGAAGCTCAGGTCACCTGTGGGCTGATGTGGGAAGGAGGAGTTCACAGCTCTCAGCTGCAGAATGTGGCTTTATGCACGAATTTTCTCTTAAAATTGTGCTAATGAATGTGTGTGCTGAGCCATCATTAGCTGATGATGGGAATCTTGAGATGGGAAAAACAAGTCAACTCACCTCAGCAGCACCTTAGAAAAGTGGAGAGGATCTTCAGGCAGACATTAATAAAAAGAAAAGTCTACAGTTATCCTGAGACTGTGTGTACTAAGAGGGAAAGCAGTGAGTATATTAGAGTCTTTACTTGTTGTTGTGTTTTTTTTGTTTTGTTTTGCTGGGTTTTTTTAAAAGCTAGTTAGAGTAATACTTAGAAAATATAAAACAGAGTTATCATTATTGGATTCCCATTTCTTAATGCTAAATAAACACAGAACTTCTTACGTGAAGAGTCACAATCATGAATCAGTAATGAACACTGTATATATCATAAGCACTGTTTTCAGTACAATAATTCAGTCTGTATGGATGTACAGGAATGAGAAAAATGATTGCATGTTGTAATTGTCTAAACTACACATAGTTCATTACAGCAAATGAATGTCTGTGAGTGTGGTTTGTGTCAAGTGTGTTCAAGCAGTTTGTATTCCTAAAAGATGACTGGATGGATGGATGGATATCTAATTCTGAAGTCAGCAAATTGGTCAGCTTTGTGCCCCAAGAGAAAAATGGAGGAGTGGAAAATGGAGGCATTTATAAAGCAGTTTAGAATAACCAACAGTGTAAGACAAGACTTAAAAACCAATGAGATGGTGGAACTGGTAAAAAGGAGTTGTGCTGATAGGAACTGGTATGGAGTGAGAAAAGATTGAAAGTAAAGGCCAGGAAGTATGGAGAAGAGATGAGGTAGGGTTTATTGTCTGTTCAGAAGACATCTGTGAAGGTGAAAGTAAAGATAGCATTGAGATGGTTGATAATGCCAGCTGGCTGTGGGCCATTATGTTCATTATGCTCACTGGGTTTACTTACCATGAAGGTCTTTATTGGTTTGCCTTTTCTCAAACTGTCCATTCCACATAGTTAGCTGGTGATAGAAAGTGATTTCATGTCTTGGAACAACACGTGCAATAAATAATATCTGCTCTTAGCAGAGAGGTGATGGTTGATTTGGTTTATATTTTAGCCCAGAGGATTTAAGTCCCCAAAAACATGTGTGAACTTTTGAGTTCTTACAAAAAAATGTAAGCCCTTTGGGCTCTGTGTAAGAGCTTAAAACCTTAAATTCTTTAAAGCAAAAAGTAAAAAACTTTCGAACCTAAGAAAATTGAATTTAAGTGCTTAAATATTGGCAACTGAGATATTTTGATTGGACTACAAATATGTCAGGCAGAGCTTCACAGAAGGCCTTGAAGGACAGCAAACTTGATATTTTTCAGAAAAATTATCACTACCCAAATCAGCTGGCAGGATTGTTACACAGGAAAAGTCTGGAAATGGTGGGGAGGTGAGAAGAGCATTAAAGAAGATGCTGGGTTTGCTATTTGTTCTTGCTTCCTGGTTCTGCTATTCAAAGATTAGTTTATCTTGAAGAGTGATGTGCTTCACTTGCGAGAGAAGCAATGATGTATTTGCTGTGAGACAATGAGTTAGCAAAATTCCATGGTAAGAATATAAGTTTAACAAGGTTTGATGGCAAGGTGCACTTGAGTATTTTGTGCATAGAGGACAGGGTTAAACAAAGCTGTTAGGGAGACCCTTTCATTGAGTCTTGAGGTTCAGAGAGGAGTGTGGCTGCAGCTGGATCCAGACTTAGTCCCAGATGAGATCAATGATTTATGTGATTTATGTCTGAAGGTTTGTTTATGTATGTGCAGTCAATCTTTTTATCACTTAGCTAATATTTTAACATTTCAGCATGCTTATTCCCAATTCACTTACTCAGTATCTAATGTGATAAGGATTCACTCAGCCTTGAGGAGTAATGATGAGAGGCATCCCTACAGGGAACATCCTGACTTGCAGCCTGCTGCCACACAGGAGAGCTCAAAAGGCCCTGGACTGTCCACTATTTTTGGGCTGAGTGACTTATAGTCATATTTGCATACCCATTGTACTTTGGTTGGTGTGTGCTCAAGTAGCCTTCAGCTGCTGTGCAAGATTTATGTCCCTTGACTAGAGTGGTGTTACCTGTCTCCCCAGAGCCCTGTTTGGGTACAGACATCCAGACTGCCATTTCTGGCTTTTGTTTAAAAGGAAAAGGGGGGGCAAGCACACTGCCACACCTGCCTAATCATGGTGTGAAATTGTGTGCTAATGGTTTTTTTAATATCATTCAGCTGCTGTAAAACAGATAGTAAAATTACGTTTTAGTAGCATGACCATATTGTAAGATTGAATGGGTAAAGGTGATGAGCTATAAAAGAGTAAGCCTTTGTTTAAATGCATATATCTCTTCATAATGAGCAGAATTAGCAAGGGAAATTACATAAAACGAATGAAAGTTAAATAGATTTTTGTTCAAGTCTGATAAAATTATTTTCCGGTTGTGAAGTCTCTCCTTTCAACTAAAGCATGGTACACTTGGGATTTATTTTCAAATTGGCAGTCAGAAATGAGAAACATGAAGGGATACATTTTCCAAGTGATTAGTGGGAGGTATGCAAACAAATCCTATTATTTCTTAGTGGGATTAGAGCACATACCTTTCATACACTGCTTTGAAGAATTCCCCTTAAGCGTTCTTCCAGATTTCTAGCTGAAAAAATAGCTGTAATAGTAAATTTGGCAGAAGAAGAGTGTTTAGAACATAACTGGCTTGCATATATCTAAAAAGCAAAAGAACATAAAAAAAATCTACTAATAATTGTGGATAAATAAGGTAAAATAACCCTGACCTATAGAACTACCTCTCTTTTAACTGGAGATGTTTCTTAGGTTTCTCTTTGCATTGTCCAAAGACTTCTGTTGACTGAACATTTGAGTTTGCTGGCTTCAATGAATCTTCTGCACTGCCTAGAGCCAGTACAACTTTGATATATCTGCTCAAGATTATGTATTTTCTTATATAATTTAATTTTTTCTCAGCTTGTGGGATTTCCAGTAGCTGAGCAGTAAATTGTTGCTCAAACAAGAAATTGGCCTTTACAAGATAGTTTTAGAAGTGCTTCTGAAACTATTTTTACTCCTCTAATCCTAGTTTATGTTGATAGTGTGATGTAAGATCTGAAATCATGTGTTGTTTAGAGGTTTTTCATCAGTCCAGGGATGCCAAAGACAAGTTTTCTACCATTCATTTAAATTAGTCATATCCTTTTACTTAGTAGACAGTGGATTTCTACTAAGAAAGTGTCAGTGGTTTGCCATGGCACTGCTCCTTCCTGGATATCTGTTGGCTCAAAGCACAAAATTTGAGGTACATACAGGGCACTTACAGGGACTGAGCAAACTTAAGGGCAGGTGTATTATCTTCAGCTCCATCACCAAAGTGTCAACTTTCTGTTTTCTAACAAACCTTTTCCTTCCAATGGGGAGCAAACGTAGGTCAAACTTGTCACAATATTCAGAAGTTTCTGGAGTGTATGGATTACTGTGCCTTGGGCTGAAACCCAAGGTGACTTTTTGAACTTTCAGTTCTGTTGTGTCTTCAGTTTCAGGTTATACCACATTTAGCAGCATGGCATGCTATTCCCTCTATCTCCAATGAAAATGTAAGACTCACAGGTATTTCCTGAATATTTTAACTGTATGGCATGAATTAAATTGAAGATTGTTATAGGATGTGTGCCCAGTTATTTTGCTAAATTGCCTGTCCTTTTGGGAAGAAAACAGAATTGGTTTGTATCACCTTCTGAAGAGCCAAAAATGCAACTGCCAGTTGATTCTTATTTCTGTGTAAGCCGTGAGAAGCCATGACTTAGCGCAATGCTGTTTTTGCCTTTGCTCGCTCCAGCAGTTCATTTTGTTTCCATGTGTTTTTTCAGTTCTCAGGATGGCTTACGTGATTCCCCCCTCAGCTCCATCTCCAGCAGTGACTATGAGAGTGTTTCTGTCACTACATGTAGTCTCTCCAGCATATACGCTCTGAGGTAATAACATCACTTTGCAGTCAGATTTGACGAATGGTATTGAGTTATGCTTGGTTACAAATTTTCATTGAATTAATCAAGTGACAGCAACACTTCTGAGTATTCTTCCTTTCCAACAACAGGTGCTTTTTGGTTTTGTTTTTTTTTTTTTCAACCTGCCAGCTTTCTTCAGTGCTGTGACAAATGTGAGGCAACTATTTATGGAAAAGTTTTTAATGCATGCAGGAATCACTTACATATGTCCATGATCTCACTTTTATTTATCCATATAGCAGTTCTTAGGAGACACTTGAGGTTGTAGCTTGACAAGTTACAAATGTTTTTCTTAGCTAGAAAACATATTTTTTCCATTTTCCTTAGCTTTCTAGAAAACATGTTTTTTCCATTTTGTTTTGCCTTGTAAAATAAAAGATGTTCCATTTAACAGTTTAACTTACACCCTGTTGCTGGCCAACACTGGTAAGAATATAGCGAAGAACTGCTTCTTTCTTCAGAGAATATTCTGAGCTAGGAGAGCCCCACAGGGGTTGTGGAGTTCAATTCATAAGTAAGTGGCCCATACAGGGATGGGCCACTAATAACACCATGACCTTGGTGTTATTAGCAATACTGTTTTATATTCTCATCTTCGGAAACTGCATGGGAGTTTTAACTTTTAATTCTACTCAAAGCACTTAATGGGAGTGATAGAGGAATTAAGGTTGGGGCAGAAAAGTGTATCTAAAGCATAAAAATGAGATCTTTGCATTTTTCATTGTTTGCATAACATACATGTGTGAGATGTATTACATACACTGTATGCAGTAACACTTTTGCTCTGGTACAGACAGATTGAAATACCTCTACTTCAGCTGATATAGATTGTCCTTCACTGCTTCTTGTCTTCTCTTTTTCATCTGTTTTTCTCTCCCCAGAACTTCATTTGAACTTCAGGATTTTCAAATTTCATCTAAGTGTTGGGCATAAAAAGAGGAGATAAAATGACTTTTGTAACAGTGATAGATGCAATACTACAAATAAAAATTGGAGGTTTTTTTAGGATGTACCTGTTTTCAAGTTCAATTTTTAAAAGCTTTTTATTTTTAAAGTAAGGGCAGAAAGATGCAGCAAAAACTGTTTTTCCTTGTTTTAATTTTGAAATACATTTCCTTTTGACTGTTCTTCAAACAAAACTCAGTTTACCTGCATGCAGCAGTTGCCCTGTTCCAAATACTGTATACTTTGAGGACTGTTTCACACAGGGCTGTCTGAATGGATGGTAGATGTAGCCTCAGTGACTCTTCAGGAATAACTGGAGCAGTGAGAATAAATCTTGATTAGATGCACCTCTTTTGAAGGCCTTACTGGTCTGCTTTTGTACATTAGTGCTGCATTTGCCACTGTGTTGGTAGTTAGGTGAAAGAAAGTTTGATTTCCAAGGCAGTATGTCTGCATGTGCCTTTGTGCTCTTGTCCACTGAAGTACATCATTGCATCATCCTGGGTGGCTTGATGAAATCTAAGTTGCCTGTTTTTCTGCATCTGATGGATATTTCCAGAGATGTAGCTATTGTAGTTTGTGGTTCAGTAAAACAAACCAGCGAAGTGCCTGCTGGACTATAATGACAAAAGTTTTCCCCTTTCGAAAGACCGTCTACAAACAGCTAAAACTTCTTTTAATGACTCATTTTCATGAAATAAGAGGGGAAAAAAAACCCTCTTAAGTCTAAGTGCTTCACAGTAGTATGTTCCTATATCTTTGTGCATAGAAATGTAATATTCAGTGCATCTCTTTGTATAATTTTTTAGAATATGTTATTTTTAGGTGCTCCTCTGCTCTCTCTTTAGAGAGTTTTATTTGACCATTTAACAGTTTCTCTAGAGCTGCATTATTGGTTTACTACAACAAACATGTTCTTTGCGAAGACAGTCTCTAAAATGTTCTTTTCTGAAATAACTAGTTTTTTCATGATGCCATATGCATATCCAAAATAATACCTAATTTGGGAATTTGTTTCTTTTTCCTTTGAAATACACCATTTTAATATACCTAATTTCTTGCTATTTACACTTAACAATTAGACATTAAATGTAACACTGGCACTTTTATCTGAAAAATAATTGGCTAAAGATGGAATTCTTGAAATACCTTTATGTGGCCTTTCATCCTCCTGTGAAACATAAACAATTCCTTTGTGCTATTAAATAATCAGTACTGAGACTGGCAGTCACGTCAGATTACAGCCTGTTTTGGGAATATCTTCAGAAAACTTAGCTGTGATAGCAAAATCAGCTTAACTGCAGTAATACTGTTGAACTAATAATGTATTTCATAGCTGGAAATTAAAAACAGATGGAATTGTTTTGAAACAATGAAGAACTGTTTGTATGGAATTCTGTATAAATGTGTGTTTATTGTTTTCCAAATGGAGAACCAGGGAGAAAATTCCCACTCTTTGGAACCCAGAGCACCTTTCAAACCAGTGGTACGGGTTCTCAAGTGGTTTTGCTAAGGAAAGTTTGATGATTTCATTGGTACCTGACCTATGTAAAACATTCCTCTTTCTAGTCTCAGAAGTTTGGTGGTCAAGAAATTATATGTTCAGCCCAGTTCAGAAGATAATTTTTTGCTAAATCTTCATTAAGTAGTATCCAGACTTGAGATGCCTGTACCAATAGCTGGCTTTCTCAGCAAAGAATAAATGTGTTCTATGTATTTTAGAAAGTTTCCAAGAAGAAACTCTGCTTTTATGCAGATTTGAAGGTGATGCAGGAGTCTTTTGTACATCAGTGTGATTGTGAAATACCTTTGCTGACTGGAGTGAAAATTGCCCTACAGTGGGAAAGTGGCAGTTGCTCTGTTGATTATAGTAGCTCCATGAAGAACATCCATCCTGTTTTTCCTTTTTAATGGTTTCTTTCCATATATGTTATTTTTAAAACCATTTTTAATATAACTATAACTTCCTACATTCTAAAAGGCAGCTAATAAAATGCACTCCTGAAATCTTGCCCATATAAGTATTCAAAGTAGTAAAGTCAGTAGTTTTTAAAAATAAACTGCAAGAGTTTGTCAGCTTTCAACATGTGTTTGAATTACTGGACAAGATCCTGACGTAGCCATTAATTTGACTGGAAACCTGAGTGAAGCCTGCCCATCTGCTAACAGATTGAGAGGTCTTGATATATGCTCAAAGATTGGACCTAAGTTCTCTAAAAGACTGAAGCTAGAAAATGCAAGAAAAATGTTGATTTGGGAATGATGAGGAAAAATAAGTGAGATAACAGAACAGGGTAGTTACAATTAGTTGATTTCAAGTTTCATTATAGTTTTTGTGTAAGAGTGCCAGGGAGGAGGGAATGCTGATGAATCTGTATTCAAGTGTTTGTCTGCTTAGAGTCAACTTTACATGGTAAACTCTCCTTCTTCATTTTAAGGTTATAAAGAGCCAATCAATGAGAACTTTAAATATAAGTATTAACTTTTAAAACTAACCTTAATGTTACACAAGATGCTTTCCCTAGTCAGCAGGTTGGGGCTTTTTTAGATATGTTATTGCAGCCTAACTCCTGGTGCTTTTTGGTATATTTTTCTACTATTTTAGGCATTTACAAAAATTGGTGGTGAAGTTTTAGCACATTGTTTACAGTCTGTAAAAGGCAGTATCTGCAATGAATTGTGGCTCAAGTTTATGCCAGTAATTAAAGTGGGATATTTATCTGGATATTTCAGAGTATCTGTATTTGTGTATATGTGGGCAGACATTGATTGTTCTTAGTGTAAAATATTTCCTTGTTATATCAAGATGAAACCTCCCCTGGTACAACTTGTCCTCTCCATGTGCCTCCTTGTGGAGAGCCAGCCTCCATCCTCTTTACAGCTGCTCTTTATGTACTGTGATGAGGTCCCCTGGAACCTTCTCCAGAGAATAAAATACTGAGTTCCTTCAGTCTCTTCTCATAGGATGTGTTCTTCATCACCTTCATGGCTTTCCATTGGATGCTCTCCAGTCTGTCTGTTCCTTTTCTCGAGCTGTGGAGACCACAGCTGGACACAGGAGGATTCCAGGTGTGGCCTGACAAGCTCTTGGTAGTTTGGGGTGGTCACATCTCTCATCTCTGCTAGTGGTGCCCCTGTGGGTGCATCCCAGCATCTGATTTGCTTTCATTGCTGCAGCAGCTTCACTGCTGACCCCTGCTCAGCTCCTGTTGTGCACCAGGACCCCCAGGTCCCCCTCAGCAAGGGATTCCAGCCTGTGCCAGGCTCTTGGGTGCCATCACTGCTGCAGGACCTTGCACTTGGCTCTGTTAAACTGCACACTCTTCTTGCCAGCTCACTGTTCCAGCCTGTCCTGGTCTGTGAGATGGCTTTCCCTGCTGACATATCTATCTCACCAGTGTGGTGTCACCAGCAAACCTGGTGATATTGCTCACAATCTTGTCATCCAGCTTGTGTTGGTGATGCTGAGCATGTGAGGCCCAGTGTCCATCCCTGGGGATTCCCACTCGTGGAGGCCAGTCCAAGTGCAGACCATTGATCAGCACTGGGCGTGAGTTCTGAGCCAGTTTCCTGTCCATCTCTCAGACCAAGCAAAACTCACATGGGTGGACAGTTTCTTATGAAAGCAGATTTTATACAGTGCTTTCTCACCAGTAGAACTCAATGCCTTGAAAAGGATTCAAGAAGGAAAAAGAACTTGGTTATCTCCAGGACTGTGAATTATAGTAGGAGAATTCAATTCTTTCATCTCATGGTCCAGAGCTTAAGCTATCAAAGCTACAGCACAAATTACGTAACCAGAGGTTGTGCTTTTTTCCTTCCAGATTTGAATAAGGGTCATTGGTGATTTGCGTGTTGCAGTCCAATAATGGATTAATTCTTGTATTTTCCCCTTTACCTCCTGAACAAGAGTACAAAGATACTTCTTTACAGGCAGACCTTTAGTCAGGTTTTTGAGTGTTTGCTTAGTTATTCTTTGCCTTTCCACCCCCCAGAGTATCTGCTATAATAAATACTGGATGTGAGAGCAAAACCTTGCATGAATCTCAGGAAGATCCCTGAGGATACATAGAACTCTGACCTTGGACAGGTAAAATTTAGAGACACCAGTCTGGAGCTTGGATTTGACTTTGACATCTCTCTTAAAGGATTTTTCTCAGCCCAGGCCCCTGCTAAGATCACAGCACATTATTAACTTGTTTTTTCCAATATTTTGTGTCTTCTGGAGGGAAACATTTTTTCTCCTGG
The DNA here is from genome assembly GCA_024734035.1 of Alethe castanea. NCBI lineage: Eukaryota > Metazoa > Chordata > Aves > Passeriformes > Muscicapidae > Alethe > Alethe castanea. The sequence continues at coordinate 61,949,604 of JANRGV010000084.1, forward strand.
GAAAAAAAAAAAAAAAAAAAAGAAA